>VWZX01000336.1:43789-267948 GCA_013399015.1 Galbula dea | reverse complement strand
CCGCAGAGCCCATCGCGGACAGCGGTAGGAGCTGCCCTGGAGACCCAAGGTGTGGTGAGGGAAGGGAAGCCAAAGGCGAAGGGCTGGTTCTGCCCCGGCTCCCCTGCTCGGCAGCTCCTGGAATTATCACCGAGGGGTGAAGTTACTCCAGAGACAAGGGAAAGCAAGGACCGACCGTTAGCACTGTCGCTAGGAGAAGGGATGGAGTGCCAGGGGAGAGAGAGGGATGCTGAGCACAGGCACTGCTCCTCTAGAGCTCTCTCTGGCTGTTTTTGTAAGACATCCCTATGCCTCCCATGGCAGAAGATACATAATCAATTCACAGAGAGAAAAACAAAACAGAAACATTCCCAGCCAGCCAGCTGGATCCCAAACAAAATTATTCTCCATAAACCTGAGTCTCCTACTGAAAACACAGTGAAATTATTTCTTTGATGTACTTCTTACAGCAAAGGCTCAGACCTGCTCTGAAGGGTCAACACGCTCAGGTTCCCTCAAAACTAGGAGGAAAGTCTCTTGATGTTCAAATCCAAGGCTTGCAAAGCCTCAACTAACCTCTAAGCTATTGCTTTTGTCCACAGGAACAAAACCAACCACGCAGGGTGACATGCAGCACAGCATAAATCAGAACCAGGGCAGAACTCAGCAGCCAGGGAGCCAACACAGCTCTGCAGAGCTCATATGATCTGTTCTTGCTGATCTACAGCATCTCATGGCTAGCAAGCTCTTGCTTCAGCCTTCTCCCAGGCAACTGAGCACAGTGCTGTGCACAAACCCAAGCCTGAAGTCATGTCAAAGCAGATTGCTCAGGCAAGATCCTCCAGGCTGAGAGAAAAGTCCAAAAACTTGATCAGGCCTGGATAAGAAAAAGTTGAATTTCCTCTTAGATGCTGTGTTTGGGAAACCTCAAACCATTGTCTTCTTCAACACAGAGGAGCAGAAGTTCTCCATTAGGCAGGCACCTAAAGCCTCATTTGTTTCCAGGGTGAAGCCTCAGACTGTTGGCTCTCCCCAAGGCCCCAAAACTGGCTGCACCTCAAGAGCATCTGCTGCAAGCCTGTATAGTAAGACTGATTATCCACTTAAACTCTAAGATCTCAAAATAGGTCTTAAGTGGAAGATGGTTCATTTTACTCTGCAAAAACTCCTGATGCTTGTTTTTGTAGTTACATGGATGATGCATTCAGGCATCCACACTTGGCACTCTGCACACTGACTGCAAAACCATCAAAGCAAACTGCTAAGTTCTAAAGGAAAATTCAACCTTTATAATTGCTCTCAAGTTACTGAGCTTGATTCCTGTTTGAAGATCAAAACAAAACAAGCCAAAACAAAGTCTTACACCAAACAGTCTGTGATGCTGGAAGAATTCTGAACTGCTCCTAAAAAATACCCACACACGGGACATTTTCTTCACAGGGATAGGGTTAGATTTAAAGCCTAAGAATGCATTAGAGTTACCTATGGAAATAAAAAACACCCAAGGAACTTTAACTGATATATATATATATATATAAAAATAATTTTTAAAAAGAAAGAAAAAAGTTTAAACTTGACCTGGAAAAGTTTTTACACATATTAGATAAAAGCCTTAGAAAACAGATGCTCCTTCTTACCAGCAGCCAAAATCTTCTGATATCTCTACAACTTGTTAATCAACTAACATATGGTACCACTTTAAGAAAACACACCATTCTGATTTTACATTTACAAGGTCTGCTTCCTACAGAACAATTGTCAAGATGTAGCCATTGTAATATAAACTAGTCATTTTTATTCCTGTACTTTAAATTAATCAATAAGCACAAAAATAAAAAGAGAATCCATTTAAATCCAAACAATAAGTAAAACTCTCTTCCAGATGTTTTCCAGTGATGGATGAATTTCCTCTTACCATGATGAACCTCATCAGTTTGTATAAAAATCACAAGTTGCTGCAAAATTGCAACCTACAAATTCTATTGACTTAGAGCCCCTAAAAAAACCAATCCATTAAATTTTTGGGGCAAAGCTAAACTGTTAGGGCAAAATTTGATACAGCTTGGTAGTAGCTGCACAAGGTGATTCCCACAGATTCATAACTTCACTAAATTGTTTTTATTTGTATTTTGTACACCTATGAGGCCTTATTATCTCTTAAAAAGAGACCACCATTTACTTACCCACAAGTCTTCTAAACACACATTAAGTAGCAACTTAAACTTTAATTAAGGTTTCTTTTTTTTCATAAACTCTGTGCACTTACTGAAGCTTTAAACCAGCACTGCTCTGCTGACACAGTCTCTCTCAGCCTGGCACTGGCTGAATTTACCAGGACTCAGCTGTTGAGCCTTAACAGCTTCTGCCACCCTTGGCCAAATTCAGTGCAAGTCCATTCACAGCACCACATACCTGGCACAAACCCAACACCACCCAATCCAAGTGCCAGGTCGTGACTTCTGCCTCTCTGCCACCACATACTCATGTGATCAGCCTGCTCTACAAAGGGATTTTGGAGACCCTGCTGCTGCAGGTCACAGAATTACAGAACAGTTAAGGTTGGAAAGGACCACCAGAGGTCATCTAGTTCAGGGTCACCTAGAGCACATTACTCAGGATTGTCTCTGGATGTGTTTTGAGTATCTCCAGAGAAGGAGACTCCACAACCTCTCTGGGCAACCTGTGCCAGTGCTCTGGCACCTTCAGAGGAAAAGACTTCTTTCCTGAGTTTAGGTGGAACTTCCTGTGTTCCACTTTGTGCCTGTTGCCTCATGTCCTATTGCTTTGCACCATTGAGAAGAGCCTGGCTCCATCTCTTGACATCCTCCCTCCAGTGTCTGTTGGTGACCCCTGGTGCTCATCACTTCAGCTCCTGCAGATGGGGGAGAACTCAGACCTTACTTTCTCAGTGGGGTATTGAGGGCAAAGACACCCTTTCTGCTCTTATGTCCTCATTGTATTGTCCCTTAATGTAAGTAGGCTGCTCCTAGACTGTGCTTTTCTCAAGAAAGGCTGGACTAGATGATCTTTGAGATCCCTTCCAACCTGGGATTCAATGATTCCATGATAAGGTCCCTTCTCAGTTAAATTTCTGAATACCTGAAACAGCCAAAAAGCACCCAACATATTTTACAGACTAATCACCAATTTCTTTCAGGATTTCCAGTGGCAGAATAAGAATGAAACTAAAGCATGTGAATTCCTGAAATTTGTCTGATTTCCAGTGGCAGAGTAAGAATGAAACTAAGGCATGTGAATTCCTGAAATGTGTCTGATTTCCAGTGGCAGAATAAGAATGAAATTAAAGCATGTGAATTCCTGAAATCTGTCTTAGACATAGTTTAGAAGTTGCAATCTGGGTTTCCATTTGCAAGAAACAGAAACACTCTAAGTTACAGGAAAATAAACTTATATTTTAAAAAAATGACAAAGAAAATGCTGCAACCTGTCATTATTTGACACTTAGAAAAAGCAATCTTATGAATTCCTCTAGCTAGGCTGGAAGACAATCTGACATTCTCAATTTATTCAAGATTAAATGTTAAGCTGTCCCATATAAGCACTTATGTGCACAAACACATAAAGCTACACCTGTATCTTCCACAGCATCTCTCTCATATACATATATTGCTTATCATCAATTAGATTATAAACCATATCAAGAGGGTTTCAGGCTACTACACATAATAGAATACTATAAAATGGATTTCAGAAATCCTCTCTCAGTTAAATACTTAATTCTCCTTTAAAAGTAGTAATCATCATCATCTTAACCAGATGCACAAATGAAATGAGCATGAAGAGTTTCACCTTTTGGCACATGCATCTCTAAGACATCTTTTAAGAAACCCAAAGCAGGTGACACTGTCTCTGGAAGATGAAAGTGAAAACAAGTCCCAGAGCAGAACAGGGGATGGGACAAAACACTCAGGGCCAGAATGTGTCTCCTCTTGAAGGCTAGCACCTAAGGGACAGGACAATGAGTGAGGATGGCACACTTGGGTACATAAGCAGCTTCACGAGCAAACTAACCTGACACTTCCAACAACATTTTTGGCTTGAAAGGGGTTGCAGAGAACACCTCAATAAATTAATTATCTGGTAGAAGATGTTTCTTCCAGCTGCCTTTTAAAAAATAATCCATTTAATGATTTCCTATTGAATTCTGCTGCATGACAGTTTAAGAGTCCCTCATTTGCTTCCCAAACCTCAACTCCTAAGGGTGGCAAAAGCAGAACAAATGGGATTTTTCAACAGTTTAAAACTTTTGAGATGCAGACCCTCTTTGGCATTTGTATAACAGCTCTTACAAGGGGCCCATAAGGAGCAATGGATTCCCAGCCACTGACAGCCAAGGAGCAGACAGGGAGGCATGGACCATGCCAGACCTGGCTGAGATCCTGGGCTTCGCTTCACATCAGCCAAGCTGCCACCTACCCAAGCCAGCTGATGAGCAGGAGGCAAGAGGACTTCAGGGGTCCCACTCTGCTTCAGCACACACACATAGGAGCATCTTCATCGTGTAATGGAGGAGCACAAGGGCTTCCATCTCCCCTCCACACCCATGTCCTCTGCCGAGAGCCTACAGTGCCATCTACATCCAGCATGGCAGCACACACCTCTGGGTGAAGCACAGAATTAGGTGTTCCTCGAACACCTCTCTACTTGCAGTTAAAGTGAAAGGGAGATGCATGCAAACAAGCACTCATTCTAACAGACTCACCTAGGACATCTAGCTCTGCCTTGAAGGAGGTTGGGATTTCCCTGCTATTGACATTTAAACAGGGCCCTTGATTCTAAATTGTCGATGGAAGTGCCCTAAAGCAACCTGAAACATCTCAAAAGAACGTTGCAGATGTATGGCTGTGCAAAATTACCTCTCTCTCTTCATCCAGGCTCCTGGGTAATGAACTGCTCTGTTAATGTCTCTCAGAGGTAGCACTTCAACTCAGGCTGACCCTTTGCCATACAAGCAGCAGCTGCTCTGCTGTTGTTTTCTTATCTGAGTATTTCACCTTTGCTGCCATGTCACCGAATTAGTAGCCACTGAGCTCATAGCTACACACAATACCCCAGCTCTCCCAGCCCTTAACAAAGAAGATAAACCATACTATGTTTGTTTACAATCACATTTCCAGATAACAAGACAGATAAAATCAAAACTCCATAGGAATTTAACTTACTGAGCTCTTCTCCTCCTTCAGCAGAGCCTTCTGCACCAGCTAGTAACAACAAGAAGGGAATTTCCTCCTCCTCAGACTATTCTTGAAATAGATTGCAGTAAGTCTTCCTTTCCAACCTCAGCCTCCAGCAGCAAAAGGAAGCAGCTCTCAAGCTACAGGCAGGAACAACCTCATGAACTAAAAAAATCCCCAAACCCAAAAAAAACAACAACCACCAAACCAGCAATCCCCCTCCCAGAATTTTAGCTACCACTTCATCAAAGGTCAACACAGCCATTTAAGAAAGGAGATCTCTATGAGTTGTTTTCAGACTTCCCACTGCAGAAGCCTAAATCCCAGCAGAATGCTCCCTTGCCTTGCCTTTCAAGTCCAGAAAGCTTTGTTAATATCAACTATAGCAAGGAAACAAATTTTCACTCACTCCCTATGTATGTCTTTATAAGCCAATCATGTAAATAAACCTGTGGCACTTTGTGGAGAGCACTATTGGATAGATTGTCTTTGCTGTGAATGCTACATGAAAATTTCTTCATCAGCTGACACAGCCTGGCAAGATGTGGGAACTGACACCAAACAGTAGGGCCAACAGCCACAAAACAACCACCAACGAAAAGGCTCAGGTGGTAATGGCTCCTGACACCTTTACTCCAAGTAGTTATCATTAATAGGCATGGAAAAGACCAAATATTTACCAAGTGGCTGCATAAATGGGCACTGCACAGCATGGGACAATCTTGTTCCCAAGATCTCAGTTAAACGAAAGTCAAATCAATAAACCATGTTAGACCCAGAGATCAGCAATGAGGAGAGGTGGGCATTAGCCCACTCACCAGACTGCTGAGTTCTGTAACTGAGAAAATAGAGAGGTTTTTCATTATTTAGGGTTTTTTTAGGGTTGGCTTTTGGATTTTTTTTAAACTACAATGTTCTCTGTCTGTTCTCCTTTTCCTCAGCCTGGAGCAGATCTCCTTTCTTAAAAGCTGAGGAAGGCGGCACAGCACAACAGCTTGTGAGGCTTCCTTCTAAAGACCCCTCTGTAACATCCAGGGGTTTTGGCAGAGAGGCTGGCCCTGCAGCTCCAGCATCACTTCTAATCTTAAGCAGGGTGGAAGGCCAGAACTGTCCCTGTGTAGCCCATGCCTCCTCCCTGGGATCTGATAATGAACCTTGAAAGCTCTGCTGTGCTACAAGCACTTCCACCTTGACACAAGCTTCCCAGGGCTTCTCTTGTCACTTTGTGGTGGCAAAAAAAGTTCTCCACAAGATTTCCAGTAGTATTGGCTGGGTGATCACAGGCATCCTCAATACATCATAGCACTCCCTAGAGTTACCAGCCCCTTACTCTTGTCTTTTTCCAACCTTGGTACAGACTTGAGAAACAAAGAAACCATGATCTAGCTTTTCAGATTTCTCTGTAAGGCACAAGAATCATCACCTTTCATAAAAAAGAGATGAAGAAAGTCCTTCCTGAGGATATATCTATGATCTAGATCAACTTAGGACAACCTGATCAGTCATCAGGTAGACAAAAGTGCTCTGGACTTCTCTGTGGAAGCTTTGTGTGCTGTGCCAGCAGCCCAGGCTGCTCGGTCAGGTGTTGAAGTTAGATGATCAAAAGTCATCTTTGAAGCTAACAGACTAAACTGGAATTCAGACCTGACCCTAAGCCTTGTTGTAACAGAATGGCTTTTCACAGGGTGCTAATTAGGGGCAGATGCTCCCTCAGTGCAAAAGGATGAGCAAACTGCAAACAGAAACTTGGACAAACAAAGTGTGCAGGAAATCCAGAAAGAGCAGCGTTGGGGTAAACATGACAAGGAAAGAGAGCTGGGATTGAAAGATACTCTCTGTAGGGAAAAGTGTGAAGAAATACAGGAAAAATATTACCACAAGTTGTCTGGCAAAGAAATCCTCCATTAGGAAGCAGGGAAATAAAAATGAGCCTGCCTCTGGGAGCTGCAGAGAGAGGTGTTTGATGGCTCATGGCTAGCTGCCATCTGAGTAGCAGGGAGTGCTCCTACCATATAGGCAGAAGGTGTGGGAACACCAATGCACTCAAATCCTGTCCTGGGAATGCATGTGACCATGACCACACTTTAATTAATGCTGGCAATATCTGCACCTCCCAAAATATCAGTAAAATTGGTTATCAGTTGATGATAACTACAATTTCCATGAGAAAAAGGAGTGCTGTCTCAGACTTCTCAGGTTTCCATTCCAAAATCCAGGTTCACCCAACTACCAGACTAAATGCTAGCAGATACTATCCTGATTTCACACTTAAAATCCAAGACAGTGGTTCCCAAAGTAGGGTCCCAAGCTCCACAGGGCCTGCCACAGGTTACTTAGAGCTCTGTAAAACTGAAATCTCGTTTTACAATGCCCAGAAAGCATCCTTGGGGAGTAAAGAGAGTGCAGTCAACCCTTCCTACACCCTCTGACACTGCCCCTGCTTGGAAGAAAGATGAAAGGAGGCTACTGGCAGGACCCAGTAATATATTACATCCACAGTTTGCATGAAATTGCTATTTAGCAGTGAATGAAGTTTCCATAATGCTCTTTACCACATTCACATTTTACTCATCCTGTTATCTCTGATTATAAAGTTAGAGAAGGTTTGTTTACTGCTGCTAATACTTTATTATTGTTATTATTATTTTTCATGAAAACCATGACCAACTATAGGCTTCTCTACCAGGGCCACCCTGAACATAGCTAGGCTGTAGGTGGGGAGAAGAAGCCACTGCAAGGCTCATACACCACAGCTCTGATGGAGACTCAGAAAGTTCATCCCAAGCTCCTC
Source organism: Galbula dea (assembly GCA_013399015.1). Lineage (NCBI taxonomy): Eukaryota > Metazoa > Chordata > Aves > Piciformes > Galbulidae > Galbula > Galbula dea. The sequence continues at coordinate 259,983 of VWZX01000336.1, read as the reverse complement.
CAAAACTTTGTGTATCCCTGTTTCACCCTAATTCCCTTCCAGAAAGTACTGGTGTTATCTCTGACAACCTGCTGTGGCTGCACATGCATATTTTCCACAGCTGCTATAGAAATATCCTTTGAAGACATAACCTTGCACTGCTCAGGAACAGTTCCTTAAATAACCCATTCGGGTTAAGGAACCTCATGAGGATCCTCTGCAGGGATCATGTGTTGGAATCACTGGAGAGACTTGTTTCAATGATGCAGCTAATGCTTTTACCTCAGCTACATCATCCTTTAAAGTAATAAACTAATGCTTACATTCCTGGGGTTGACAACCCTTAGACACAGAGGAAACTTTCTACACAGATGTAATTCCATCTTCCAGACACCCTGAGCCAAATCCAACATGATCATAGAATCATTCTGGTTGGAAAATACCCCTAAGATCAGCAAGTCCAACCATTCCCAGCACTACCATGCCCACCACTAAACCATGTCCCCAAGTACCATATCCACACATTTGTAGATATTTAGGTTTCTTAAACTCTTCCAGGGATGGTGATTCCAGCTCCTCCCTGGGAAACCTGGGCCAACGCCTGATAACCCTCCCAGGGAAGAGATTCTTCCTAACATCCAATCTGAACTTGATCCCACTGCTCCTCCTAATGCTTCCTCACTTCTTGGACCTCTGTGCTCCTGGCTGTGGTGGCCCAATGTCAGCAGGAACAGTAGGAGTTCTCACCACTCCCTTAGCCTGCAGCCCAGCAGCCAGGACACCACCCTGGCAAGGGGAAGTCATGGACAAAACAAGCTGTCAAAAGAGAGTCTAGTGACAAAACCATGACTGCTTATGGTCATTCAGTGGTGACAGCACAGTACCTGGAGATCCTCCAGCCCCAGAGCAGGTTAAGAGCACAGGATAAGCAGCAGTTGTTTAAATCCCTTGGATTTAAGGCATTTAAAACTCCCCATGGGGGGGTATGCTCTCAGCTGTCACTGTCTCACTGCTCTGCTGGACTCCTCGACATTGCCAGAGGCAGGCAGTAGGTCTGATGCTGAAGACATAGGCACTCCTGGGAGCTAGAGACTCAGCATAACACAGACTGCTGAATGTCAGTGGCAACATCCCTTCCTGTGTCCTCAAGAGGAGGTTATTAAGATTACAGGCTTGTTAGAGACATCTGACAAATCCTTGCTCTGACCTGCTTGTGTCCCCACATTGGACAACAGTAAAATACAGCCACTACTAAATGACACAGGAGCTGCAGAGTACTTGGAGTACTTCTGACAAGGAATGGAAGCAAAAAACTTAAAAGTTAAGAGTCCACTAGAGTAAAGATGGGTTCAAGAGCAAGCAAAGGCCAAACACTTCTTTAGAGTGGTAACAGGTGAAGTACAACAAAATATTGAAGAGACAGGAGAGTGGGAAGGTGATTCATTAAAAGCCAATAAAATGAAGATTGATTACAGTGAAAAAGAAAAGCATCTTTCTAAGTACAACTATCAGCAGGAGAATTCTGCACTAGTATAATTGTTCTACTGTGTTAATATGCCTCATTAGAAATAAGGAACATTAACTGGGTGAATATCTCAGTTGTAAATGTATGATCCAAAAACACAAGCTACAAATAAAGAAGTGGTCACTGAATCTTCCTGAAAATACACACACATCACTGAATAAGAACAGAATGGCAGAAAAGACACAAAAATAGACCTCAAAAAGTGAAATGCAACAGATCTGACTCCTGAAAACATAATCTAAAGGGGGTGGGGGCAGAGGATGTTGATGCACAGAACTGCAACATCCTGAGAACAAGGAGCAGAGAAGAGGAGGAAAGTGTAATTGCAATTAAAATTACTATCAATATCATAACCCCACATGTGCCAGGTCTGAGATGGATCAGAATCAGGAGTCCTATTGTAAATTAACCTCTCAAGAGAGGGCACAGAGCACAACAGAGGAAAAGGATGCAGTTCCTACAACACAGAGCTGTTCTGGAATCACTCAGTGCTGGTCAGAGAGGGAAGAGAGCCAGGTGAAGGCACCTGTTTTATGGATGTCTGCATGCCTCAGAAGAACCACTCACAGCTGTGGGGAGCTTGCAAACATGAGGGACAAGCTGAATGTACAGGACACCAGATTATCAGACCTACCCAGCTGCAAAGGGAGATCTGGGTTGATTTATGGTTATTAGATGGAAGTTTGCAGTGCTGTTACACACATGCTAAGAGTGTTGCAAATATTTAGTGCTCAAAGCCTTGAATTTACCTCACATGTGCACTAAAATACAGTTGGAAAAATGCATGGCTCCATTTATGCTGTCTTTTTCTGCCATCTCTACAGAACTGAGAGAATAAGATGGCTCTAAACAGAAACACTCTCTCAGAGTTTGGAAGCAGATCTCAGAGAAAGCAACTCAAGTCTTCAAGGAAGCAAAAGCCAACTAGTGAGAAGTGAAGGAAGAAGGAGCCACAAACACCTAAAAATAGAAAGTCCAGTAGGAAGTTTCCCTACAGAGATTTAATCTGCTATTGTACTCAGATCCTGGCACTAGGAGTTAAAATCTACCAGAAGCTATCATCTTTAAGACATCATCTCCTTCCTACTGTTCTTTAAAGCAAAGAAGCTGATTAAACATCCTGCCACACTCCAGTAACCTTAACAGTGCCTTTCTTCATTTCACACTGCAAAAGGTCAGCCCTATGTTAAATTGCTCTTCTTTGTGTGAATTTACACTCAGCACAGGACTGAGTCAATAAGGGTTGTACTTCTGGTCCTTCTAATAAAGCAGGCACTAGAAACTAGTAGTTGAGTATTCCTCCCTCTTCCAAAAAGCATATATTAGCATCTATTCTAAGTGAGATCACTCCATACAGACCTCTGTGGACAGCTGAACTACTGAGTAGAAAAAGGCCATTTCTATCCAGCTGCCAAAATCCCATTGGCCAGTAAGTGTAAAGTTTGGGTTTAGCTTTGTGGGCTCTGTGAAGAGAAGTTTCTGAGATCCTTGCTGTTGCCTGACAATCCTTCAAAGTGTTTTAAACAATTCTTTTGTGCATTTGGGCACCTGTGGAAGTTGGGGAGAAAATGCTTGCCTTTTAAAGGCACAAGGTTGGAGCTATTGCTGGGTAATGTTTCTCATGTGGGACACCAAAGGATGGATCCCAAACTATACTTTTAGTCAGGTGGTTGTTTTTTTTTCCTCATCCTCATGAAAATAAAACCACACAAGTGACTTCTCCAGATTGTCATGACAGCACATGGATCAAAAAAACAGAAGGGGATGCAGGAAGGTCATTCCCAAATGTTTCTCTAGACAGAGAAACAGGCTGACCACAACCAATTCTACCTTGCAGTACAGGAGATATTTCAAGTTGTAAAGGTAAGGGCTCTTTGCTCAGCAGGAATGCTACAGTTCTGGCTCAGGAAAGGAGTGATGGACCAAAATACTTTCTAATATGCACAGTAAATGGGAAAACTGAGCAGGTTTGGAGTTGGAAACTGGCAAATCTGTGAGTGTGGTTCCCCATGGCTGCTGACTGGGACAACAAGGGGGTTGGACTGGACACAGGAGTCCTCTCTCCAGCTGTGGACTCCTAAACAAAAAAGCAAGCTGCTGGAATTTCAGAGCAGCCCTAAGGCCAAGCACATGGGCTGGGGAGCTCCAGCTGCCCCTGGCACTCTCCCTCACTCCTAGCTCAGAAGGTCTGCAGCTGCCTGACTGGCCCCAGGGCTGTGAGGTCTCTGCACTGCTGCAGGTCAGAAGGTGGTGTAGAGATGAAAGCTATGGTAAATTGTGCAGTATTGTGAGGGTCACCAGATACAACCTGCAGTGTCATAGTGGTTAATGGACATCCACACACTGAGTTTCAGGGAATCTGTCAAATGAAAATGAAAAGCAGGATTGACCTTCACAGCAAGTCCCTTGGTTTTATGTACTTTAAATGCAGTGACCTGGATGAGTAAATAGATGGACTCTATGCCACATCAGAGTACCTCAGCTGTGCTTTCTTACCTGCATTACAAACGTACCCAAAATCTTTAAACTCCTCCTCCCCTTCCCTTCTCTTTTGGCTTTAAAGCAATAATAGGCACTATGCTTTGGTGCACAGGTAGGTTGTCCCCTTGGTAGAGGTGACAGTAAGAAAAGGCCAGGCAATTATTTACAGTTACCCAATTATTTACAGCTACCCACAGTTAACAGTGCACACAGAACTCCTGATTACAGAGGAAGCATCAACCCCATCCTCATAGGATGAAAAGGCAATATATCACAGTCTGAATACACAATGTGCTTATTGATCTTGGCATTTGCATTCACTAACCTTTGAATATAATAACATCCCATTAATATTCCATTAATAGACTGCTTATATAGAATTTCCTTTCTTTCTCTTCCATATACAAAGAAAACAACTCTGCACTGCGAAACAACTGACCAAGAGACAGCCAGAGCATCAAATCCCTTACTGTTTCCCCCAAAGATGCTCAGAACTCCTTGTGCACTGCCTCAACACACTGGGCTGTGCAACACAGACATCCCCTGCCCAGAGAAACTGGGCTAGGGCACAATGAGCACGAGGGGCAACAGCACAGGCTGATGGCACCCCTGGTTACTCCCTCAGAGGGTGAGGACAGACAGGGTCTGCAAGAGACTACCAAAGGGCAACCTTCTCTCCAGAGGCAGGAAATGAAGCAAACCAGCTGTGTAAGAGAGGAGCAAACCAAAGCTGCTTTCATGTAGCCATAGCTGTTGGAGAGGTGAGGAGACACCTGCATGAGAAGGTTCAATCTACCCCACACTGCTTGTCCCTACCCAGCATCACCATGTTTTTCTGCAATGGAGGAACTCTAACATGGAAGAGAAAATAGATTTTTAAAAAAAAATTGTTATTATTATTTTATTCTAGGTTCTCAAGACTTAAGCCATAATTTCATGACCATTAACCTGGCATGAGGTGGTAACATCACTGCAAGAAGACATCCCTTCTTCCTTCAGCTGCTCCTTTCCTGTCCCTGTCCCCACAAAGTTCTGCACAGCCACACACTGCACTGACAGGTCAGGGAACTGACCCTGCTGAAACTAACCTTTTTTGAAAACAAACAAACAAACAAACCCAAAGTAATGTGGTTTTTTTTTTTCATTTTGTGGGTTGGTAGTTTCACTGCAAAACCACTCACACTGAGATACTATTAAAAAGGAGGCAATTATTAACTGTAAGTTGGGTTAAACATAAAAATAGTCAATTGGTAAAAACATTATTCCACATACTTTATTGGAAAGCTCACCATTATCTTCTCCACCAACTTCAGCAGCTTTTTATGCTTTTAAGTTCATTTTAATTTTCTTTGCTATTGCACCTGTTGGAGACACTTAGGAGCTGTGCTGAAGGTAAGGCACAGAAGATAATGACTTTGCTCTACTTGGCAGATGGAGCCTCTAGGTATGCTGCTCTCACTACATCCAACCTCATCTAATCTCTAAAGCAAAGTGGTCCTGAACACGCTCAAGTCTGAGTCAGAGCTCCTAGTCCCCACAAAAATCCAACTGCTTCTGGTGCACCATATGGAGCAATCCTGTGTCAGCAGCACTGTACAATAGCTTTCCAGAAGAAGAATGAAGAGCAAGTTCTCCACATGAAACTGAAGCAGATTTATCCCACAAAAGCATGCAACACTTCATTATCCAGCCCGGAACGAAGGCAGGACATCAGCACTCCAGTTTTATGGGAACTTGTAACAGTGAAGAGTCAGGGATTCCATCTGATGTCCAAGCAAAATGCCAGATACAGTTTGCACAATGCCAACTGACAGACAATGCAGTTCTGCTGAGAAACTATTAATTTAATGTTATGGAAGCAAAATATTCAGCTCCCAGCTTCCATTCTACTTGGAGCCTTTGACCCTGGTTTATCCTGGAGTTCAAGCCCTGATAATCTATGTGCTTGAAGCTCATCTTGGTGGATAATGGAAAATTCTGCTCCATTTCCTCTGGGACTTCATGCTCATTAGTCACAGCATACCAATTAAAAGCTTTGTTAGAAAACCAGAGGAATGTGACAGAGCACATGTAGAAACCAGGAAGCTCCATTCACACACAGCACGGCTGAGTGGCTCTCTATGGAAAGCCAAGCAGCGCATTAGCAGGTCGTGTGCATCAGCATGCAAGAGCAACAAGAGACCTGCAAGAATTTTTAAGTCAGCACTCTCTGTAAGCATTGGATTTTCATTTTGAACAATGAGAGGTACAGGGTTTTTCACAGCCTACACCTTCCTTCTAACCAAAGCTAATGTAAAGTGGTTTAGATACTGCATTGTTACTCTGGTAATGATGTAGAAGAGATCGCTGAACCTCCCCACCAGCTACCCAGGAGATTCTTTTCCTAACCACCCGAGGTGAAGTTGGGGTTAGTGCTCTGGCAAGCTACTTAGGAACTAGAATAACAACCATTTTCCAAAGGGATTATTGCCACTATGAACCCCTGTCAAGTATCTGTAACAACAATTCTCAATTAAGGAAAGAATAAGGCTCAGCATCTGTGCTGTTAATAACTGACTCCACTTCAACCAACAGCAAAGTAGGACTTAAGATGCAGATTTATTTTTGCAAGAGTTTCTGTCCTCACTCCATGGTAAATCACAGAAAGGATGGTCAGCTAGAGCTGTCAAAAATTCATCACATTCTTAACTCTTCATTCTCTTCCAGCATTCTCTTCTGAGCTGCTCCCAGGAAGTTTTAGGGTTAACAACTCCCACCAAGAGCATGCTGTAAACTCAGCAGAGGCAATAGCTCTACCCTTCAACTTCTATTTTCATTTCTACATTTCACAGGCACTGTAATGGTGATGTTTAGCATATTTCTTATATTATAGACAGACTACTTTGTAAAATATTCCATCTGTGACAGGGATGATCACATTAGGAAAAGTGAAGCATGAGTGATGCATCACAGAGGAGAAGACAGTTTGCAAGGATAAGAAAATCTTATAGGCACTTTGAAGGACCTCTGGGGAGAGATTTGGGACATGCTGGAGTAAAGTCCTTGTTGAGGACAGGAGAACTTCTTTGTCCCTGTCAGCCCTGCAACACCTCACACCTCAGTGAAGCCCATGTCATCTCTCAGCCCACCCTCTGCCCCTGCTTGTCACCTCCTCACTCTCATCCACCTCTGTGGTTGCTCACATTAACTGGCTTAAAAAAGTCATCCAGTGAAAATCTAACCTAGTCATTAAAAGAAGCCAGAAATAAATTCTTGGGGGGCTAGACCAGTGACTAACTAATGCCAGGTCACTGGCTGGACACCAACAGTCTCCGTGTGAAGGCCCCTTCCAACTCTAACCATTCTGTGATTCTAAGGTAACACAAGTTAACTGGATGGGTTCTTCTCCTCCCCCAGACCCTCTCCCAGCCACACATGACACTTTAAGAAAGGCACTGGTTTCCCACACACTTAGATTTGTTGTGGAGCTGCTCAGTGATGGCAGAAAGACAATTTGACTTAGTGTGAATTCAAAGAAGAGGATTGAAGGTGCTCAGAACTCCTATTTTTTCTGCCAGTTTTCACAGAGCTTTTATTACAAATCCACATCCTCCTTGGGAGATGTGGGGAGGAGACTGAGTAGTCCTGAAAACATTCTTAAGAAGTTTTTGAGTTTAGCACATCCCTGTCCCCAGTGAAAGCCAAAATTAATTTGGGACTCTTCATTTGCTCTTGGATTTGGAGCATCTAAGTTACAGGAAGGTAATATTTCCATGATTTTTATTTTGTAGCCATTTTTGTCAAGATTTATTTTTCTCTTTTCCTGAAATCAGAGGTTTAAACCCACTTCTATGACACCAGAAGCTGGTACAGTAAGAAACGCAAATGCCAGAAAAAGACAAGAGATTCTTCTTTCTACCAACATCAAAGATGGTTTACTTAAAACAATACATTTAGGGCTTCATAGTCATACTAAAATAATACAGTAAGAAAGAAATAAAAAAGGAATCCTTGTCCAAATGTCTGTTCTTTTGGTTCAGGCTGGTGGCTGCTAACACATGATACTAATGTTAAGCAGTTTCAGGAAACAATTTTCTCTTGATGTTCAGCAGGACAGGTCACACAGTCTCTCCCTAAAGCAAAGCATCTGCTCTTTTATTAAGTCTAATTCTTCACCTTGCCTTTCCACTCTGTATTTGATGGATGCAAGGAAAAGTTAGCCCATTTAAGTCTGATTCAATGACACATTAAACATGTTCTCATTTCAAATGGAATTTTATTTTACTGTAAGCCAAAATAATTCAAAAATTACCAGTATCTGCCTATCCCTCTAATCACCTACTTAATGAAGGAGTGGAAAGAAATTACTCATGAATGGGTGGAACTGAACTTCAGGATGAAATATTTTGGCTGCTTAAAGCCCATACCAAAAAATTTTACTAATAAAAATAAGAATACATGTATATGGACAGGTTGAAGAAACTCACCTCATTTTCATCATCAGAAAGGTGAAAAATCAGTCTCAGTATACAAAACATAAGTAAACTAAACAATCAGTAAAATAATTCTTTCCTGTAGGGGGAAAGTAGCTCACATTTTATTTACAGGAGCAGAAGTGCAAAGAAAAACTATTTACTTGCAATTTTCTTGTTAAAATAATCCAGAGTTTCCAGTCTGCAAACAAAGTCCCTAAGAGTTGTTTGGGTTTGGGTTTTTTATTCCTTAAGGGTTAAGAGAAATCTTTTGAACTTCTTCCCATTACATTTCTACTCATAGCCCATTCTAGGTTAAAAAGACATCAAAAAAAAGCAGCTTTGATAAAAAATCCCAAGCTAGCAGAGAAACTCCAAGCCAGCAGACTCACCCTGGTGTTTGATCAGGTGCCTTGTGCTCCCAGCGACATTTAGCTCACGTTATGTTACAGCAGGGTGAGGACATCTGAAGGGAAAGGAGACAGGCTCTGAAGTTGTGGCTGCTAAAGGATTTCCTGCTGCGGCTTCCCTGCTGAGCCAGAGGCTCAGGGAGTGAGGAACTGACTCTCTGGGGATGTCCTTTCCCAGGCATCCAGAGCCCGAGCCCAGCGCTGGAGGATGTGTCCTGCCTTGTTGTGCCACCCCCTAGCCAGAGCTGATGATCATCCCTAGTGCCCAAGAGGCATGTTCTACCTCCTAACCTTTTCCACATTGGGAACTTGGTCATTCTTCTAGCCACATTTCAGTTTAGAAACACATCAATAGATTTGTGTTGCACCTAGAGTCTGTGCTAAGCTGTTTGTTCCTCTTCTTTCCTGTCCACAGACATCTCCCTTCCCCTCTCTCCTTATCTAAGATAAGCACCTTCAAGTTCCACATATGGTACCTTGCAAAAGCATGGTCTGGAAAATTAATTCTTGAAAGGATTACTAATTTCCCCCTCCCCCCCACCATTACAAATATGTTTCTGCTTCTGGAAAGGACATGGCTCACTCTGCAAACATAAGGGGCACTGCCTGCTCTGCTGTACAGCAGCATTTTTCTCCTGTGCAAAAGAAAAGCTGCACACAGCCCAGCACAAGAAGAATTCTCATCTCCAAAGTAACAGGAGTCTGTCACACTGGGGCAGCTGAAATCACAGAAAGGAAACAAAACAGTTCCTCAGGGGAAAAACAGGAAGAAGAAAGGAAGTGAAAAAAAGATAGAAGGAAGGAAGAAGAAAAAGGGGAGGGAAGAAGAAAAAGGGGAGGGAAGAAGAAAAAGGGGAGGGAAGAAGAAAAAGGGGAGGGAAGAAGAAAAAAGGGGAGGGAAGAAGAAAAAAGGGAAGAAAGAAGGAAGAAGGAAAAGAGAGAAGGAAGGAGGATAAGAGAGAAGGAAGAATGAAGGAGGAAAAAGAAAGAAGGAAGGAGGAAAAAAGAAAAAGTAAAGAAAAAAAGAGGACAACATTAAAAAAACCACCACAAACAAAAAACCAAACCAAACCGAACCAAACCCCTGCTTTCTGCAGGCACAGTCTTAGTTTTAGGCAGGGTTTTTCCATTCTCTAGCTTTGCAATACCAGCCTGGCCATCTGAAACTCAATTTCTACTACCCTTTCTGACTCATTTTGAATGCTTTTCCCATTGGTTCTGCAGAGCTGAACTGCCATGCAAAGGCCTGCCCTTCAAATGCAGCTCTACAAAAGCAGGGCAAAGCCTTTCCTTGCCTGCTTTTCAATCCATGGTGCAGTGCAATGGAAACTCTTCCAAAAAGGGCTCCTGAATGGCCTCATCTCACCATCCCTTACCAGTATCCCACTGTATGCAAGAATCAGTCATTTTCCTCTTCAAGAATTAGAGAAATCCTCATCCTCCCTAATTGTTTTCAGGGGTGTCAGACACCTCCTCTTCTGCTTCTCGATTGCCCAGACCACAGCTCAAATCCATCCACCCATGTGGATTGTGCAATGGTACAGAGGAAACAGGCAAACCTCCCTCACATACAGATTTGAAGACAGATGTGGTCTTCTAGCCTCCAGACCCCTCAACCTGACTGCATTATTTTTATAGCTATGGGCTTGGCCATTAAAGCAGTTTTAGCTTCTCACCCCCAGGACCATGTTCACTCATTCTCAGGGCATTCAAACACACAGAGTGGTCCCAGCCCCAAAGAAATACAGGGTAAACATTAATGACAGAAGGAAAAACATGGGTAAAGAACAGGAGAAAGAGCAAAACTTAGAGGCAGAGCTGCAGCAAGGGGAAATGAAAACCTTTTCCAACAGTGAAGAACAAGAAGTGAGAAAGTGGAGGGAGGACAGAGGCAAGGTAAGAGAGTAAGACTACATAAACCTAAGGGAAAGGAAAACATGACACCAGAAAATAGAAAGCAGACTTTTTAATCTTGAATACAAGACACACTCTGGCAGTCTGTGATTTTATTACAGAAACCTCTTTTCAGAGGGTGATGCTGGGCTGGGTACTCCACTGCTACTATATTCTACTCTTAAGGCTCAGTTACTCAGGGGTGAGACTAGATTTCATGTGCAGGGAGCAGACAGAATGGGAAAGTTGTAAATGTACATATAAAAGAAAGGAACTGACTTTGCTTATGTTGGTGACTTTGTTACTTAAAGAATCACAGAATAATTAAGGTTGGAAGAAACCTCTAAGATCACCAAGAGCAACCATCAACCTATCACCACCATACCACTAAACCATGGCCCTAAGTACCTCATCTAGATGTTTTTTGAACCCCTCCAGGGATGGTGACTCCACCATTGCCCTGGGCAGCCTGGGTCAATGCCTAACCACTCTTTCTGGGAAGAATTTATTCCTAATATCCAATCTAAACCTCCCCTTAAGTTATGTAACTTCACCATTGCTCAAATAAACAAGTAAATAGCAAAGCTAGCTATTAGAGTTGGCTCTGGCAGGATCACTTCTATTTATACATTCCAAAAAGGAAATGTAAATCTTTAGATGTCCTTTTCCCACTGCTTTAGGGGGCTTTTTAAACAGAAAATATAACATGTAGCTGGAACTGTCCCACTTTCCAAGTTGGAGCTCTGCAGCACATCTCTCCACACCGACTACTCTCCCAAGTAAAAGTCTGCAGCATCTCTCAGTAATTGAAGCAAAGAGGAGTTCAGCTTTGATAATGATTGGTGAATTTCAAATAGTTTGGAGAAGCAACCCCCAAAAGTTCAAAATGAATATTCAGATTTTGTTCTGCAGCAGGGGTCTGCAAATTGAGGCTAGAAATCTCCAATGGTAGCTATCTCAGATCTCCTCCAAGATCCTCCACATGCCCTAGTTATGTCTCAAGCAGGAAACAGCACAAAACCACCAACACATTTAGTTATGAAATGCAGAGATGGCTGAACATTCAGGATGAAAAACATTGAGTAAAATCACTAACTTGCAAATAGTCTAGCTTCACATGGGGCTCATTCCTATTCCACCTACATCTTTCAACTGGTTTATCATTTGTAACCCCTGAAATAGGCAATCTCCCACCTGCAGCAGTTTCTACTGGTGACTCACCATTGCTCTCCAGAGAAAATCCTCCCCATGCCTACACCCACTGGTGACCTTGGAGAAAGAGAATAATGAGAAGCAGGGACTATGCTAGGGCAAGTTCTGCACCTCTCCAGAGGTCACTTGCAAGGCAGGTCACTTCTCCTCTGCCAACAGGGCACAGATGCCACTGCTGAGGATAGCAGAGCCAAGCTGGCAGATGCAGGAGCATCCTTCCCTTGCTGGGGCCCTACACCAGATTCATCTCAGCTCCACTGCCATACTTGAGCTGAAAGCAATACAATTACATTGATGTAGCCAAAAGGCAAGGATATGTGAAGCAGGACTACCTGCTTGCAGAGAGAATGCCAGGAGAAAACACCAGAGAAAAGGCCAGGTCCTGCACTTGGGTTACAACAACCCAATAAATGCTCCAGGCTTGGAGCAGGATGGCTGGAAAGCTGCCTGCTGGAAAAGGACCTGGGGGTGTTGGTCAACAGCAGCTGAAGATGAGCCAGCAGTGTGCCCAGGTGACCAAGAAGGCCAACATCAGCCTGGCTTGTAGCCAAAACAGTGTGGCCAGCAGGACTAGGGCAGGGATTGTCCTCCTGGACTGGGCACTGGGGAGGCCACACCTTGAATCCTGGGTTCAGTTTTGGGCACCTTACTCCAAGAAGGACATTGAGGTGCTGGAGTGTGTCCAGAGAAGGCCAACGAAGCTGGTGAAGGGTCTAGAGCACAAGTCTTATGAGAAGCAGCTGAGGGGTTGTTTAGTCTGAAGAAGAGGAGGCTCAGGGGAGACCTTCTTGCTTTCTACAACTCTGTGAAAGGAGGTTGGAGAAAGGGGGAGGTTGGCCTCTTCTCCCAGGTAACAAGTAATAGGACAAGAAGAAATGGCCTCAAGCTCCATCAGGGATGGTTCAGGTTGGATATTAGGAACTATTTCTTCCCTGCAAGAGTGCTTAGGCATTGGCCCAGGCTGCCCAGGGAAGCAGTGGAGTCACCACCCTGGAGGGGTTCAAAAAATCTGCAGATGTGGCACCTGGTAACTTAGTTTAGTGGCATGGGGATGCTGAGTCAGTGGTTGGACTTGATGATCTCAGATGTCTTCTCCAACCTAAACAATTCTATGATTGTATAAAAGCAGCATAGCATGGTGAGGAGATCACAGCTGGCTCCTGCCCCATGGCAGCCACCACAAGTGTCACCCTCCAGCAGCAACCATCCTGTTAAACAAGACTATGGACAACAGCCTTACATTTTACTGGGGTCTGTTTATTCACCAAACTCATTAAGACTTTGTAAATTATCATAACTTACTTGAAAGAATTTGGAAATAAAAACAAACAAGCCAAACACTTAATCCAAGACTCTGGTCCCAGGAAACATCACTGTGTCATCTTTACCCTGACAAGGCATCCACCATGCATCACCTCCATCCACCATGTATCACCTCCAAGGACAAACATTTTGGCAGAGGGGAAAAGCACAGAGCAGACCATCAAAGCTTAGAATTTAGTTTTGCCCACATAGTTATGACTTACACTCTTCACAAAATCAACAATTTCTGCTATTTCAGATATGGATCTTTTCCATCTCCATGGGACCTGACTCCCTCAAGCTGAAAAAGGAAGCCCCAGAAACACCCAAAGCCCTGAATAACTAACATGACATTATACAAAACATAGCCTAAAGGCTGCCAATATTTACTGAGCATTGAAGGAAAGGCTGCATTACCATCTTGACCAAACACCATTTGCAGCAGAAACCTTTTCTTCTCCTTTGCTGCCCTGAGCAGGATTACATCACACAGCACTGCACTAAGCCCTTGGATTCCATTCTATGGTTGTTTTTAATCAGGCTATAAAAATAATCAGCTCAACCACTCATACTAATCATAGAAACATTAATACAAGACACTCACCACTCTTGTGCTGTGAGATTTTCTCCTCTATGCTAAATAGGAGAGCCATAAAGTTTATGCTTCCCATAAGTTGCAAGAAATTGTGTTTTACTGCAGAAAGCTAACATAAAAAATAATTCCTGTTATAAACATACAGCAAAATACAGTCAGGCTTGCCACATATCAAGGTTTAATGGGAAAAATTTAGTACAATGCCAGCTGCAGTGGAGTTTTGCTTTTTTTCAAATGTACAGTAGAAATATCACTTCTACCAAAATAAAGTAAAAACCAAATGTTCAAAGTAAAAAATGTTTGGAAATACAAATAGATTTTCCTTTAGCATAACTATCCACATAGTAAAAAGGAACCAAATTAGGATAAGGCTTCCCAGGCAAGCAAAATTCTGTTGAAAAGGCAATTTTTGTGTGTCTTTTTGGAGATACCATATATATATATATATGGGGTTTTCCACCCTTTTAAATCCAAAACACATTCATTTCTTAATTTACAAGAATATCACCACACTACCTTTACCAGTACCCTTTTAAACAGTCTTCCCTCTCCATCTTCCCAGTGTCTCTTTTTCTTGGAAAGAGAAATCCTTTTTATTACCAAATCCCTTCCCTCTAGACATTACATCATATACAATTTTGGTTTTCATTAATTAACACAGCTTCATCTCAAAATGAGTCAGGTATCTTGTCCCACCTTGCTTCATATTTGGAAGCTGCCTTAATTTTCACCCTGTGTATTCTCAAGATCATTTTGTAATTACTTTTTTTTTTTGTACCCAGATTTCCTTTTCTGTGCAAATCCTCCCAGGTGCCAGACAGCAATTGTATTTCCTCTCTTTTTCTTTTCACACAGTCAGACAAAGCAGGGACTTTCATCTCCCTCATAAACCAGTCTCTCCATTCCCCAAGGTGTTTCAGAGTCCTGCCCTGGCACCTCGTCTACTTTGAATTTCCTTTCCTTAAGTACCCACCATCCCATTGGCACAGATTGCTCTACGCTACACCTTACACAAACCAGCACTAAGGCTTCCTTGCATCAGAAACATTCTCCCTAACTGCCAGATGTTAGATGACCCCATGCTACCATCAAATCTGTCCATTTTCCACAGAGTTATCACCCTGAGGCCTCAATTATCTTGCCATTAACACTCCAGTGCCTGCCCAGTCTCCATGACCCTGGGCAAGCCCCTAAGTGTCTGACCTTCCGCTTCTGACAGCAGCCTTCCATCAGTTTTCCACTTCATGTGCTCAACCTATTTCTTCTACATGAAACTCCTGTCTTTAGCACAATCCTTTTGATAACCTCTGTCATCAAGATTCCCCTCCCAGGCCCCAATATTGTTGAGTTTATGGTACAATCAGTAATGGAAACATCATGTTAGACTGATCCCATAGCCAATCCTTGGCAAGTCCTATGGTGACCTCCAACCTAGCCTCCAGCTCTAATTTTGCCTCTAATTAATTCTTCCCTCCTCTTTCCTCTCCTACAACTCATTCTTAATTCCTGTGTTAACAGATCTCCACCAGGCAGATGACAAACCCAGTGATTTGTTGAAGTCCACACCAATTTGATATATGATTACTACTTTCATTTAGACAATTAGCTTAGTAATCTCTTTACAGATTTCAGCTTAGGCAGTCATGACCTCCTTGTGGAGATCCTACATTGTGTTTTAACCCATTTATCATCTTTTCTGTCATTTGCTTATTCTTTCCTTAAAACATTTCTGTTGTGAAAGACTTGGCATATCACTGAGCTTATAGTAATGCTCTTTAAATGAGTCATTTTCCCCCCAATTTAAGTACTATTTTTAATTTATTCCCTCAGGTAATACCAATACCTGATGTGATCTATTTATTAAAAGCACTTGCTTTTGGAATTCCACTTGTATTATGCAAGCTCTTGGATGTGGATTATAGAGTCTCCTCAGATTTAAACCATTACTTAATTGAAGTTTGGCTTGCCCCAGGAGGGGAGAATTTCCATTTCTGCAGGATCACTCCTATTAGCTGCCCTGCATTCCTCCTAGCTTCCATAGCATCACTGAACTATGAGGCGTGCTACCTATTATATCTAAACCCCATCCATCTATGTCACTGCTAAGGACAAAACTTTCTTTTCTTTACACTGACTGTACCTCCAGTCTTCTTCAGTTTTAGTATCTTTATTTTTTAAGAAACAGCTCAATCTCAGCTAGATGGGTCCTTAGAAATGTACAGTTCAGTCCCATGGTTTCTTGCTTCTTAAGGTACAGTTCTTTGTCTCGGTCAAACTTCTTTCCATTCCTTGCAGACTTCTTTATTCCTCATTCCAGCAGGCTTTGGAGCCTTTCACTAAAGGTGACACCCATGCCTGCTTCACAGAGTAGTCCCTGCACTTTTTATTCCAGATCAACTAACTACTGCCTGCAACTTCTCAAATATTTCACCTTTGGAGACCTTATGGCAGCTTCTGAGTCATTCTCTCCCTGTCCTTCCCATCCCCCTCTGGCTTACTCTAACACTACTTCAGCAGAGCTTTTATCTTAGTTTTTCCTCCAAAGGTTTTCTATTCCAGCAGGTTCTGTTTTATCCCATTTTCCCTTTCTCCAAACTTTATGCCTTGAATGTGCACAGACACCTAACAAACCCACCTGCCCATACAAGCCTTCCTGGACACATTGCCACCTTTTGGACATCATCTCTTTTCCCTTTGGCATAGACAGGCCCCAGGCTTCCATGCACCTGCCTGGATCCTTTCCTAGATGCACTGAAGCTTCCACAGTTCACACTGACCTCACCCAAACTCCCAGCCAGATGAGGTGGGATCCCTTCCCTAACTATATCTTTACTTCACATTTTTTATCAACAGTGGGGCTTGGCTGTTCTTGCTAGCTGGCACCTAATAGTATTGTTCCTTTATCCACTTGGTAGCCTCATTTATCCAATTTTAATTTCCTGTGCCCTCAAGGCTTGTACAGGCATCACATGGGTCTCTTGCACATTCTCCTGTATCCCATTTCATCAGTTTATTCTCCTCAACCTCATCAAATGAAGAAGCTGCATGTTGTCCACCCACTGACAATAACTTTGTTTAGTTACTGACACACGATGATGAAACATCCCCAAACTTTCCTCATTGCACAGTTCATTTCACACCCCTCTCACATCTTCATGCTCCTTCCTCTAGAGGCTGGTAGATCTACTGGATGGAGATCACCCCAGCTCTCACCTGTGCCACTCCTCATCTTTTTACTGTCACTCTTTAAGACATTATTCCCTCAAAATAGCATTCCTAAGAACTTTTGCAATTCCTTCCTGGTTTATTTTCAGATTCAGGTATCTCATACCCTTGCAAGCAGCAAACTTTTAGTTGTCCAGATCCCCTTTGGCATTCCCATCTGTACTCTGTAGGTAATCCATAATGATCACAATCTAAACCCAACACATGCTTTAATTTAATTTAGCACATCCATCTGACATGCAGGAGCTCAGCTGGATGCCTGTGCTCACATTTAATTTCATTTCCTTATGGAATTTAATGCATGTAAAAAGCTGCCAATAAGAGAGAGCACCACTGAATAATCTTTAAAAAGGGTCTGCTAAGAGACAGTAAAACCTTAACATTTGAATACATTAACAATACCATCACAACAGATGCACAGCCCAGCCAAAAATGTACCCTCTTTACTTCTGTTTCACCATAGTGTCTCCAAAAGCTGCCATTTATCCATACTGTCAAAGTAAGCCAGATCTCAAACTCTCTCTTCAATACAGTCTGGAGTATATCAGATGTAATCAGCTGTGTGATCCCAAAGCCTTCTCTCATCTTTCCCCAAAACCTTAAGAATGCTTTGGCTTCTTCTATTGATATTCTCCAAGGAGTGCTAGGTTTTCCCTCCCTATATCTGCTTATCAAATCTCTTCAATAGTCCTGTAAAACTTTCCAGCAAAGTTCTCTGTTACTCCATCACCCACCCAAGCATCCAGCTCATGTTGCACTTGTAAAAGTCTGCTAGTGCTTCATCCTCCAGGCTCCTCAACCTGGGGTGAAGGAAGACAATCCATACTGCCTGATTCTAGGAATCATTTTACCTTTTCTGAAACAGCTGCACTTTCTGCTGTTCACTACCCAAAGTAAAATTGCTTTCAGATTTCCAAACCATTTTGATCAACTGAACTGAAGATATGCAATTTTGCTCCTCTCTGGGCTGGTATGTCCTAAGAACAATGGCTTCAGCATAAGCTCAACTCTATTCAAATACATTCTATATTTAAATATGCTGACAAAATCGACATGATCTGAATGAAATCAGACAGAACCAAACCACAAAAGAGAGGAATTTCTTAATGGGAAATTTCTTCTTGCTAAATGCACAGTCAGGATGCAAATAAAACATAACAGTGAATGTAGCCATGAGACTTCCAGTTTTGCTTTGACACAGTACTAAGAACTTCCTCTGATTCCATCTGAGCCTTAAACTGTGTGGAGTTTTCCTTCAAGTTTAAGCTTCTAAGCTGTGTGATTACCTAGACATCAGCTTCCTGTCAACTTTACTATTTACTGTTTCTTTCATCATTTTTCAAGTAAGCTTCTGGGTCTCATGGATGAAGTACACATAGGGTATTCTTGAGCAGCAATAGAAAAACAATCAAAACCAGAGAGCAAATAATAAAGAACCCAAAGCCTACACATTTAAAAATAGGATCATTCTTAAGCAGTTTAATAATTTTGGTGCCTCTAAAGAGTAGCCTTGGAACATTTTATGTTGGCAGCTCTCACTGGTGTGTGTACTGCTGGAACCCCTGAATTTTCCTGTGAAATCTGTTTTAACAGTTCACTGTTTCATATGTTTTGCTAATGGGAGATTAAGCCAAACTTAACCCCAACCTGATTCAATTCCCAGACATTTCTATCTTACTAAAGATGATTCATTCTGCAGTGAATGCCAGGCTTTGGGCAGACCTTTGGAGTCCTGCAAGAGTCAGAAGAAAAACAGCTTCCACAGCACAGATGAGGAATTCAGTTTGGAGGTATCACAAACTGCTCACCTGGGAGACGTAATGATGGTCATCATTCAACTGACCTTCCAAAAAGGAGTCCCTCTTCCTTTAAACATCTCTTTTCTGGAACATTCTAAATACAAGTCCACAGACAATGTTTCACATTGGTTTGATTCATGGAAGGTTTGGTACTGTATCTGGACCTAAAAAACACTGAAGTGCTGTGAGTGCCCACAGCACTACCACAGGTACTTACAGAATCATAGACCACTTGGGTTGGAAAAGACCTCTAAGATCATCAAGTCTAACCACTGATCCAACACCCCCAGACACTAAACCACGTCACCAAGTGCCATGTCTACATGTGCTTTGAACACCTCCAGGGATGGTGACTCCACCACTGCCCTGAGCAGCCTGGGCCAATGCCTAACCACTCTTCCAGGGAAGAAATGTTCCCTAACACCCAACCTGAAGCTGGGAGAAGAGCCCACCCCCACCTTTCTCCAACCTCCTTTCACAGAGTTGTAGAAAGCAAGAAGGTCTCCCCTGAGCCTCATCTTCTCCAGGCTAAACAACCCCAGTTCCCTCTGCTGCTCCTAACATCACTTCTGCTCTAGACCCTTCACCAGCTTTGTTGTCCTTCTCTGGACACTCTCCAGCACCTCAATGTCCTTCTTGTAGTGAGGGGCCCAAAACTGAACCCAGGATTCAAGGTGTGGCCTCCCCAGTGCCCAGTCCAGGAGGACAATCCCTGCCCTAGTCCTGCTGGCCACATTATTTTGGCTACAAGCCAGGCTGCTGTTGGCCTGCTTGGCCATCTGGGCACAAGACTCCCAGGTCCTTTTCCACTGGGTATCTTTCCAGCCTCTGGGTCCCCAGCCTGGAGCATTTATTGGGTTGTTGTGACCCAAGTGCAGGACCTGGCACTTGGCCTTGTAGAACCTTATCCCATTGGCCCAGCCTGGCCAGATCCTTCTGCAAAGTCTTCCTACCCTCAAGCACATCAAGACTCCCACCCAGGATGATGCGATCTGCAAACTTACTGAGGGTGCACTCCATCCCCTTGCCCAGATGAACAATAAAGATACTAAAGAGGACTGGCCCCAAAACTGAGCTCTGGGGAACACATAGTTTCAGAACATCCACTTCAGTGGAAACAGTCCAGCTCATCAGCTTCTCTTCCAGACACCCTGACACATCACATCACAGCTGCATGGCAGCTTCCTCCCTATACATACCAATACCAACCAGAAAAATACTTTCAGCTACTCCTGTAGCTCCCACTCTTCAATTTAATTTGAGATTTGAAGGAAACAGGATAAATCCAACCCATCCAAGAAGAAAGCAGTCTTCAGGGCACTCTTTTCTCTACTGCTCTGCTCCAATCCAAGGAGCAGCTCTGAAAGAAAATATATTGTTTTTTTGCTAGCCCTAGGAATGCTGTTTTGTGTTTGGATGAACATGCCACAGAGAGCTCAGAAGATCCACAGCAGATAGTCAGTGCCTCTCTGTGGCCTACATGACTTTCTCATCATAATTTTGCTTATAAGTAAAGCTGCTCATCACCTGCCAAGGCAACCCTGTTCTCAAGTTGTTCATCATAAAGTCCTGTATCTGCAACAACTTCCCACAGGCATTAAACAAAAGTTGAGTTTCATTTAGTAAGTTACCATTTTTGCTTTGTTATTTTGCTACTATTGGCCTAGAGGAAGGCAGGGAGATGCCCTCCATGATGTCTTCTCAGAGAGCAGAGATTTAGTGAGAAGACTTTCAAGAAACCAAAAGAGTTGTCTTCAGAAGCATTGTGCTGAATTGTCCAGACACCACATTTACAAAGCATCTTGCACTTGAATGAAAATACCAGAACTTCAGCATGGTGGAAAGAACATGCTCCATCCAAATACCTATTTATTTTCAAGTCAGCATTACACTACTCATTAGTGAGCTCAGGGAGACTGAATCCCCATGTTATTTAGCTGAAGCACTTTTTGAAAGATGAAAGGAACATTCTCCAGGATGCCTCACAGGATGCAATTCCTTTGACAAATAGCATGTCTGGCTTTAATAAGCAGACACATTTCTTTATAAACTGCAGAAACAGTTAAAAAGGTTTTCTTTGGAGTCCAACATAGTGGAAAGAGGGCAAAAGAAATAAGAGAACCTTTGAAAGGTAATACTCCCATTACCATATTAAGAGGAAATCTTTCATAATATACAACCATACCAGTAGATTATTAACCTGCAATTTTAAACCCTAATGTTAGAGACAGTAAATACACCCTAAGCCAGAGGGTGTTACTTTATTGTGACACTTGGAGCATGCTGATACATTGCTGGTTAATGTTATTTACTATCATTATGTACACATCTGCCAGACAGCCACATCCTATAAAGCATCAGTGTCCCCAGTGTAGCTCATCCTTGAAGCTTATCAATTGCCCAGGTGAGACTGTGGCAAGCTGAAAGGGTTCAAACATAACTCACTGCAGCTCATGGAACACAACACATAGACAAGCCCTTGCCCCCCTTGGCTGGTGAAACAGGTGTGTGCAGGCATCAGAAACAACTAGGCACTCAGGCTGTCTTCTGATGACAAAGGAAGGATATCCCAACTCTTAGTAGGTGGAGATGAGAGCAAAGCCAAAGAGATGAATAAAGAATTGCATTACTTTTGCTGTAGAAGAATTATTTGAAGGAGAAACTACAATTCTTGTGTGCTGTCAAAGAAAGCTTAAGGAAGCTGATGAAGGGTCCAGAGCACAAGTGTTGTGAGGAGCATCCAAGGGAACCGGAGGTGTTTAGTCTGGAGGAGGTTCAGGGGAGACCTTCTCCCTCTCTACAACTCCCTGAAAGGAGATTGTAGCTAGGTGGGGGTTGGTCTATTCTCCCAGGTGACTAGCAATAGGACAAGAGGAAATGGCCTCAAGTTGTGCCAGAGGAGGTTCTGGTTGGACATGAAGAGAAATTTGTTCTCTGAAAGGATTGTCAAGCCCTGGAACAGGCTGCCCGAGGAAGTGGCAGAGTCATCATTTCTGCAGGGGTTTAAAAGATGTTTAGATGTGGTGCTGAGGGACATGGTTCAATGATGACCTGGCAGTGCTGGGTCAACAGTTGGACTTGATCATCTTAGAGGACTTTTCCAACTGGAATGATTCCATGATTCTGTGTTGCCTGTATACTGAGTCCGAAATTATCTTGGCTAGTGAACAGTTGAGTAACTATGAAAATTAGTCAGTACAAATCACTTTCCTTCCCCTCCTTACAGCTAGTTGTCCCATACATCAAGACATCAAAAAAGCTGAAATCCACTTATTTATGAATATTGACTGGAACCACTTAAGAGAACTGCTGAGTACACATCACTTTGGTTCAGTAAACCAAAACCTGATAATTAACAATGTTGATGAGAATGTTTAGGACCAATGAAAGTAGGATGCCATTCATATTGCATCATTCAAACCCAGTATTTTTTTTGGTTGTTTGGGCTTTTTTTGATCTTTTTGAAACTGAAAAGGCCTCTGACAGGTTCATAACACTCTTCTGAAAAAATGTACAAGTATCTTGCTTGCCTCTCCCTAGCTACCAGGCTTCCAAGGAGCTTAAACACACTGCTGATTTTACAAGGCCTGCCTGTGCTGAAATCACCTACTGTAATCAATGGGAAGGGGGCTTGTTTTGTTTACTTCAAGTCTATTTTAAGTCCAGTTGCAGTGAGCTGAGAAAGTAAAAGAGGAAAACCCAGGACTCAGACATATTTTTTTTTCAAACCTTGGAAATAGTGAACATTTAATTTTTTTTATAATCCAAGAAATTAGAGCTGACATATTTAGAAGTTGTTTTGATGTTCCTGAATGTGTTCTCTAGAAACTCAATAAAGACTAAGATAGTGTTTGTATCAATTTCTGTGGGAGTAAATTTGTGGTCCCCTAAGAGATCTTACACAGTATTTTTACCCTATTCAAGACAAGGGTTATCAGACATTTATTCAGTTCTCCCACTGAAAGGATCAGTGATGTTGTCTCCACATTTAGCAACTTTCATTTAAAGAACTTCAGAACCCTTCACAAAGGTTTCAAGTGTTTGGAATCATGGAGGATGAAAAGATGACACAGATTTTGCCACCAGTTCTGACTCAGTCAGAATTTAGCTTCTAAAGAGTTCCCAGACACACACATCATCCCCTTCCTCTAACAGCTCCATTCACTTACCACCCATCCTTTCTACTGCTGCAGCCCTAATCCCCCTGGTGCACAGCTAAGGGGAGGGAGTCCCCACTGTCCTGTCAGCCCTGTCCACACAGGTTATGTTTATATTTTCACATAAAGGTGAAGCAGACATTTTTCAAACACACCTTTTGAGCAGGGATCCTCAGACCTGGTGATGGGCAGACTGCAATTCCACCTGCCTGCAGGTCAGCCCTTTCCACCTTCACCATCTACCTTCATGGCAGCTCCAGCAAACATATGCATGGAAGGTGATTCAGACTGTAAGTGGATCTGTCCCTGCTTTTAATGTCCTCTAAGCAAGCATGAAACAAGATGAAAACCAGAAGCAAAGTTACTCAAAACCTTTTTTGAGAGTTAAGAAACCCTCTTTAAATAGTCCTGTCACAATCTCTGAGATCTTGCATCTCACATATTAGCTTCTTTAATGATGCAAGACTATCTGGTCCCATCAGCTGGTTGCATTTCCTTACTGCTGTGAGATATGGTGTGCCTCCAGGAGAGATAAGGACACTTGAGCAAACCTCCTCTCCTATCTCTCCAGAACACTGTCTGAGGAACTCCTGCATGCTTACAGCTCAGCAGCCACACATCCTATCAGCACCATTCTAAAATGATCAAGAAATGTTGGGGTTGGCTTTCAAATATATAGCATGACAAGGCTTCTGCCTGAGAGATGACAGTTTATCAGATTTATTATGTGTAATAAATACAGAGATTGTACAAGATATCAGCTGTTACATGCCACAGAGCAGCACAGAACAGCTCCAACTGCCATGGATATGGCTTAAGTCAATGTACTGATAATCACTACACAACTTTTTGAGGAAGATAAAAGACCAACTGCTGTTAGGGCTACATGCTTCAACCTGCAGTCATCAAGAGTGAAAATTAAGGCTCCACCTGCTACCTACTACCAATATTTTAACAGAAGGCTTGGAAAAATCTCTACCCTGTCATCTGCAGTGAGACTTGTGCTTATGGAGAGAAAAAGAGACTAAAGAAATTCAAATTGGTGCTTTTAGTTGTAATTACCTTTTGAAATTTAACTCCAGTGTTGCTACTGGGAGGAAAATGCAGAAATCATTTTTAAACTACTACTGCAGTCCACTTCTGTGGATCTTTGGGGGCCAGCTGTGAGGGAGCAATGTTCTGTACCATGCACCAGGGCAGCAGTGTGAAGCTTCCCTCATTTTCCTCCCTAAAGCTATTGGCTTTGCACTAGTAGAAACCTCCCTCTTTAGAGAAAATATTTTCTGAGTTTTCAGTGATTAGCTGACTAAAAAAAAAAAATGCAGTCCATCCTACTTCTTGAAAAATTACAGTTTTCCTGCAATGCTGAACAGGAATTACTAAATAAAGAAGATGGCTACAGGCCATCATTTTGATCTCCAGATGCATAGTATGGATTTAGCACATGATTAGAAGGAGAGCTCAAGGAGACATCTATAAAACTCCCTGAAAGGAGGCTGGAGAAAGGTGGAGGTTGGGCTCTTCTCCCAGGTAACAAGTGATAGGACAAGAGGAAATGGTCTCAAGCTCTGTCAGGGATGGCTCAGGTTGGATATTAGGAACTATTTTTCCTTACAAGAGTGCTGAGGCATTGGCCCAGGCTGCCCAGGGCAGTGGTGGAGTCACCATTCCTGCAGGGGATCAAAAAATATGTAGATGTGGCTCTTGGCAACTTAGTTTAGTGGCATGGGGATGCTGAGTCAGTGGTTGGACTTGATGATCTTAGAGGTCTTTTCCAGCCTGAATGACTCTATGATTTTATTGCCACTGGCCTGCAATCTTTGAAACAGGAGGATACAGCTAAATGAAGCTCCCAGATGGTTTCAGGGAGCAGCTTCCATAGTATGCTGGATGAGAAAGCAACCCTTAATATCCCTAGAACAAGCAACAAGATCAACATTCTGCTCAAGGAGGTCATGTCAGCAAAGCACCCACAGGGATTTCATGCAGCTAGGAACACCACTGACATCTTCCATTTATACTGTGTTGAAATAACTTGCCAGTCAAGCAGGAAGGAATTGTTTTGTCTGCTACAAACCACCCAAGCTAACCAGCAGCAGCTGCCCTGGATGCTAAGGATGGCTGTCCCCCCCAGTTTCAGCAGCTGTGAAGACAAGAATGGCAGTGGGTTCACTACAATCACTCTCCAGAAACATGGCACAATTGTCTAATGAAGGCTAGTTTGGAAGAGCAAGAAATCAAACCAAACATACTTATGTGCTAAACTTCTCTCTGCTATGCCTTTGACTATCTTAGGCATTTGAAGAGAGATCACTCCTGCAGAAATACCTATATGATTGGGATTGGCTCTGAACTCCTTTAAAAATACTGAACCACCTGACTTGGCACAACTCTTGTTTGCATTTCTATTTGCTCTACATGCAGGGATACAGATCAGATTGATGACATTAAAAAACCCTAAACAAACATCACGCTATAAACCAAAGATAATAAGGTTCATTTAAATACCTTTCCTCAGGCAATGGGAAAACATTGTTTCAGGTGAAATTGCCACCTCCCTGTTTTAACTTTAACTGTGTATGAAGAAAACCTGTTAATCTGAGTTTCTCCTTAGGAATGCAACCATTCTGCAAACCTCCAGGAAGAAAATAGTAACCTTTCTGTACTTATCTTTTAGACAGATTGAGATTATAATGAAAATGATGTTTTCAGTGTCTAAGGATTCCATTCCAGAGCTATTTCAGTGTTCTCCATTTACCTGCTATTTCCATTGTATTATATGGGAGATGAACATAGCAGAAGCTTTCTGGAGCAGAACAAAAACTCACTGCAGTCTCTTGGACTTTGTGGGGGTCTCTGAGCTGGTTTCAGCTGGGATAAAGTTAGCTTTCTTCCCAGTAGCTAGTCTGAGATTTGTGCTGAAAAGTGTTGATAATTCAGGGATGTTTTCATTATTGCTGAGCGGTGCTTACAGAGTCAAGGCCTTTCTGCTCCTCACCTTACCTCACCCCACCAGTGAGCAGGCTGCAGGTGAGCAAGGAGTTGGGAGGAGACAGAACTGGGACAGCTGACCCCAATTGACCAAAAGGGATAGCTCATACCCTATGGTGCCATGCTTAGCATAGAAAGCTGAAGGAAGCAGAGGGAAGAACATTCAGAGTGGTGATGTTTGGATTCCCAAGTGACCATGCCATGTGATGGAACCTTGCTGTCCTGCAGCTGGCTGAACACCTGCCTGCAGATGGGAAGCAGGGAATGAATTCCTTCTTTTGCTTTCCTTACATCTGCAGCTTTTGCTTTACCTGTTGAACTGCCTTTATCTCAGCCCATGACTCTTCTCACTTTACCTTTATAGTTCTCTTTCCCAGCCCACCAAGGGACAGTGAATGAGCAGCTGGGTGATGCATAGTTGCCAGCTGGGGTTAAACCATGACATCCCTGAACTCAGCTCAAGAACCAAGTCGAGCTGTGTCTCATAACTCATGCAGCTTGCACACAAACTAATAAATCTCTTAACCTGAGATAATTTGCATTCAGTGGATATATAAAATCAATTCTCTTTACACAACACAAGTGCCCAGGAGACTTTCCTCTCTGCACCTTCCTAAGCAGTGTATGGAGCAGCCACTTGCTTGGTCACTTTGTTTTACACAGTTAATCAGCAAATAAGTTCTAGTTACACTGTTTTTCTACTTAAAACAATCTCCTGACCAACTAGCTCCAATCTGATACTTAACCTGGCAATCACTGTCACCACCTTGCTCCCTAGAATCTTCCCTGGTTGCTGGGTGTGTAGCCCAGCTGCAGGTGGATGACTTGTGTGGAGGTACATACCATGCACTGCACACATAAGCACTATCTGGGTGTGTAAAGGATATTTCAGTGCCACCATGACCTGTTTTAACCACCATTCAGTGCAGTACAATTGAAACCATTTCCCTGATCCTGAAGGATTTCTGAGGTTGCTTAAGATATCTTTTCATGCCAGTAGTCTGATTTGCCCAAAAGCTGCTGCTTTGACCCACACCAAGCCTCTTGTCCAACCATGGACAACAGAAACCATTGCAGAAGGCAGAGCTGTGAGCTACAGAACCCTGTGAAGGAAGAGGTCAGTATGGACCTCAGCTACTCAAGCTTGAAGAACAGGCAGCACAATTACCTGAACTGAGATCAAATGGTAACAGAAGTGTTTAGCACAGAGCTAAACTGGACCATGGAAGGGTGTACACTACAGCAATGGCAAGCACAGGAAGGTGGCAGATGAACCTCAGTTAACTCCAAAGGATGTGCACGTGGTTAGTGCAAAAAGCAAACTGCCCAGTGACATGTGCAGGCTGGAAAATGTCCAAGTGAAACATGTGAGTTTACAAGGCTAGTGCAGGAGATGAATGCATGATTTTAACACTGCCTGGAATGTCCAGCACATGGATGAGGTCACTTATACACTCATGGCTTCACTGAGAGATCTGTGTCACTAAATAACAACTGACAGGGCAGCTCAGGGTTTGTTGTGTAGGAAATGTTTTTAGGGGAGGCTAGACTTTGGTGTCAAATTGCTGGATTCATTTTAACCCCTTTAGGTGCTATTTGATCATCCACACCAGGGACATGCTTGGAATTTATCCCCTACCCTAATGAAATTGAGAGTTGAAAGATAGACAGGCCCTGATCACCAGGCAGGTGGTGGGAGAGAGGGAGCATCTCCAGCCAGGCAGAATATCACTGTCAGAAGACAAATCTACAGCCTCAAAACAAGTCCTAACTGCCACTTCAGGCTTTACAAGGTTCTGTCTAAGATGCAGCCAGGCAGGAGAGCTCTTGCTGAAGTTTGTGTGTCACTCAGGCAGTGCCTACACCTCACACAGCAAGGCTGCACTTAGATCTGCTCTGCCTAAACCTTTCCTGTGTCTTCAACAGGAGGTGCTTCAAGTTTAATTTCAAACAATTGAATCAAGTCTATCTATTTCTTATCTAGATCTTGCAGATGAACCTGAGTCCAAAAAGGTTCTCCTGTGTCCAAGCTGCAGCAAAGGCATGAGCCTGTTCACAAATGCAAAGTATCAGGCTCAGGATAACTGTTATCTAAACCAGGACATAACCACAGCCTATATCAGCAGAAGGCTTTCAGAACACACACATTCCCCAGTAATAGAATGTTCTTAAATATCTAGATATTAATACCCTGGATATGTCCAAGCCAGCTGGCTGTGCATGCCAGATAGTTTAATTTTTCAAGTATTCACAGCTTTGCCTATTATTATTATTAAAGCAACATCAAGAACTGCTTCATTTTTTTCAGTGAGAGAAAATAAGGTGAAATCATGACTGGGCCTGGCTGACTACTGATTGCATAAATGCCTTAGTCAGAGGAAGGGCAAAGAAAAGATAGATTCATTACTCAATAGGAAAAGACAGTTTTTAACAAATGGCATGGGGAAAGCAGAATTTGGAATGCTTCTCTCCTATCAGACTTCATTAAGAGGGTCAGCTGTGACCATGCATCATAATTATATCAATGACAAAATCTGAATAGAGAAGGAATCAAACCAGACTGTGCTGGGTCTCATGAATCTCATCCTAGGGCATTCCAAGAACTAATTAATGAGAATTTCTTTGTTCTTAACACTGATCTGAATTCACTCAGGATGAGTGAAATATTAGAAGGTTTGAAAAGGGCTAATGTACTGCCTCTACCCTTAAAAGTACAAAAAACCCCAAACAAACATTAAGACCAGGTAGGATGATCATTTTTCCAGGACAGGGAGAAACCCTCTAAATGCCTAGAAGACTGAAATGATGATTAACAGCAAAACTGGCTCTAGAACTTAAATAGAATCTTAAAATATTACCATGTCATGGTGCAAACCACTGCACCTGCACTAGGAATTACAGATACTTGTCTAGAAGCAGTGTAACAACCCTTCCACTGGACTCAGAGAGGCAGTACCATGCCCAGTTTTGAACATTCCACTTCAGAGAAGACAAGAGCTTAACCTGAGATACTCTCCAGAGGGAAGCAATGGGACTCTTCAGGAGCTCAGTGATACTGATGTTTCCATCAGCATCACTTTTTGTGTATGGATACTAAGGCCTCTTTTCACCAAGAGACTTCAGAGTCACCTGAGATTCCTCAGAATCCAAATTCTGGGAAAGATCATACAAAGAAGACTCAAACTGTTTCAAAGGGAATAAATGTTTTGACTGAGAAGGAACTAGCATCTTCCACTTGATCTGAAAAGTTCTGCTCCTGCCTGATTCCAGTTCCTCTCAGCCACCCTCAGCTGTGGTGCTGCTCAGGTAATCCCACCATGCCACAAGCACCCTAAACTGAGGTCTCTTCTACAGCTTTCACATTGGTTTTCAAGCCCATGCAACAGGGCTGAAAATAAGGCTGGGAATTTGGATTAAAGTAAGTTCTATCAATCTCATCACTTAATTAGCAGGCAAGAATAACAACAAGAGATAGGAGCTGACTTTCAGTCTAGAAGAACCCCACAGTCCATCCACCACAGAAGAAAAGATACACAAGCATATCAAGTACAAGGGCTATGAAATACATGAGCATTGCTTGTTCTTTTTATCACATCTGCACTATGTTCTTTCCCCTTTCAAACAAGAACCTCCCAAATGCAGAGCAATTCCTATCTTGAGACCATGCACATTAACTAAAAGTGACCTCACAAGTAACATTTTGATCTACCAGAATATCCACAACATTAAATAAAGGCATAAATCTGACAGCTATGGTTTCAATTCAAATGTCTAGCTCTTGTTCTGGTAACAGGACACACTAAAAAAATCAGACATGTCATATTTATAGTCAATTCTGGACAGAAAAAAACCTATTTTGCAGAAACCACAAGATTCAAGATGGGTTTGACAGTGAGGCTAATATTTCTCAGCCTTCTTATCCTAATTTAGCAACATTAGTCCAGATGTATATGGGACTCTCTGACTGGTATCTACTGAAACCTTCAACACTGAAATACTATGGATCCAGTTCAGCCATGGCACCTAGGTACTGCATTATGCTCTTAAACCACTACACATTTTGTATATACATAACAAATTACATACTCTGTATGAAACATATACTTACATCCTACATGTGGCCAAGTGCTATTGGTAAGTTACATTTTGGAACAAGGATCTATTAAAAAGGCACATTTAAGTACCTGCAATCTGTGCCACTTATTCACTTCCACAGTTTATTCTACGCTTCCAAACCTCTGATTTCAAAGTGACACAATTAAAAGGAAACCCAATCTTCAAAAGAAATTGCACCTAATTTCTCCCCCAAAATTGTAGCCTCTCCAAAATTCCCTCATCTAGATGGTTTAAGCTTTTCTTGAGCTGTGGGGGAATTTGGTGGTGAGGTTTTTCCCATCCCATATTATTAGCCCTTATAGTATAAGACACAGAAGATGCTGAGCTCCCCAAAGTGATGTCCAGTGCTCTCCTTCCAACCTTGGCAGGTCCCAAAGGAAGAGATTTCAAAGTGGATGTTCTTTTACAATTGAAAACTAGTTCTATCAGCAGAACTACTACTAATTGTAAGCAACCACTCTAACTTGGTTTCCAGTGCCTCTTTTTTTTTCATTCCTCCCTGTGACTGACCACTGACTTCATAAACTGAATTCTATTTAGGCTGCAGCATGCATTCAGCTCCAAAATGCTTCTATCAGAAATCACACCATCTTCTCCAGTCTGGATCTGCCTCTCAGGTGAGCTGCCTGAGCTGTGAGCTACAGCCTGAGCTTGTCCCTGGGGTATGGCTTTCATGAGGTCTCACCTACTCATGAACTCTCTGATGTGTAAGCCAAGTTGAGCACACACTGCAGCTTTTCCCTGAGCATGGCATTAATCAGCTCTTCCTTCTCCAGCCAGTCAGCAATTTCCTCCAAAATTATAGGAAAATATAGACATCTGCTATTTGTCAGGTAGAGAAGAGAGCACTTCCCCAGCATACATTGGATACACTAGATCACAGAAATGCAGTGTTGCTGAGACACTTACCCCTCCATCATAATTGCACAAATCCAGATAATGGCTAAAAAGGTTAGTGCTGAAAGAGAGCCAGTCAGGGCCTTTGGAGATGGCCAATTTTGTGCTTTAGAAAAAGCTAAAGTTATACCTTATGTTTGGGTCTGAGTCGTGATGCCCCAGTAAATAAGAACAGAGGGTGGCCTGTCATTCCTTACCCAAACAAATATCCAGCCATGCAGTTTTCCATCACCAGAACTACACTTCAGATAACTGCAGAATCTTATTTGGAAGGAGCATATTCTGTTGCCCCATTCATTCTCCAGGTGAAATCATTCAGCAGCAGCTATACAAATAAAAGTACACAGGTGATGACAAAATATCTCCTGTCTCCTGATCCCTGTTGCTGCAAGGAAACTGTAAATTCCAAGAGTTATTCCAATAATGTTCTTTTCCAGCTTAAGTTTTTATCTAGATTTCTTCTGTATTTTTGATATCTAAAGGTCCATGTTATTTCTTCATTTCCAAGAGTAATACACTGAAATGAAATAATACATTCCCCTCTGATTTGCAAAGCTATGTCTCAAGCTTGAAATTTAGAACAATTAACCAACTTAGGAAGCACACATCTGATATCAGCCCTAGTTCCACTACAGCTTTTCTGTACAAGAGACTAACATTTCTGATTTTCTCTGTATTTTAAGATCACAGTAAGAACTCTGCATTTTAAAAGCAAAAAGAATATACACTGGCAGTAAAGATGACAGCCAGCACCAGATTTGTGAGATAATGAACATTTTTACATACAAGTTACTTATAAGATCTGTGTTCTCTGTCTTGATGAATATTAAACAGTTGCAGAGGAAACAAAAATACTGTAGGGCTTAATACAAACATTATTTGCTTTGCTATTCTTTTAATAATGAACTTCCTTGGAAGGTAACCCTTAATCTTACATGTGTTCTGTATTTGTAGGTACATCCCTGTCAGGAAATGCTGTGAAATGGAAGTTCCTGGCAGATAAAAGTTCTTGGCCTTAAATATGCCATAGGTATTACATAAATGTCAGAATAAATTCTAAACTCTGCCCATGATTCAATATCTCTGTATTGAAAAACCATAACAAGCTTGGAGATAATTAGTAATATATATAGGGATTATATTGTCACTGTTATGCTGGAGTTTGCCATAAAAATACAATGGGAAAAAGAATCAATTTCACATTTTATGGTGCTGTTATTGCTTCTTTTGCATGGGAATCCCATAGATATGAATCCCACCATATCCCTAAAGTCCTTTGGCCCCTATCTAATAACTAAAGGTGGGACAAACAGGTTTTGTCTAGTTTGGGATCCAACTGAATATGATACAGCAAGAGTTTTAGTCTGAAAGTATTGGCCTTGCATTCCAATTGCCACAGTCTGCAAAGTAAAGTGCAGAGGACAAAAAGGGAGGAAAACCTAATGGAAAAAAGATAGAGTGAAATACAAAACAAAGTGAAATGATGTGAAGCCAAATAATAAAGCAAATATCAAAAGCCAATACAATGGAACAGAGAAAGGAAATTGAAAAGACAGTCATTAGTATATTTTCTGCTTTTCTTGGAGGAAAGTATGGGTGACAGAAATTCATAAAGCTTTCCTCCTAGCAGTAACACATCCCAGAGATGAAGAAAAAAAATCACATTTTAATTGATTCAGTCTTGAAAGAAGAGGATGAAAACTGAAAGGTTTACCTCTTGTCTATTTTATTTCAAAGCAGCAAACCCTAAAATGATGTGGAGTGCCCAAAGAAAAGCACTTGCCAGGTAGGAAATGCCAAAACTCAGCCTGTCTCTGCCACCCTGCTTCCCACCCACTGTGCACAAGCACTGTGGGACAGTTCTTCCTTGCAGAGCCCCTGTCCTTGATAAGGGCCATCCTCTGGGGACATGAGCCATCCTCTGGGTTCTCTGCACAGACTGAACAAGACTCATTTCACACACACAGAGTCAAATGCTTAGCAGAATCATTAAGGTTGGAAGAGACTTCCAAGATCATCAAGTCCAATTGTGAACCTATCACTCCCATGCCACTAAAACATGTCACCTAGTGCCACATCTAGATGTTTTTAAACACCTCCAGGGATGGTGGCTCCACCATTGCCCTGGGCAGCCTGGGCCAATGCCTAACCACTCTTTCAGGGAAGAAATTGTTCCTAATATCCAACCTGAACCTCTCCTGGTGCAACTTGAGGCTATTTCCTCTTGTCCTATCACCAGTAACCCAGGAGATGAGACCAACTCCCTTCTTGCTACAGCCTCCTTTCAGTTAGTTGTAGAGAGTGAGAAGGTCTCCTCCTGAGCCTCCTCTTTTTCAAACTAAACAACCCCAGTTCCCTCAGCCGCTCCTCAAAAGGCTTATCCTCCAGACCCCTCACCAGCCTTGTTGCCTTTCTCTGAACACACTCCAATGCCTCTGTGTCTTCCAGGTATGCATTTGAGGTTCACATTCCACATGCTTCTCAGACCTTTGAAGCTCCTTGAAGACCAAGGAACAAATTTTGTAGCTTGGGCTTCAGTATTCATCATTCCAGTATTTAAGTAACTAAATACTTGTGAAATGCTCTTCTCACAACACTCCCTATAAAGGAAGCATTTTACTCTACTCCTTCCTCCCTTTTAAAAGTGAGATGAGAAGCTGCCATCTAGAGAAATTATGGCCCAAGATGTTCAGTAAATTCAGGTGAAGAATAACAGACAAGTAGAGTATGACCTTTTTGAGTCCTTTGTAGTAGACAGTACTTCAGGCAATAAAATCACAGCTGACACTTACTTCAGTTACTGTTCTGTGTGCTCAGCACTGCAAATCAGAACCCATGATCTCAGCCTTGCACATCTCAAAACTGAAATGAAAAGCAAATCCACACACCTAGCTCTGCCCTGTGAAAGCTAGAGCAGTATGCCCAGTACCTCACAGACCTTTGTGGCAGAGGCAGAGAGAAATCCCCTCCAGCTTTTAATGGCTTTACCCAGGAGGACTACTTTCTTCTGCAGCACCACCTCCCCCCTGCCTACACAATCCAACTTAGCAGCTAAGCACAACTCATCCCATGCACAGCAAAGGGCAGGAATCCTGTAGAAAATAAACCCAAGATATAGAATGATAATTAAGATGAGTCACCATATTTTACAGTCCCATTGGAACTCTAAGCATAGTTTTGGATTTCCTATCTGTTAAGCACTGAGCTTTACTAGGTTGCTCTCTGTTGACACCATTCATATGTTATCAGTTTGGGTTTAATTCAAAACAATTTTGAAGAAACCAGAAATGCCATCATGTTCCTCATGAAAACACATAATGTTCACTAGCAGGAGCTAGCCCAGTGGTCAAAGGCTGATCTCTTGTGCACAGAGCAGAATTTTAAGGGATAACACATACACAGGGCCACAGGGTTTTCCTGACACTACATGACAGGTGATGAAGGTTGCTCAAACAGATCCCCCTCTTCCACATCAGGTTGTTCAGGACCCTGCTCCTCACCTGACAGAGCCTCCTGCTCCCACTTCCCCATCCCCTCTAACTCACCCACTCCTAAAGCCAAACCTCCTTTGCCATTTTTTCTCCTCCAAGTCCCAGTCCCCTTCCCATGGAAGGTCTTAGCCTCCCCTCACCACATTCTCTATTTCAGCCATCACATCCAGCCTGTACCTGCCCTCTGGCATCTCTCCCTCTTTCCCTCCAAGTTCACATGGACACCTTTGGCTGCTGCTCACACTCTCCTGCC
This sequence comes from Galbula dea, assembly GCA_013399015.1. Classification (NCBI taxonomy): domain Eukaryota; kingdom Metazoa; phylum Chordata; class Aves; order Piciformes; family Galbulidae; genus Galbula; species Galbula dea. The sequence goes on along the minus strand of VWZX01000336.1, from coordinate 225,206 downwards.
TGACTCAGCCTCATCCCCAGGGCAGTGGCTTGCAGCTCCTATACCCTTCACTGTTTCTTTTGGCTTCTGACATATCTGCCACCCCTCCACCATCCAGCTCTGCACCTACTTCTCACATCTTCCAAATAACTTGGACTCCTTTGGGGCCATCCAGCCAGTCCCACTTCCAGAGACAAGCCACACACTGCATTCTCCATCACCCTTCTAACATTCTCCCTTCAAAACTATCACTATTTGTTCTTCAACATCTCTTGCAAAAATAACCCACAGTAACATCCTGCCTGCTGCCCTCAAACCACCCCAGTGCAGAAAGTCAGCACATAACAGGGATTCTTTCATGCTCCAGAAAACACTAAGTGTAATGCTATCAATACTAAAAGCACATGGCAGGTTGCAGCACTCCTGGTAGCCACTAGGCTCTTCTGTTAGAGAAATCTCACCTAAAACACTAAGGAGTATCTTAGGCAGTGAGTGCAGCCCTTGCTTTTAGTTGCAAAGCATTATATTGCCCCAAAACAGCTAAAGAGAATGAGTAAAAGCAGGTCCTGAGAGCTCCAGGAACATCACATCCCTTAAAAGGACACCCTTGCTGTTCTGTAAATCCTACAGAACTGTCTTTTCTCAAGCCACCAAAGAAATGAGAGAACACAAAGGCAACAAACTACTCTTGAAACACTTCTAACTTGGTGAAAAAACCAAGGGTTTTCTATGAAAGTTTTCAAAGTTTATAAACTTGACTAGGAAACATTATTTATTCCATACCAAATTATTTGGTTGCCAGGGCAGAAGACATGGTGCCTCTGCTTTTTTTTTTTTCCTGTTTTGAATATAGATTTTAATGTCCTTAAGAGACACTTTAATTTCTTGCATACAAAACAAGATCAAAAATAAGTTTCTACATTACACTGATAAATAAGCAAGACATCCTGTGAGTAAGACCAGAATTTGCAGCCCTCCCACCCCCAATTTCCCTGTTTGCTCTCTTCTGCCTTTAATACAGTGCTTCAGACCCAGCTTCCTTTGTAGGAACAAACAGATCATCCATCTCCCTGAGTAAGATTAGATGTCATCACTTCTTCCTTCTTTCTGAAATAATAAAAGTCATGCTGCAGGGGAAAAAAAAATTCTTTTAAACCTTATTCAGCCAGGAATAAAAACTGTAACCCTTGGATGCCATGTGCATGAAACAAAAACACACAGTTTCAAGTTACAAAGGTTTATGATTTACACTTCTTTTTGCTATGAATTTAGGGTAGAGGGGCAGCAATTTCTATTCTGGACTGAAAGGGTTCTGCTTTTCATTCATATTGAAACATAAAACCTATTAAAAGCCCAGTTAGAATACTACTACTTTTACTTCCTAACAGAACAGCAACTAACCCTCATTTTTCCCCATCCAGATTAAATAGCCACTTTTTAATGCAGCTCTAAGGAGTCACAAGAACTAAGTTAAAAGAGGCAATGGCAAGGCTCCTGCAGCCAGTTGCTTAACAGATCACCTAAAGCAGGTCCTAATCTTATATTATCTTCCACATTTGTTTGCCTTCTAAAAGCACATAAGCCTTCCCAAATACACTTGCTCTCTGTAGTTTTCACACAAGAAATCAACTCACAGGTGCCTGGTGAGGACCCACAAAGGGGAGTTCTACTTGCAAGGTTAAATGAGATCCTGTGCCTGCTCTGATGTCTGTTTTCTCACGTTATTTAATCTTTCTCAGCACTGGCTAATAATTTCCAATTCTCATTTCAAGTAAAGCTTCCCAACACAGAGTCCCACTCAGACTGTAAAAGACTCTGATTTACCTCCTTGACAGCCCAACGTTTTTAGCTCCTATACAGCACCCAGCTACAAAAGGAACAACAAAAAATCTTTGGAGTCCTTTTATTTTCAAAACAAATCCTTTACATACCAGAAACTGCCATCTAGAAATAACACACACAGACAGAAACACACACATACTCCCTCCCCCCACCCCCTTGCTACAGTAATTGATGTTTGGGGTTTATTATAGAGGCAATCATCACAAAAAGCATCTGACGATTTCTTTTGCAGCATGAAATAACCGGTTACCTTTCAGGGAAGGAGCCCTCCGTGGCACAAACCCTTCTGTGATTTCCACCTGCTCTTGCTGATGCTGTTTAACCAGGTTTCCTTCACTGCCAGCTCTCAGAATCTTTTCACCTAGCCTAATTTTTCGTGAGCGGCTGTTGAGATCTTCTTTCCTAGACAAAGGCGATTTAGGAGCTGTAGTAGCTGACAGAGGTCGAGCCAAGCGAGAGGGTTTGGCCATTCTGCCTGTGCAGGGATGTACCTGCTCCAAAAAGCACTTCCTAAAGCAAATCCTTCCCAGCTCCCTTCCCAGCACAGAGCCTGAGGAGTTGGTGTGTGCAGCGCAGCTGGATGCAAAGTGCTGTGCTGCCAAGTCCGATCAGTTTTAAACACCAGGCGTTGGGTGGTCACGCAGACAGTTCCCCAGACCTGTGGAATGTCTCTGTGTGTGCTGGGGCTACACCAGATGATTCTGCTCCAGCACCAAGTCCCAACCACGCTGTGGGGAGCAGATGCTCTTCCAGGGACCGTCTCAAGCTCCTGGTGTGGGGAGCACCAGAGCAGAAGGGGAGTGCCTCACCTACACAGGTCCAACGGGAAAAACCACCCAGAGGGTTACCTCTGCAGGTGGGACCTTCCTGCATTCCGCTCCCAACTCTCAAACAAACACTCTCTTGTTTCAGCAGATTTCTTCACTGTGTGCCCAAACCACACTGCTTCAGTGCTAGACAGGAAATGCCTGATGCCAAGGACCCATTCGCCTTTGAGCGTAGTGCAAGCTCAAATGGGATTAAATGATGGATGCATACTCTCCTACCATTGTGTTTCCTCACTCACCAAAGTAAATCAAGGGTTGGCACTGAATACCATCTCTGTTTGAAAAATAGCCCAAATCCCTTATTATTAACCAGTGTTTCTTTGGAATGTTGCCCATTATACTCTCCTCTTTCACTGCTACGTGCACACCTGAGAAACCCCTGGCTCCTTGCACGCTACAGATAACCGTGTTCTTTCCTGGCTCTCCAACTAAAACATTCCTGACCTCAGGCTACGTGATTTCCAACCTCAGTTCCTGGGTGCTTTCCTTTGCCACTGCCCAGGCAAAGCCTGCCTAACTCCCTCTGCCAGCCCTGTGCTCGTGAGTGCTGCCAAGACACAGGGTGTTGGGCAACACAAAAATTCCATTCACCAGAACTTTGCAAACAACTTCTAAAGTAAAACCCCAACACAGTGGAAACCAGAGAAAACATCACAGCAACCTTCACTGTAAAGTTTGCACACTGACTTTTCAAATGTATTCCTCAATATCCCAGGCAACCAGTAAGCTCTATCAATACCAGAGGATGAGGAGCCATTTTATCTCCAAGTTAGAACAAACATGAGCAGATCAATACTACCAGTGCCAAAGAACTAACTGCTACTTAGGAGAAATGCTTAACAAGTAAAAAGACAACAGAACACAGCCAAATGATTACCAACATTCCTCATTTTCTGAGATGGCAACTGTGCAATGCAGTATTTTTGCATGCTATTTCCACATTTTTTCTAAGAGTCCCACATTAAAGTGGTAATTGTTCATGCTTCCTCTATAAAGCAGATTGTCTATTGCTTTGTTGCCCCATCAAGAATGGGACAGAAGTGTAACACAGCAAGTCTTGCTGTGATAGTGATAATATTCTGTGTATCATTTTATCAGCACAGTAGGAGCTTTAGGTGAGTGGGAGGACTTCAGCTCTCAAGGAGGGACTTGATGGACAGGAGAGTAAGTCTGGGCTGATGTGCAGGGCTCAGGCACAGCAGGGGATGCAGACAATGGAGAACAGCAACAGGAGTGAAAGAAGAAGCTGAATAGAGAGTTAATCACATAACTGGAGTGAAGAAGGAAGAGAAAAAGTAAAAGCCAGTAAGTGTGTGAGAGCTCAGTTGTACTGAGCCTTAGAAGTACTGTCATTCCCTCTACAGATCCCAGACTGTTTTGCAAACAGTTCTTAGGAAGGTCTTCCACTATGATTTCTTTACCAAACACAAATAGTCTGTGAAGAGGAGATTTTAAGAAGCCACAATAATGCTTCTGATACTACAGAGACATATTTCAGTTCTCCCAAACACAGGCCAATTGTGATATAAAAACCAGCTCTGACTGACAACATAAACCAATGGTGGTTTGGTTTTCAAATCAATACTGCTAGGGCAAAAGCCTACTGCAGATTGCACAGTCACCCATACTGGGCACCCTTAGCACAGGGTGCTCTTGGAAAGAGCAGCCTCATCTGTGAAATAGAAGTCTAACCAGACAGTCACATTACCTGGAAGCTTAAAATAATTTCATTTCTAAGCAAAGCAAGGACATAATGAACTCAAGATTTTCCTAAGGCTCTCTCTACAGCAACACAGCAGTGAGAGATGGGAGAAGAGGGACATTATCCCTCTGCTTCTGACAGGAAAAGTGGAGGCCCTAAGCATTGCCCATTTGGGTACCAAGGTGACACTTCTGCACTGTGAGGCAGCAGCAACATCCTGAATGACACCCACTTTTAGGAAGGAAGAAGCTCTTTGTCTCACTGCAGAGGCACAGCCACACAGAAATGGGGTGAGTCAGATATGTTCCTTGAACATGGGCAATTCCCAGGGTTCTCTGGTCAAAGACAACCACTTTCAGTAATACTGTGGTGCCTTAATGGTATCATGTCATGTGAGAAGAGGCTGAGAGAGCTGGGATTACTCAGCCTGGAGGAGAGGACTTAGGGACACCTTATCAGTCTGCTTAAATATCTGATGTAGGGATATACATATATATATATATATATATGTATATATTCTCTGTGGTGCCCAGTGACAGGACTAGTGGCAATGGGCACACACTGCAATACAGGCAACAAGAAACATAAGAAAAAGCTTTTTATACAGTGAAGGTGGTCAGACATTGGCACAGGTTGACCAGAGGTCATGGAGTCTCCATCCTTGGAGAGAACTCAGCCATGCATGGCCATGACCAGCTTTGCTGTCACTGGGCTTGCCTGAGCTAGAGGCTAGATGAGGTGACCTCCAAAAGTGTTTCCCACCCTGACTGTTCTGTGATTCTGTATCATCAAATATATTCACAGCCTATTGATAATCTGGAAGCTTATGTACCTTTGAATCTGTCCAACAGGAGATGCTTATTCTTTGAAGTCCCAGTAATTGAACTAGCCCATGCCTGATTGCTGTTTCTGGGAGGATTTGCTTCCTTTCTAGTCATTGCTCTCTTTTAGCCTCTTGCAGTCTGTGGCACAGCATTCCCCCAAAAAGGTCTGATTTGATTTAAAGGCTCTGAGATGTGAAGCTTGTGACTCCAGCCATGAGCATTGAACCTTTCAAAAAACCACCTCAAACCCATCCCTAAAACATAAGCAAGCCCAAGGTGCTTAGGGGGTTGTGTTTCAGGCTGGATGTAGACACAGTGAATCACTTCACTCCTGGGATGGAACAGCACAAGAACACATGGGCCAGGGTTGCTGCCAGCTCCCTATTACCCACATCCCAACTACAGAGGTCTTCTCTCCACCCTGGCACCCCTGAAGCTCTGGCTGTGGGACAGGTCCCTCTCTGACATCTCACCCCCTCCACCACAGGTTCCTAATGAAGCTCCTCAGGCAGCAAAGTCTTTCATCAGCTCTCAAGCTTTCTGAAACCCCAAGGAACTCTTTTGAACTACTTTAAAAAGAAACAAAACCACAAACCCAATAAAATCCCACAACAACCAACAACAAAACCCCAGAAACCCCAAACCAACCAACCAAGCTCCAAACAAACCCAATCCCCTTCCCCTTAGATTTCAGAGAGCTAACTTCAGCTAGGTAGAGACATCATATTGATGTAACATACCATCAAGCAAAAAGCAGTTCAGGTTGTCAGGTTTTTGTGAAGTGCTGTGGGAAGCTGCCTAGTGCTTTGGTTCAGTGAACAAACTGTCACTGCCTCACACAGGAGAAGGTAATAGTAAGGGCTCAGTGCAGCCTAGGCTTGTGAATAATCACATACATGTAAACAAAGAATATTTTTAGAATACCTTACAGTTTCCATACCCTGTTTCAAACAATGGCCTATTAGTTTCCAAATACAAGTCTCCTCTTTCCTGCCTAGAAAATAAATAACTGCTGAAAGAGGCCAACAAGAATTTGTTAAGAGTTAGGTAACAGAAGGCATTTTTACCATAGCACATGAAACAAGATATGATACTGCTATTAACGCTTGTGGCCCTTGGGATAAAAAGAATCCCTACTAGAGATGTTATTAATCCAAACAAAGCATTTGCAAAGCTTGAAATTTCCTTTTTTGGGCACCCCTGAAGTTCTAGTTTACATTCAGACATAAAAAGCTGGGGAGGGGAGAGGATCCCTGGCACGTGAACCAGGAAGAACGGAGAGCTGATGCTGGACGGTTGAGGATGTGGTGTTCTCACAGCCTCACCAAATTCTCTCCCATGCTGTGATCTGCAGCTAGCTAAAGGAAGAGAGAAGCATGCCTATAAAAATATTCCAGATCCAGCAGATTGCTTGTAAACTACTGAGAGGCAACAACTGCTACATGAGTAAATGGAAGTTGCAGGTGCAGAAGTTGAAATCGTAAATTAATGAAGTCTTCTCTTCACAAAATTGAGCAAGTAACCAGATGGCATAACATTTTCAGAGCAAAATGAGAAATAAATGTCTAGGCAACAAAAGAACAAGATCAGTGATGAAAACAATTTCAGATGCAAGTCACAAATAGGTATGCAATGTGATAAAAAAAAGGAAAAGTTGAGTGCTTCAGAGAGGTGCATTTTCTATTAACTGAAGCATGCAAAATTAGTGACAAGTTAATTTTGCAGATGTTAAAGCTCTCTCAGAACTATGTGCCAGTGCTTTCCCTGTCCATGGATGATTTCTGAACCAGTTGCACAGTAGAGAAGGTGCTTCCAGTTCAGTATATTCAGACCCATTTTGAAACATGGCACACAAATCTGAAAACATTCTTCCTGGAAAAAATACACCGTGCAAGAGGAACCTAGTCAGTCATTCAATGACAGGTGAACCCTCCAACAGAAAGCACTCTAATTATGGCAAGTCCTGCTACCCTTTAATATGGTCTTCAAAAGACAAGGCTGTTAAAGGTCCTTCTGTAATATTAGCTGCCTAGAAGATGCTATAATTAAAGCAGTGTTGCCAGTTCTAACAGGAATCCCTGTCCTAGAGATTTACTACTCAGCCATAAAAATTTAATCTCAGCTCCAAGACTTTAACAAAAAACTCAAAGTCAAAATCAGGAAAAACCCCTTCAGGTCTAGTTTAATTCCTTTTCTTCAAGTTTTAGAAAATTAAACCATAGCAAAACCTTTCTTAAAGATAGAAGACTTTCTAGCTGCAGAATCTGAGCACTTTATTCTGCCCTAAAACCAGAAATACTATCACAGTAAGGGCAGAATTCATTTTCTTTATTATTCTGTCACTTCTGCATCTTGTATCTGGCTTTGGTTCAAAACCTTATAAGTCCTTTATTTGCCCAAGTACACAGGTCTACTAATGGAGTGCTCACAGATATTGAACCATTTTGTGGTTATGATAGTTACATCACTACTACCATGAACTAGATCAGGGTTATGATTTCGTACAATCACAGAATGCCCTGAGTTGGAAGGGATCCACGAGGATCATCAAGTCCAACTCCTGTCTATGCACAGGACAACCCCAAAAGTCACACTGTGTGACTAAGAGTATTGTCCAGATGCTGCTTCAATTCTGTCAGGCTTGGTGCTGCAACTACTGCCCTGGGGAGCCTGTTCCAGTGCTTACAAAAAACAGTGTAGTTACATGACTACTGTCCCTCACCTGGTGCTGGTCCACCCTCAGGGTACCTTCTGAGGACCATGCTTGGTTCCCTTCCCCACCTGAAGGGTTATAGAAGCCTAAGCACACTTGCACACACACTTAACTCCACCCACACACAGATGGATGGTGCAGAAGAAGAAAGCAGTGGGACATTGTGGGCAAACACTGCCAGGAAGGTCTGAACTGTTTGCCAAGACTGCTGCTAAGATTTTCAGTTGGTGCCAACTGTGATGGCAGCTTGGGTACAGTATTCTGATGAGCTGATGTTAATCACTGAGCAATTCCAGAAGGAACAATCAGCTGCAAGCAGCTGCCCAGGCAACTCACAACAAATCCTTTAGTAGTTTTCTTTTTTTTTCCCTTGTCCATGTATAATTTCTGAAACAGTTGCACAGCACAGAAGGTGCTTCAAGTTCAATATATTGAGACCCATTTTGAAACATGAGGCCCTGCTGGATGACAGCCAGACTAATGTGGATGTGGATGACAGGCAACCTGTACTAGAGGTCTTGCCTCAGTCAGTTAGGCTTACTGGACATGTAACAGCCTCTTCCACAGAGAAGAAAAGAGCTGGTGGTTGTTGGAGACTCGCTCCTAAAGGGAACAGAGGACCCAGTGTGCAGGGTTGACCCTCAAACTAAACTAAACTGAGCAAGTGTGGTCTGGCTGCTTGGGTAGTGAGGTGGATTGTGAACTGGTTGAAGGACAGAAGCCTGAGAGTTGTGGTCAGTGGGATGGAGTCTAGTTGGAGGCCTGTGTCTAGTGGAGTCCCTCAGGGGTCAGTACTGGGACCAGTACTTTTCAATCTATTCATTACTGACCTGGATGAGGGAACAGAGTGTGCTCTCAGCAAGTTTGCTGCTGACACTAAACTGGGTGGAGTGGCTGACACACCAGAGGGTTGTGCTGCCATTCAGAGGGACCTCACCAGGCTGGAGAAATAAGCCAACAGGAANTGAGGAAAGGCTGAGGGAGCTGGGTCTCTTTAGCTTGGAGAAGAGGAGACTAAGGGGTGACCTCGTCTATGCTTATAAATATGTGAAGGGTGGGTGTCAGGAGGATGGGGTCAGGCTCTTCTCAGTGAAGCCCAGTGACAGGACAAGAGGCAATGGCTGTAAGCTGAAGCATAGGAGGTTCTGTGTAAATACAAGACAAAATGTTTTCCCAGTTGAGGTGGCAGAGCACTGGAACAGACTGCCCAGAGAGGCTGGGGAGTCTCCTTCTCTGGAGATATGTTCAAAACCTGTCTGGATGCACTTCTGGGTGACCTGGTGTAGGGAATCCTGCTGTGGCAGGGGGGTTGGACTAGATGATCTTTCGAGGTCCCTTCCCACTCCTAACATTCTGTGGCTATTACTAAACTCTACCAAACTGCCTGTTCTAGGTGCTGGAGTGGTTGGCTGTAATGACTACAATTTCTACAATCTTGGTTCAAAGTTGTTTCACTTGTTCTGATGTTTGAGTCAATTCAAGTAAGAACTTGGGCTCCATATGGGCTTCAAGGAATACTCCTTAGCTATAAATCCTAGCAGATCATTACCACTATTACTTCATTGTTAAACAATATATGATTACTGCTTTCCACTTCTGCAGTTATTTCATATCAGATTCTTAAAGCACTTTAAAGGTGTGCACAAAAATAGCTTTTTGTCAAACTTATAGCATTAGTAGTTGGGGGTTTATTTTAGCAAAAGGGAAAAAGATTCCAGGTTTCAAAATCTCTCCTGAAATTATGTAAGTGAAACTATGGCTGGTTTAGTCTTTAATGCAACTATAAGAAGGTGAGGAACAACATGAAACACCACATTGACATTTTGCTCTGGAGGAAAAGTGACTTGCTAATTGTTTTAGCACAGCTCCAGCCTTCTCTGGTTTAGTGTCATCATTTTCAAATGACCACCTCTTAGCAAAAGAGATCTAACACATCAAAAATACAAGACAGAGAGCTTATGGTTTTACAGAAGATAAAATATGCCTTACAGAAAATCTAACCATATATGGTGGTTTGAATGAAATCTTGGGCTGAAGAGAAGAGGAAAGAGGCAGGAAGCAGGAACAGACTGGCTCTGCCAGGAGACAAACTCAAGCCTTGACTTAGAGAATCCTGTCCCTAAGGACAGTGGACAGAGAAACAATTTTCACTGTGTTAATTAATATTATTCTTTTCTCCTGAAATTCTACATCACCACAAGGGGAAAAGAACCCCAAAAAGCAGGAAAGGTAAAAAGTGACTGAAAGAAGGATAAACTTCAGATGTGGAGGCAATTAGGGACATGGCTTAGTGGCGTGGGGGTGATAGGTTGACAGTTGGACTTGATGATCTTAGAGATGTCATCCAACTTCAATTCTGTGATTCTGTAATCCATTCATGTTCCACATGAAGAATTCTAACTATTCCTCATCCCATCAGTAACAGCCCAGAGAGGCTTCTGCAGGGGGAGGTCTTGCAAGGAGGAGCCAAACTCCAAAGGAAAGGGAACAATGGGAAGATAATTGTCATCCTCTGGAGATGGTGGTGAGAAGGAATAGTTGGCTGGGGCCTCCATAGCTCTGGCACTCTTGGCTGGACCATCAGCTTTCTTTCACTGCAGACCTTGGAGGTAAAGCAAGATCTCAACAAGTCTATGGAAATGGGAAGGCAAAATAAGCAGGTACAGAACTCTTTATAATCAGGTATTACAATAACAACTCAGGCCAGAATTCATTTTTGAGGCTTTTTGTTTTAAAAGCAGGAATAATTACCCAGTGTCACTATCTAAACTGCAAACAGGCACAGAAAGACAAGGTTACAGCAATCCAGTGTCATTTTCTCAGGAGCAGCCCTAGGAGTGATGATTTAGCCAAAGTGGAACAAAAATGTATTTGCCTAGAAGCATTATTCTTTTTTTCCAGAGACCCATTAATGATTTTTTCAAGAACCTGATCAGCTTTCTGTGCTTTTTCAGTATTTGAGGAGAGACAAAGGGAGAAGGAAGCTTTTAAGACAAGGCTGGATTGGGCTCTGGGCAACCTGATCTAGTGGATGGTGTCCCTGCCAGGCAGGGGGGGTTGGAACTAGATGATCTTGAAGGTCCCTTCCAGCTCTGATGATTCTATAAAATGCAAGTTGTATTTTTGCATGTTTTTGACCACCAGAGACAAGTCAAAAAAGGCCTTTTTGATTCCCCTGCAAGTGCCATTTCAGATGCACATCACCACACTACGGCAGCTTTCCTTTTTGCAGTGTTACTTAACACAACACATAGGATGCACGAGGTTCTCTTCTGTGTCAAAACTGCAAGTGCTTGGTGTTGAATTCAATCCCTTCTGTCACTTCCTGCCCTGAGAGCACCATAACAACTGTCCCAGAATGCTGACTGCAGGGCTTTGAATAAATTGTCTACAGAGGCAGCTGCTCAGGCCCTTCCTGTCTGAGCATCTCTGGAGAGATGAACATGTTTGTTACAACAACAACAAAGAAATCTGCACCTCAGTTTATTGGTGTATTTGTGGTTTTCTACAGCTATAGATGACAGCTCAGGTAATCTCTTCACCACTCCTCCCCCCAGAAAAGCTCAGGCAGTGCATCCTCACGTGCTCAGGCCATCTGGAAAGAGATTTCTTGGTTTGAATCTACCTATACTTGTAAAGAGTCATGTTCTGAAATCTGGAGATTTTATGCAGATGACTTAATATCCTATTTTGCATATTTGATGATTCATTATCTTATTTCCATAAATGACAACATATGGTCCCAATTCCCAGAACTTCAATCTGAAAAGGCTGCAGCACAGAGCATGCTTTAGGAATGCAGCAGCTGCTGGTTTCTTCACTTCTGGCATATATTTGGGGTGGTGTCCAGGTTACCCTGGTGGCTCCTCTAGCCTCCATCATTAGGTGTTGCTCATCAGGAACAAGGGGAAACTCCAACAGAGTGATCAAACAGCTGACAACAGTAGATGGCAATGAAGCAAAGAGCTGAAAGTCTCTTTCCAGCCAAGAAAAAACTTTCAGAAGAACCAATAACCCTAACCATTAAAACATAAGGACCTATGAAGGATGTTATTAACAACCCTAAATTATTTTCTGCATGGAAAACTAAACTAGTGACCAGGCCAAGTGCAACACATAAACATAAAATCTCCTTTGAAAAATAGCTCAGTGGCCCTTTGTGAAGGCAGGGTAACACAAGCTAAATAAAGAGGACACTCCATGGCCAGCATTTCCACTCAGAACCATGAAGGAAATTGGTAAAGTGATGTTTTGAGTGCATAGCTTTCTTCCCAAAGCCCACATTATTTACTACACACTGCCAAACAGTGGTCTGTGATCTGGCTGTTCCTGATGCTGCATTAGTTGGCTCTAATGACTAAAAAAAGAGCTAAAAATATAAAGCCTTTGAACAAAGTTGTTCCATTTGTACCAATGTATTAATGAAATAAAGTTTCTCCTTCAGTACATTCTTGATTGATCTTAAAGGGTTAAAATAAAAATGATGCTATGGGGACTGCTACAGAAAATCAGACAGAAATGTGTACTTAAAAACACATACAAACCAAGAGAGACAGAAAGAAAACAGGCAAAAAGAAGGAGGAGGACAGTAACTCCCCTCCAGTAAGACCTCCTGTGCTATTAACAGGCCCCAGTCTGTTACCAGGGAGGCTTCAGCAAGTCTGACCTCCATTCCCTTGCACCAAAACACAAGCACCCAATCTACCATGTTATTATAGGAACTATAAAAGAAACAGAATAATTCAGAAGCTATTAAAAATTAATGTTCTAAATTCTGAGAGCAACCCTTCATGATGTCCCTCATTTTAATAGTCCTTAAAATGCCTTTCAGTGAAGAGGTCTCTATAGGGGAAAGTCTGTAATGACTTGGGTCAAGAAAATCAGGATTCTCACCTCAACAAAGGCTCCTTCTAGGGGGAAGAATGGGATCTGAGTAACTTCCATATTTAACATTAGAATTAAATGGATCTTTTTTATCTCTGCTGGCCTTTAAAGACCAGGTTGTAAATGATTTACTCCCACCTTAACATTCAGTTTTGCAGCTGGGAATTCAAATAGCTCCCAGATAATGCATGAACCTAAATAAAACTGTTGCCTCCTCCTTCACATGCAACAACTCTGTAATGCTAACAGCCATAAAACATAGTAAAAATGGAGGCAGTGACCACAAATCTAGCTTCAAGTACAGAACCTTTCCAGGTCTAGAGATGACACCATAATGAATGTATTTTTCAATGTCTTCTACTGAATAAACCAATCCCTTTCTCAGTCACTTGCCAAGTAATATGACACATCTTAATACAGTTGAAAAGCAATATTATACAACAGGAAGATAGAAAAGTATTTCTTTAACAATGCTTTGGTACATTTTCTGCCTCATCTTTTTCCTCCCAAGCTTCTCCAGTTTTCTACAGCACAAACAAATTAGCCATCTTCTTCTACTAGCAGCAGCTACCTCTGCTGTTAAAGCTAATAAAACTACAGTCACTTATAACTCCTAGGAAAGCCTGGGGACAAACTGGCAGTTTAGGGCAGAGAAGAGGGGAAAGAAGCAAAGATTCTGCAACTGGAAGGCAGAGATCAGGATAAAAGCAAGTGGGGAAAAGTTCTGCCAATTATGGCTGTAGCTCATTAGGCATAGTTTCAAGTAGGAGAGAACATGATAGTGAGTTGTCACAGCAATGGGCTCTGTGGAAATGCCAGAGGGATGTCCATGTGCCTGCTCACATGAATGCAAGGAGCTGCCCTGGGGATTATCCTCACCGAGTGGCTTCAGTCCTTTCCCCTTCCCAGCTGCGTGACAGAGCCTTAGGGAGGAGATGCCCTTCACCATTCCATCCCCTACAGAGGGCAGCCCTCAACAACCCAGCCCAGGGCAGCACAAAACTCACTTAAAACTCTGCTGAGGTGACACAAACCTGATCCCATGAAGCCTCCTTGACCAGAGGGGTGATTACCAACCACTGTTTCCAGAAAGTTTACAATTGAATGAACTTCTCCTAGTTACTGTGGAAAAAAACCAAGGCCAGTGATGCTAATAGACACATGCAAACTGCAAAGCACCAGCCTCAGGCTGGAGGCAAAACAAACACACCCCCCACACCCCAAAAACTTATTTAAGACACTTTCCTTTCTATCTAATGTTATTCATGAATCAAAGTGTGTTATTTTACCAATGGTCCATAGGACCCTGTTAAAATCATAAATCTAGCAATTAGACTTCAGGGAACTGGGTGGTTTTATATATTTCTTGGAAGAAAATACTAAAATACAGTATTGATGAGGAAAAAACCCTCCTTTCCCAGCAATACAGATGACAGAGTGGCAGGTTGGAGGATTTGTTCAGCACAACCAGCAGGTGCAAGTGGCTTTTTCCAGCCAGAAGTCTTCCCATTTGCAAGCTAATAGCAGGTTGCCAAGTCCACGTATGTCTCTGTAGTTTATGTCACATACAAGGAATTCTCTTTCAAGTTGCATAATTCTCCCAGAAATTTAATTTGAGACAAGTGAAGTATGCAAAGAGCAGCTCTTTAATCCCTCCAAAGCAATCTTGTATTAATTGAGGGGTGAAATGTTCATTCCATTCACAGAAAAGCAATTAGGACAAAGGATAAATCAATACATCTGCATTTACCAGCTACTGTTATTCACCAAGCAGAATTTGGGAAGTTTCATCAAGAATCTTCAATTCCTTCAGTCCTTAATTACAACTCATTAACTTTTCATTAACTTCAAGCTTAGTAAAAAGGAAAAGCAAGTCTTTGATGGTACCAGGGTCAGAAGCACCCTATGTTAGATACAGTCTTTGCTTTGGGGAAGTTATTTGTGCTGAGGCAGTTTTGGCATTGCAGTATCACAGCCAGACATCAACCACTGATAAGGAAACACCTCATGCCTCTTCACTTAAATTTGCTCTGGGTACACTTCAAAGCTTAGAAGTAACTTCTAAGAGAACACCTAACACTACTTGGACTCTTCAAAAGGGGACAGTGAGCTGTGAAAGGTGTGTGGGGATTCCTCAGGAGTGCCTGCTCTGCAGAGCTGCAGCCAACCTCCCACCACCTCACCTGCACAAGGGTTGGGACCCGGGTGGCAATGGGCAGGAGACCCTGCAAGAACCTGGGCTGCTAAAGGTACAGAGAAGAAGAGATGAAGTTGCAACCCTACCAAAGAGCAAAGCACCAGGACTAGAGTTCTGGGAAGTTCATCACCTAGAAAATCATCCTCCTGCTGACAGCAGGGGCAGCTGTGAGGTCATTTTTTTCCTGCTTTGGTCCAGCACCTGACACAACTCCTGTCTGTGTCAAACGAGTCTTATGCAGACTCCAACTGAGCAAATCCCAGTTTAAAAGAACACAAATATTTTATAAACCATATCTAAAGTAAAGCTGTACTTGAACTAATTCTACATGAGTGTTTTTATCTTTCTGGAATCAGATTTTCCATTCTTTATGGACTTATTTAAATGCACTGCATATTAAAGTCATTTCAAAGAGATTTGAAAAGGAGATCTTTACTATTAGAGGGAAGACTCCTACTACAGAACTTCTTCCAGACCAGGATCAGGTAACAAACAGTTTTGTATGTTTGTGGCTTTGGCATTCTGTGGTGGCTGAGCTAGGTTTTTAAGCTGATGATGTGATCTGGACTGTTCCAACTTCCTTGTTTTATGCATGAGTGTTAAGAAAAAATTTGCTATTGAGAAGGAAACAGCTATCAGCCAGAACTCAACATATGTAGGTTTTGTGAAAGGTTAATGTTTTGCTTCAAATGGAACTCAAGCATATTAAATTAGCTACAGTTTCTGAACTATGTGGAATGGTTTTTTCCTATAGTAGCTCTCTATAAAATGTATTGAAGAGCTGTTGGTTTTTTTGCCAGCAGTAGAGAAGCACAAGTGCTTGGAACCTTTACACCTTCAGGGCTTAGACTGTGCAAGGTTCACAAGTGCCTCGTTGAACTGTGTAGTACAGGAAGGTTTCACAGCATACACATATAGATATCTGACATTAGGAAGAATTTCATGAGAGGATTACCACTAAAATTTTACCAAAGAAGAAAAATAAATCATAAATCAAGAGCAAATGGAGCCTGTTTGATTTCTCAAATGAAACTGCAAACATGACCTCTCTTGTCCAACTGCCTACCTTGGAACAGCTGACCAGGAATGGAGGAGGGTTACTGTCCCTACCTCAGAGGTAACATGAACAACAAATCAGTGCATAACCATGTTGTTACATTTGTGAGAGTGAAGTTTTACATGACACATACTTCCCAGTGTAAATGCTGACTGCTGAAAAGCAAGATCTGCTTTTCCCCTTCCTGCAAGCCAGACCGAGACCTTGCATCTGACCTTCAAAGCAAGCTACAAAACAATAGATCACTCTCTTGGTGGCCAGCTTGGCTGGTTTAACTGATTCACCATGAATCCATGTGAACACTAGAACAAGGGACAAGGGAACCTGAAGGACTACTTAGCTGAGTGCAGTTAAGACTCCTGTTTTCTCCATAGCCTGTAGTTTCATCAAACTACATATAACATCAGCCTGTTCCCTAAGTCAACCCTAAACAATCTGTAATGATTTACCCCATGATTTTAAATTTCTCTTCTCACCATACATGCCACAAACCACACATGATGTCTTGACACACCAATGTCCTATGAGGAGCCACTGAGGACTTTGGACTTGTCTAGTTTGGGGAACAAGGGACCGAGGGGTGACCTCACTGCTCTTTACAGCTTCCTGAGGAGGTGGAGAGGGAAGTGCTGAGCTCTTCTCCCTGAGATCCAGAATATGTGGGAATGGTTCAGACATGCACCAGGGGAGATTTAGACCAGACAGTAGAAGCATCTCTTTGCTGACAGGGTGCTCAAACACTGCAACAGGCTTCCTAGAGAGATGGTCAATGCCCCAAGCCTGGCAGCATTAAGAAGCATTTGGACAATGCCCTTAACAATACTTAACTTTTGGCCAGTCCTGAAGTGGTCAGGTAGTTGGGCTAGATGATTATCATTGTAGGTCCTTTCCAACAGAAAATATTCTGTTCTACACAGACACCAGTCTTTGCCCAGACTGTTAAACTCTGCAGCAAATGGAAGATCATCCAAAACTACAAGCAAGGCATACAAAAAGGTCACAAAACTAATTATTATGAACACTGTATTAATTGTCTCATTTACTCCTATGCAACAGGTACCTTTCCACAAATGTATAGTGCCACAAAATTTGGATCTACTTTGTGGCATTATGCCCAGAACTTGACACAAAAGCTATCTGCCTCTGGGATTTTTATTCTGTTCTTCAAAAGTCAGCAAACAACAAAGAGACAAGTGAACTGCTGGCCCTTTGCCTGAAATGCATATTTTCCAGTTACCTCAACAAAATACACAATGCTGTAATTGTGAGCAAATCTATGAGCCAGAGGAAGTAGTTTGGGGTATGGAGCTGAAGTACCTGTTTTCCTCTGACATGAGGCACCTTCAGAATACTTCAGATTTTTTCCTTCCTCTGCAAAAAGGGCTGCCCACAAGTCTGGGACAGTCTGAAAGGCATGAGACTCCTGCCACAAGTTTGCAGACTGCTTTCTGTGCCGTCAAGGCAGCAGCAGATCAGCAACATCTGGTGTGTCCAACCACTTCTTGTTACTTCATGTCCACCCTTTCTCTTTTTTTGTCAGGTCACTAGGAATATCTGACAATAAAACCCCTCTGCAAGTTTAGCATCACTACTTTTGGCCAAAGTGTCACCACTGCTCCATAAGGAACCACCAGAGAAGTCATGCTGACAAACTGGAGCAAGACTCAGCTCCTATGAGCTGTCCCCAGGATTCTGTATCCCCACTAAGCAGCTGCCTCCAATCACAAAGCCCACACTTCCTTTTTCAGTGCTATTAATCTCATGAAAAATGGCCATTTTCCTAGTGCTTTGACATCTTCCACGTGGCTGTTCAACAACATCTTACATAGATGGTCATTTAAATCTCTTTTTCACAATAAATGCCATATGGGAAGGTTGGAGAAACAGGTGATGTTCAATTGGAGCCAAACTAGTGCTCCTTTGAGTCCAGCACTGATGAAGACAAGACTGAATTCATGCTATCAGCTTATCCTTCCACCAACTGCACTGTTCACATGGGCTCTGCTCTGCACTGCTAGGGTGGAGGATGGTTGCCTCACAGCACAGCATCACCACCAGCAATGTGGAGCCAGATACACCCTAGTAAGAGGCTGTCAACTGTCAGAATAACCAAGAATTTTCAAGCAGGTGAAGGTTTCTTGAGCTGATGCAGCAAGAAGAGCTAGATTTTTTGGAGATGCTCCAAAAGCAAGATTGCCATGGAAAGGGGAGGAATGGCTCTTCAGGACAGCACTTATTTCAGTAGCAGGGACACAAAAACTGCACTCTCAGCAAATGCACTGTCTACTTTGAGCCTGTTTGCTTGATACTTGTTTCTCCAAGTACCATATTTGTTGTATTTCAGAAATTCCAGGAGTCAAAATGCAATTCATGTAGCCCACAAAAGTAAGAGGAAAAGGAATTTTCATCCAAACATAATTCAGTGCTTTTTGTTTACTAAAGAATTTAAAGGGAGACTCCAGAGAGTGAAGCTTCCTAAGAGATCACATCAGATAAAACTGGAAAAATTTTTCCTGCAACAGCCAGGCAGAATAAAAAGGAAAGCAGGGAAGGAGAAGTAATGTGAAACATTTCAAATCATGAAGAGAACAGGAACTGTTAGATACAAGTGTTAGAGCTCCAGGAGACTGTCAAGGAGCACCATTCAGTTTTCTTCATGGCTAAATGATGAAAGCTTCCAGAGATGGGAAAGTCAATGTGTCATTGCACGTATGGAATGAAATTGGGCACCACAAGAACTGAGTTTTTCCTTGATGCAACCAGCTGAAGTTGATGGTCTGCCACATCTCCTGATGGCTCAGAAAGTTTCTTTTAAAAAAAATCAGGACTTCACCTGCTATTTCTTACCTACCCCTGTGAAGTGCACAGACATCTAAGATAATGACCAAGAAGCCAGAAATCAGAAGTGCCTGCACAGTCTGTTATCTTCATCAGAAGTCTCACACACTGCAGCTCACCTTTAATCCCAGATGAACCCAAATTCCCAGCTAACAGCTCAGTCACAACCCTGAAGTCAAATCAAGGCTTTCCTCCCAGCCTCTAAAGTGACTTATCCTGAGTATACTCAAAGTTATTACTCTAAGTCTCATGAGTATGTTCATGACACATTGCTCAGGACACTTCCCCAGCAGTGGCTCAGGTATGCTTTGGACATTGACTTGTCTTTGCTTTTGGGTAAGAGGCTGAGACCCTTCCTCAGCTTGGCTGGTTTTTAAGAAGTAAAGATGAAAAACTGACACCAGCTGAGACACCAGGAATCTGCCAAATCTTGACATTTTCTGAACTAATTGAACAGGAACTGAAACACAACCAAGAACAGTCAAGGAAACAGATGGAGATGTTCTCCTCCCTGCACAGGGCTTCACACTGGGCACCCTTACAAAGGTGGCAAGAAAATAGGCAAAAGCTGCACTGCTCTGAGGTGTTGAAACAGCCTCAGCTCTTCTTCAGAAGGCTGCCAGCATGAACTGAGGCTTCTTAGGCTCCTGATTTACACAGTTAGATGATTCTGAGTACAATCTGATCCAAAGCCCAGAGCAGAACCTTCTGACCTATTCCCACAAGGGCTGACTCAAGACAGTCTTCAAACACATCAACTTAAAATCCAGCTTAAATCACAAGCAAAAAACACCTCATGTTTTGTCTACTGAAAAGATTATGATTTTCAGGACTCTCAAATGTGATTAAGAGTAGCTTGTGGTAAAATGACTTTAGGAATCCAAACTTCAAGTCCTAGAAAATAATCTTAAGACCAACTGAAAGGAAAAGATCCCTTAGCAAAGCAAAGAAAAAACTTACAGCCTCATTTTCCCTCTCCTTATTCTTCTTGGAAAAAGCCCAGCTCTTGCCAATAATCTTGTTACTGCTGAGTTATGGCCACAAGTTACACCTTGGGAGAGGAAATCTGCTTGTATTACCCACAGTCACAATTTGCAGTAGCCCAGGTACCTCACAAAGGGGTTTGACTCTTCCTGTGGTGTGTTTTGCAGATAAACACCTTCCACACACTGCTTTGGGAGGTGTTAAGGAGCCCAGTTGGGTACTGGTTTGCAGCCTCTGTGCCTTAAAGTCAGTTAAAACCAAACCCAAACCAACCACAAACAAGGAAACAACAAAATCCCACACAACAACAAACCCAAAACAGGGCAAAAGAGCAGAGGGTCAGAGTAACATCAGTTCATGTCTCCTCTAAACACATGAGCTGATCTCACAGCACCCACAAAGGGACAAAATACAGCCTGCTGGCCAAAGTGATGTGGAGGAGAACATTGTCCATCCTCAGCCCCTTCTCATTGTAACAGAGTGATGTCTATTTAAAGACTAAGAGGGTATCTCTGTCCCTGAGTTTGCTTGATCTCAGTCTCCCCACTGACAGCCAGACTCCTTTTATTCCTCTTTCCACCTGACAGAGGCTGGAGAGAGTCACAGACACCCAGAGACCCTAACCCATGCCCCTGCAGATCCTCCCGCAAGAGTAAGCTGCTGAGGCCCCTCTCCATAGGGATGTAGGGAATTAACCCTTTCCTTGCAGCACTCCAAGGCTCATGCACTCTGTCACAGACACTCAGGGGGGATTTAAAAGGTTGTTTAACACTCAACTCTCAGTGACCTCAAAGGAATCTGCAAATACTTATTGTTTCTGACAGGCCATGGATTCAGGTTGATAAACATGACCCTGTCAGAGGGGGGAAAAAAAGAAAGGAGGTTTTATTTTCACTTCAGTTAAGAAGAATGAAGAGCATTCAGCATTTCTGGGTGCCAAGTTCAGGCACTTTAATTCTAAATTTCAGCTGAAACACTCATTAAAGTGATCTATGTCACCTTATCTTTCCCACCCAGACAGCTCCTTTAGTATCTGTCTTTAGATCTTTACCTCTCTAACAACTGTTTGTATTCAAACCAGTTTGGCATTCAGTATCTCCTCTCCATCAGGTGACTTACTGACTCTAGTTTTGTGCTACTTGTACCAAAGGCACAATTTTTCAAATATAAACACTGCTTTTCTTCTATCTGCTGTTGTGAGAAACAACTAAAGACAAACATGCAAAAAAACCCCACTTAAACTGAAAAATAAAGAACATTTAACTGCCTGAAACAACCTGAAATAGACAAATTCTACTGCAACAGAAAGATGTCTTCTGTAAAAATATCAATGTCATTGGCAGGTGATTTTTGCCCCTTTTTTTCCCCCTAACATTGTGAAATAATTTGCTTTAAACTGGGAGGCTGCAGATACACTCAGCTAAATAATTGCCAGAATGAGAGTGGCATTCACAGTGTGAGTGCTTCAATGAGTGTGTGCACTTGATGATTAAAATATTAACAAAATCTTTCATTCCAAATAGGATAATAACATTTATTAAGAGCCTGTGAGCAGCAGTGCAGGATCCATCCCCCAGCAGTGACACAACCCTCTGTGAGGTTCTGCACTCACAGGAAGGTGTCCCAAAGTCATCTCAGAGGGCTAGGGAAATAAAAAGTTACACAGCAATGTCCTTTTCTCTCTCAGGATGTTAATGGAGTGTGAACTATATCAAATGAGCACAAGGAAGAACATTTGCTGCAAATTTTTACTCAACAGCAGTTCAAGCTATCATCCATCAGGAAATGAAAATAAGAGGTGAGGAGTGCATATTTTATTATTCCAACAACCTGCTGCACTAATGGAATAAAACCCTCTCCTCATAAAAAAGGCTCTAGCCTGTGCTGACCATACACTTTCTCTCTCCCCAGGAATGAGCTGATACACAGCTGAGTTTACTCCAGTGTCTCCAGAATGAATTGTCACTTGAAAACAACTAATATTTTTCTACTCTCTTTCACAGACTTGCTTTACAGCTTCTACTACCCAACCTACAGCATGTGAGAAATATTTCTTCTCTGACCTTCACCACTACACAAGTTATTCCACTTTTTGTTCCAACTTTCCTGACACCTGCAGCTACAATATCTGTCCATCTCCTCTTTCAGGAATACAGATTGATGCTATTAGCTGCTTATCATAGCAGTTTCAAGGCAGCAAAGGAAAATACTCTTCAGAAAGAAAAAGACTCAGGGAGTGGTAAAGAGCAGGTGTTGAGATTGATCACATTTATCACATCTTACACAACACCTGTTGCCTGCATGGGCTTTGGGGTAAGATCATTGACTTGCACCTTACACCACCTTAAGTTTGCTGTTCAAAGGGCTGATGGAAATATTTCTGGCTTACATGGAGTTGCTGACATTTTTAAGTAAAGTAAAACCCCTACAGCTGTGTAAATATTATGAAAGTATGCATGTTACTCAGGCATTTATTTTTTTCTCAGACCTTTCAGACCACCAGAGGACTCAGTTTCCACAACTCTAGAGTCACATCAACAACATTTCATGCAGAGATGAGAATTCAAGTTTAAAGATCCCTTTACTAACCTGGGCCATGCAAATACTTCTTGCTCCTCCCCCTCATGACAACTATAAATGAGGTTGTGTGCAGATATACTATGTAAAGCTTAGATTAGGGACAGCCACTATGAGGGAGCCCTACTGTATATCTATCAGTAATTCTGCATCAGGAGGGATGACTGAACATATTCTTATTGCTCCCATTTAGCATCCATTCATACTGTAATAGACAGTGTCTTTATTACTTCTCCAAATCTCCTTTTGATATCTCTCCCTTCCCACAAGGGCTAAAATATCCTGTATTTTCCTAAATGATTTGAACCTGGTATTTTCTGCTGCCCCTTTCTCCTCCCTCTGACCCTGCACCCCTTTGGCCAGCACATTCCCACTTCCCTCAGTAATCCCAGGTATTCCTCTCCACCTGGCTCTAGATATTGTTCAACATTATGGCATTGAAGATGCAAAGCCTGACTCTGTTTTACTGGTTAAAGAGAATTACACAAAAGCAGGGAAGTTAACTAAAAGAAAAAGCTAAGAAAGTGACTAAAAGACTAAAATAACTGCATGTTCCAGGACACACTATGAAGATATAAGACAGATATAGGAAAGGCACAGTTAAAAGCACAATATGAGTGTAAAAACCCAAACAAACCAAAAAACCAACCCCACAAAACCCTAAACAACAAGAAGCAGTCTAATAGGTCTCCCCAGTCCTCCATCTCCAAAAGACAGCATGAGGAAGAGAGTAAAGAAGGCTATCAGACATGAAAAATATTCTTCTAAAGACAGACCATGTTCAAAAATGAAACAGAACTCATGAGTGGGAAAGGAAAAGATTAAATGAGTCTCAGTAGTCAAATATAGGGAGCAAGTAAAGCAAAGTCATTATATTTAATGGACATTTTTAAAAGACACAAAGTATTATGAAACAGAAATGAGGAAACAATAAAAAGCTTCACTCTCTAACAAACTACCAAGTATTAAAAGCCACTGCATCAAAAAAAAAAAAACCAAACCCAAAAGCAAACAGAAAAAATACCCAAGCTATTTAAATTAAAAGAAAAAATAATCATTTGCAGTCTCTTCCAGAAGCAATACTGAGACACAAAGAACACACCAAAAATGATGCCTTGGACAAAGAAGAAAACATCCAACACAGGCATTTAGTAACTTCTCCTAATCAGGCTTTAGGAGCCCTAGTATTTTGTGAGATGATTGAAATAGTTACTGACCTACTTAAGATGTTCACAACTAATTTAGAAATGAAAGCCTACAGCCTAGGAGCTGCTCAAAGCTTCCCCCCCCCACCTCTATTTGGTGCAGGAATAACTTTGAAAAGTACCTGAATTGCCCATGAAGGCTATCTCACTGCAACACTGCTAATAATGATTTAGGTGCCAAATTAATCTTAAATATCCTTTTTTCTGCCCAAAATGGAATCACCTTCAAGCCACAGAGTTGTTGTGTTGTTAAAAGCTTCCATCAGCATCAGGCAGCACAGGGCATGTGTCCTGGCACAGCTCCCTGAGGATACCCTGCAAGCATCAGCTGGGCAGGGCAAAGCAGATACCCCCAAAATGTGAATGCAGTCTACATACCTCCAAAGGTTAGGTCATCTTCTCCTAAGTTATCAGCTAGACAAGCAGCCAACCCACAAATTCAAGGTGCAGGCTTCCTTGTGCTGTCCTCCTGTGCCTCCCCCTGGTGCCACCATGGAGCCCTCACAAGCAGAGTAGGGATGAGTGTACCCAACCCCTCCCAGACCAGCACAAAGCAGCGACTGAGGCACATGCATGCAGCTCACAAAAGCAGCAAAGGCAATTTTGAGCTCTACTGGTTTCTATATTTTGCCTTTAGGTCAGGCCTGCTTCTCTAAAAATAAGTTTCTAGCCTCTATCAGGTGAAGGTTTCTAGCAGCAGCACTTGAAAAGAACAGCCACTGGATGTGTGCTAACTGAACTCCTGATGGAAAGGAACCCAAAAGCTTTCCAGCAACAGCAGAGAGGAAGTTTAGAGAGCAACTGAAGGAAGAAATAATCTGATGCCCTGTGGGACAGAAATCCACTGGAGGTTCTGAACTTAGAGAAGCAATAGAGGGAAATGACTACATCTCATCATCTTCTGCATTCAGAAATGAAGGCTAACACTTTCAAAACAGATGCTGAAAGAAGCAATTATCAGAGTAAATATTTAGTCCTACAAAAATAAAACAGTGCTTTGAAGCCCATGAAAATGACTACAGCTCTAACAAGAGAGTAAACACTCCTGCAGTCTTCCTAGGTGGGTGATGAGGAAGCAGTGGACTGAAATGTACAGAAGTTGCCTCTGTGTGTGGGTTTCTCCTTCTGGGAAAACAAAGCCAGAAGGATTCCTCTCCATGGCTTCAGCAGCAGGGGACAGGAGCTGCTGGCTCCACCAAGGTGGGTGTCTACAGATGCAGAGCTGCTGCTCTACAGAAGCTGCCAAAATCAATACACAGGAGATCAACACCCAAAATGCCAGTAGAGTGCAGGAGTGGTAGATGGAAACACATTACACTATGAGCTTCTTATTAGGATGAGAATCCAACAGATTTATTACCCATATTGAAACAAACAGCCAAACAAAAAACCAACCCCCCCAACATCTCCCCAAACAAAACAAAAAACCAGCTCTGCCCTGGCTAATTTAAGGATGACAACTCACAACACAACACACACTTATCTGAAGCATTGACAATTATCCACAGGGCAAAGCCTGAAGCAACTAAGCCCAACTAGAAGCAGGTTCTGGCAGCCAAAACATCAAAAATGAGCACAAACATGACTACCTCCAGGTGTGTATTGTATGTAACAGCAGCACCACCAGCATCATGGCTATGCAATGTTTAACTCTTCCATTTAATTTTGCCATATCACACACACAGCATTTTTAAAGCTGGAAGGGACAACCAGAGGTCATCTAGCCCAACCTCCCTGCTCTAGCAGGGTCCCCTAAAGCACATTACTCAGGTTTGTGTCCAGACAGGTTTTGAAGATCTCCAGAAAAGACAACTCCACAACTCAGTCACTCTCACAAGAAAGTTCTTCCTCATGTTTAGGTGGAACTTCCTACGTTCCAGTTTGCACTTATTGCTTCATGTCCTATTGGTTGGTACCATCAAGAAGAGTCTCTAGTCTCTCCTCTTTTTTGTAGCTCTCCTTTAGACTCACTCTAGGAGCTCCATATCTCTTGCCCACAAGTTAACACAGTTCTCCAGGTGGTGCCTCACCAGGGCTGTGAACAGGGGCATCTCCCTTGACCTACTGGCAATACTCTTGCTAATGCAGCCTTGGTCCTTCTTGACCACAAGGGCACATTGCTGGCTCATGGACAGCTTGGACCCCCTGATCATCTTCTCTGCAGAGCTACATTCCAGCAGGTCAGCCTCAGCCTGTCCTGGTCCCTGGGGTGATTCCTTCCCAGGTGCAGGACCCTGCACTTGCCTTTGTTTAACTCCAGAAGGTTCCTCTCAGCCCATCTCCCCAGCCTGTGGAGATCCCCCTGGGTGGCTGCTCAGCACTCTGGGCTGTCAGCCACACCTCCTAGTTTTGGATCATCAGCAAACTTGCTGAGGAGACAACTCTGTTCATGCATCCAGATCACTAATGAATAAGTTGAACAACACTGGCCCCAGTATTGACCCTTGAGGGAGACCAGTAGCTACAGGCCTCCAGCTGGAGTCCATGCCATTGACCACAAGCCTCTGAGACTGGCCATTCCCCAGTTCTGCTGGGGAACTTTTGGCACCACACCAAAGACAGCAAAACTCTAAATAGGCACTGGATACTTTTTGATCACAATCTCTAGGAGGTGGAACCATCACTCACTGCATGTCTGCACAGGGAGTGCCCAGCTCCCAGGTTAATGCCTTCACACACCAGGCTCCAGCACATGCAGTAGACTCATGCAGTAGAGTTTGGCTTATGCTCAGTGCTAGAAAAAAGGGAGACAAGCAGAGGAAGAAGGGAAATTCCCATATCTGCTGCCCCTTATTTCCCCAGGGGCTCTGGTGGCCTTTTTGGAGGCACCCATGTCCTTGAAGCACTGAGAAGAGCTCCTGCAAACGGAGCAGCAGGAGGCTGCCAGCCCCAGCAAGCTCCTACAAGGGATGGCTGAGTAAGATCAACCAGATCAAGACAAGGACACTTTGATTAAACTCCTGGGGCTGTGCTATAGGCTGCTTCTGTATATGGGCACAGAATGCAGCAGGGGAACATTAATTAATTACTTGAAACGTGAGGGATTGTGCTGCCAGGCACTGCTGTGCTTTCAAGCTCGCCTTCAGCAACCCTCTAGCTCCCAAGAACAAGTTTTATGCAGACATTTCATCTCTTAAACCTGATATTGGCTTCAGGAGCTGCTTTAGGGTTAATAATGATGTGTGTTTGCACATGGCAGTGAAGTTCCAGTCAAGACTGGGGTGGTTTTATGTTGGACTTGCTTTGAATGCTGATGATTGACCATTTGCCCAGGAGATCTTATCCTTTCTATTAGACTATCAATTAGGTGGAAAGAAAGAGGGGCAAAGGACTGTCAAAACCTTACAGAAGGTCAGGAGTGGCACCAAATCAGTATCTTTTACCCCTGACTAAGGCTTGATCCATTAAAAACACAGACTGTTTAAGTATGTGAATATGATCAGTACCTTATAACTGCAACTATTTTTGCACACATTCAGAGAGTTTTCATTTAATATGTCTTTTACTGGTTGAATAGGTAAGATGTCACATTGGGCATAAAAACCATAAAATTACTTATGTGTAGTGTTTTTCAGCTGCTATAAAAATGTTCTTCACTGGCTCTATCAAATGCTCTGACAGTTTTTCACCCCTTTCAAAATCCAGGTAGCAAAACAAGTATGAATTTGTGTAATAAGAAGTTTGATCTTGTGAGACACTGAGCTTCACAGTGTAAGATAAAACCCCTGAGTGTAACACTTGTTTAACTTGATCATGGAAATGAAAGCACTAGGGGAACAAAAAAAAAAACCCTACAACTATTTCACTTGCAGCCAAATATTTAGCTTTCCTAATTTTAAGCAGACCTTAATTGAGTAGACTTAAACAAAGTATCAACAAAATAAAGTAGCTACCTTCTGACTGAGGTACTTCATTTGATAGCAACTCTCCAGCTCCTTATTCAGATATAATTAGACCATCTGCATTTTAGCACATGGTTTTAAGCCTCTAAGCAAAGAAGATAAAAATGTCTGTATGGAAATATTGTGATGGGTTTTATTGAATCCAAACCTACTTCTCTTTTCAGTTACAGAGACAACAGAGCTCATTAAGGCAGCCAGAGCCTCCCATTGCATGGGAGAGATTGTTGAATTCACTGCAGGTGACAGGAGAAGGAAGAATCCCTGGAAAAATATGTTAACTGGGAATAAATGGCTGCTGCCAGAATAAGGAATTCTGACTGCAGTACATTTCCTGCCTCCAGAGGCCAGGGCACCCCAAGCCCCCATTCCTGGGGCTGCTGCAAACCCAACACACCAGCTCA
Source organism: Galbula dea (assembly GCA_013399015.1). Taxonomy (NCBI): domain Eukaryota; kingdom Metazoa; phylum Chordata; class Aves; order Piciformes; family Galbulidae; genus Galbula; species Galbula dea. The sequence continues at coordinate 197,274 of VWZX01000336.1, read as the reverse complement.
GTACTTCACATGAAAGGGTTTGTCCTCTGGAAAAGGAGCTCACAGCCATTTCTCAACTACCTATCAGAGCAAGCAGGGGGTTGGCTTGTTTTATAACTAACAGCTCTTTGAAGCCTTCCTGAGAGCTGGAATGTGAAGAACAAGCTAGTGGCTTAAACACTGCAACTGAAGTTGTTCAAACCATACAAGTACATCTATACCTTGTGTTATTTATCACATTTGCTGCCATGCACATTAATAAAATACACTTTGTACACACACACACACGTAGAGAGCACAGCAAAAGCAGCTCAGCCCTCAACTGCCTTATTTACAGCCACATGTCAAACTGAATTACCCAAGTAACATAATGTATAACAAAATGTAAATGCATGTCTTTCCTATTAAGAGTGATATTTTAAAACAACTCTCTTGTCTTAGTCACTCTTCCCTACATTCAATCAGCAAACATTTGTGTGTTACAGGAACACTCTCTAATGGCAACTGGAATATTTTGCTTGTTGGCTTGGATAAAAGATAGAAAGCACTGAAAAAGGCCAAATGATAGACAGTAATTGTTGAGATTTTACATTAGGCAGGGAATATAAATAAGGAAAGATGGCCTAATTGTTAGGTCACACCTGCCAATAACTGACAAACATTCACAGTTCAAACTAGGGGAACATGTGGTGAAAACTTGTTTTCTGGGGTCTGCAGTGATCCATGAAGATTCTTACCTTCACTGTATTCCAAAGACTTTCAAATCCTGCTTTCCAGGGAAAGCTTCACAACTTACAGCAGAACCTATACTGCCTGCTAGTATTTCTCAGAATATATATATATATATTGCCCATAACATTCACCATACACAGAAGTCTATTCTTAACTTCTAGTATCCTACTGCATTTAGTTTTGCTTTCTCCAGTGATTGTTTCTCTAGTTTTGTTTGTTTCCTTCCTTCACCCAACACCACAAAGTGCCTATTTTCCTTAAAGGTTCAGTCCAAAGCTTGGAAGGTTGGAAAAGATCTCTAAGATCACCAAGACTCAACACCCCCATACCATTAAACCATGTCATGAAGTGTCATGTTTACAAGTTTTTTGAACTCTCTAGGGATGGTGACTCCACCAGTGCCCTGAGCAGCTTCTTCCAACATTTAACCACTCTTTGAGGGAAGAAATTATTCCTAGTATCCAACCTGAACCTCCTCTGGTGCAACTTGAGGCTTTTTTATCTTGCCCTATCACTTGTTCTTTGAGAGAAGAGACCAACCCCCACCTCAGCCATTCTATGATTCTCACTCCAACCTCTTTTCAGGGAGTTGTAGAGCAAGAAGGTCTCCCCTGAGCCTCTTCTCCAGACTGAACAACCCCAGTTCCTTGAGTCACTTCTCTGAATACTTGTGCTCTAGCCCCTCATCAGCTTTGGTGCCCTTTCTTGGGCACACTCCAGCACCTCAGTGTAATGAGGGGCCCAAAACTGAACCCAGAAGTTTGGCCTCACAAGTGGCAAGCACAGGAGGACTATCATGTATGTTCCTGCACAGCAAGAATACACCCCTGGAAGAACACAGTGTGTTCTAGCAAACAAACACAAATAAATAAGTTAATTAAATTGCATTTTTTTTCTCTTCATATTGCCCATTTTGAGAACTTCTCCATGGTAACTTGCTCTTCTTCTCTCAGTCAAAATGATACATCATGCTTCAATTCAGCAGATGTTTCCTCTTATTCTTTTCTCTAAGATTCATTATTTATTCTCCATTAATGTGTGCTGCATCACATCTGCCATCTGTTAACCAAGACACAGAAAATATCAAAATCCTTTTAAACTCATCTGCAACATCTCTCAGAACTTACTACTTCTCCTAGCTGAGGTCATCCACCTTTTTGAGATAATTTGGGGATAAATCCTGGAACCACTGCCCAGGCTGGACAGTTCCTATCCACACAAGCAATCAAAAATGCTTGCCCTAGCCCCAAGAACTCAGATTCAGAACACAAAGACCAAGGAAAAGAAATGGCACAAAATAAATAGGAGGGAGAATATTAACATCAGAGTCCAAAACTGACATAAGTGGTGAAGTGAGCCTTGTTTCTCCCCATAAATAGATATATCTCCTAAGCAATCAGGCATAGAAACCTGCATAAAGACAGGTTAACAGAGATAAGACAATCTATAGAAGCCTCTAGCACCAACCACAGCACTTTTGCCTCTTTCCAAAGAGAAGCCAGGGAGAAGTCTGCTTCTATCAACCTTCCAGTATAATCTATTAAGCCATGAGATGAAGACAAGCACCTGTATTTCTTCTCTTCCTATTCACCAAATGCCCCATTTAATTGAAGATGCCTTGGATAAAATAGAAATTAAACTACATTTCAGCTATGGGCCATAAGGAACAGATGATTAAATTAATACTTAATTTCAAGCCATGCTATAAACCTCTTCACATTATCAGAAAATGAGCACACTGTAGAAAAAGTTGCTTTTCACTAAGCAATATCATCTGCAATTTTCTCAAAATGGAGTTGCCACAGAAGTTAAACTTCTCCTCCCTATTTCTCCACTAAATGAAAATTCAGCCTGCCATTTTCTCCAGGTATTTGAACTTGTGTATCTGCAATTTTGCACCATCCAGGTAAAAACAATCATCAAAAACAAAGATAGATGCAACATGTTTGTCCCAGGAGAGAAGCCACTCAATCGTCCCCAGGTGCCTGCCACATGCCCCAACGCTGCCCTCCTCCCCTGCATGGCTGAGACAAGGGGACACATGGTTGGTGTCTGGGTTCAAAGCAACCCTGCAATGAGGTGGGGGGTGGGGGGAAAAGGATGGGTGTAGGATTGCTTCTCTCAACATCCAAGAGTGCTTGCTGAGAGCTGTCTAGTCCAAAACAGCACAACAGCTTCTGTATCAAAGATGCATAACCAGTTTTAGCACCCCACCCACCCACCAGTTCATCTCAGCAGACTTCTTTCTGATAGATAACCTTGAGCCTCTCATCCCTAGTCTTGCCAAAAGCAACTCCCCTCAGACAATTACATTTACAGACATGTGATTTATGTTGGAGGTGCAACACCTGAGTAGAAAAAGTAACACTTACAGACTACCTCTGAAAACCTTCAGATAGAAGCAAAAACAAAACCCCAAGCCCTACCTCTCAACATCCAACCACCAAAACCTGTTCAAAGGATTAGAACCAAACTTCTTTTTTTGTACACAGTTCAAATACAGTTTAAACAACTCAAGACAGATACATGTTTTAGAAACAGAAAGAATTTTGAGGGAAGCTTGCTAGAAGCTGGAAGTGTTTGTTGACCTAGAAAGTATAGAGAAAATTACTTGCATATCACCTACAGCTTGAACTTCATCCACAGAACACAGGCTTCACAGAGGCTCTACTCCATTGTCCAAAAAGCAGAAATACAAATGAAGTTCTTCAGAAGTCCTTGTAGGACATGAAATATCTGATTTTAATGGTCAAAGGCTTTGGGACATAAAATAAACAAAGGCACAGGAATTAGCAGGTGTACACAAGAGACAGAGGGAGATCCAAGGACAAGCTATGGCAGAGAAGTAAGGGGAGTGATGTTTTCAGATATTTCAGAGACTGGAACAGCTTGTCCTCCAGCCTGGAACTCCTGAATCCATAAGTCAGTTAAAGCCTAACTCCTGCTTCAGAAAAGCTTTAGTGATAGAGGCTGAACCTTACCATGTGCACAGCCAGCAAGCTGCAAGGGGAGCCCAGAGCTCAGCCTGCACTGCTCTTCCCAAGCCAGAGGAAGACATAGGAGGTTCTTCCACCTTTTGTCATCACAAAGAAGGAAGTAATCACCAAGTATACAAGTCTAGACCCCTCAAATGAGGAAGAGTCCCTGAGTTACAGTGCATGTCTGGAGAGACTCTGTCCTCAGATGAATTTAGAGTGGTGGGTGGGAGAGCAGGACTGCAGCACCAACAGGCACTGTGGAGCTGTAATGGTTACCAAAAATAATGCTGTTCCTCCTGGAAAGCAGCAACTGCTTTCTTTTGCTTTAGAAGCAGGATATTAGACAAGGTAAAACACTGTTACTTCAGTAACAGATGGTTTCTGGTTTAATTGCTACATCAGAAGCATAAAAGGTTCCTAAAGCAGTCTTCTCTCTGCTATGTTCCTGTATGATTCTACACTCCAAGCTTTGCCTTTTGCACATATCCTGATGCAGGGTAGGTTAGGCTAGCATTTGTACTCCTGAATGCATGCAGAGCCATAAAACAGGCACAGAGGGAACCTGAACCAATTTTGCCTTGGGACACAACTTCAATATTCCTTGGATTGTTATGATTTTTAACTGTGTAACCTTAGAGTTGCATTAGTACAATCTCCTGCATTGAAATGGGTAGTCATTTTACACAACCTAACATGCCTTCTTGTAAACATCATTTTTATCATTCCTGAGGCAACCCATCCCTCCCAGCCTTCAAGCATCAACATCTAAGAGTGAGCCCTGCTTCTGACAGGCTGCTTTGTTCCTTGTTCAGATTTATCATTACAGGAGTATTTAGCCCCAAGGCACCATCTCAGCCACATATCTATTTACTTATGGTCTAGAAGAACTTGGAAAGCCTTGCCTGGTATGCAAGGGAATGTAGCAATTGTTTCATTAAGTTCAAGGGAGGAAAAGAACTCACTGGTTTCTTTCATTTCTTTAGCTGTGATTTACAACTTGCACCAAATATTTTAAGTGGCATAAGACTAGAGTTGCTATAATTAATCTCAAATTTAAAAGGGTTGTATCATACTTCTGACCATAGATTATAAAATGTGATTATAGCTGCACATGATAAGAAAACTAAATTACTAATAGCTCTTTTTTAACATGTTAGACCATCAACAATAACACCTGGGCATCACAAACTTACATTTACAAATGTACTTGAAGATGAAGCTTAACTGAAGGGTAAATAAATAAAGGCTTTCTTTCCCTTCATTATTTCATGTTTCTAACCTTTGGGAAACTTAGATTTCTCATCTTGAGTAGAACAGCTCCACTGAAATACACAAAAATGCAGCCTGGGGCCATAACACATGATGTTTATGAGGTGAGGTTTTAATGTTTATACATAATGGGGAGGAGGGGGAGGTGAGACCAAAACAGCAAGGAATAACCCAGCCATAACACACCTGGGACTGGGAGACTACTGGCTAAAGATATGCTGGGGTTTTTTTTGCCAAAGATTTCAATGGAAGATAATCACATTGACATCCTTCTACTACCATAATATTGCCCTTTAAATTGGCACAGTTCATCAAGAGAAACAAGGAAGTACAACTGAGATAGGGAGGCAATGGTAGAGCTGTTGCTTCACAGATGCATAGGAGTTTCATGCATTTTCCCATCTGTTTGGTGTCCATCTGCTCACAGGACATTGACACAAGCTGCTAAGGGCACAGCAGTTCTAGAGGAGTATCTCAGTTCATCACATATGTATTGTATCACAAAAGGCACAGAATGCTATGCAAAACCTTTAACAACAGTTCTTGTCCAGCTAGATTAAGTCCAGAAGTGACTCCAGAGTGAGTTCAGGTTTACAGTACAGTGTCTATGCACATATGTGTGTGTCAGTTTATCTGCTGCCTTTGGCACAACAGATTTTACATAGCAGTAGTCTTTATTTATTGTTGGATAAATCATTGGACTTGAGTTCAGTGCCATACAAGCAGGCCAAGAGAAAAGCATTTTTACAAGAAAAAACTCTTTCCAAAAAACCATGGCCTTTCAGGTGTAAATCACATTTTCCAGAAGCAGCAGAGGAAGACTCTTTGGAAGAGCTCCCCTCAAATGAAATTAAGTGGGATGGAGTCATCTATCATGGAGAAGTCCAACCATCAACTTATCACCCCCATGCCACTAAACCATGTCCCTAAGTACCACGTCTAGATGTTTTATGAACCCCTCCAGGGATGGTGACTCCACCATCCTGGGCAGCCTGGGCCAATGCTTAGCAGCTCTTCCAGTGAAGATATTTTTCCTAATTTTCAGCCTGAACCTCACCTTGAGGCCATTTCCTCTTGTCCTATCACTGGTAACCCAGGAGAAAAGACCAATCCCCATCTAGCTCCAACCTCCTTTCAGGTAGTTGTAGGGAGCATGGAGGTCTCCCTCGAGCCTCCTCCTCTTCAGACTAAACCCCAGTTTCCTCAGCTGCTTCTCATAAGTCTTGTTCTCCAGACCCCTCACCAGCCTCTTTGCCCTTCTCTGGACATGCTCCAATGCCTCTATGTCTTTCTTGTAGTGAGGGGCCCAAAACTGAGCCCAGTATTCAAGGTGCAGCCTTACCAGTGCTGAGGACAGGAGGATGATCACTCCTCTGGTCCTTCTGGGCACGCAATTATCTGATACAGGCTAGGATGCTGTTGGCCTTCTCAGCCACCTTGGCCACTTCCCAGACTCATAAGCTGGCTGTCACTTGCCTCTCACCCCTGTGCCTGGCCTGCAGGTGATCTGCTCCTGCTCTGTGCTAAGACCAAACACAGCTTTGGGACACGTGAGATGGCCAGCAGCAGGATGGGAGTGGAGGGCAGATGCTGTAGGCATGCTGAACCACAGCTCTCCTTTTTGCACCAGAAGCTCTAGAGACCACCTCAAAGTGAATCAGAGGCACCAACTGGATCTAGACTGTCTAGCTGGTTTTCCTCCAAGTTGTATAACTTGTTTAGCTTGTCTTGTCCACATGCAATCATTACTTATTTATTACATAGAGACTGTCAAGTGTGGAGCCTTTGTAGAGAAGAAAGGGGTTTGTACTGCTGACTGACCTACATTCCCAGGAATAAAGTTTTGCTTCATTTCAAGTTGATTGTGGTTGGAGGAAATATCCACAAAGTGTTCTGTGTTTGGGGAAACAAATTCAACTGATTCTCTACCCCAACACAGATAGCAAACTTTTCTGACATTGTTTTTACATAGATGTTTTATTGCTCTCAGTTTAGTTCAAAAGTGGAGGCCAGTATTTGCTGAAGAAATCCCTTCATAATTGGAATTCAAATCATCTCATGGAGCTGAAGAACAAATAATGGTGGATATCATTTAGGGTACCTAAAGAGAGAAGTCTAATAACAACCTTCTTTGCTGCTCCTGCTGTAAACAGCCAAGGGAGAGGAGCTTGAGCAGCCCTGGGAAGCCACTTGTGCTGCTGCTGTGCTCCTTGGCCAGGAATCATCTCACTATCCATGGACACAGTGCTGTGATACTGCTAGGGCATCTTCTGGAGCCTGTCAACAAAGCTAACAGTTCCCTGTCCTGAAACAAATGGCTTCATTCTTTGGCTTTTTGAAATGCAGAAGCAGAAGGTTTGCTCTTAATGAGCAATGCTCAGTCCAGAACCAAGAGAGTTTGTCCAAAGGGTGACTCACTAGGTGCTATTTCAGAAAGCATCAAGATAGAAATTCAGAGTATTAACTTAATAACCTTGTTTACTGACCTCTGGTATAGGGTTAGTAGAATGAATTTCTCATTCTCTGGTTTACTGACATTTTACATTTTGATATAATATAATATTTGTTAAGCATCAATTCATTTGGACCTTTTTCTACCAGTAATCAATCACCCTTGAAAGTTTCTTATGACAAGTTGGTGATGATTAGTCCAACACTATCCAAAGGGGGATAGGGCAACACCTAAGAAATGATGACTCCAGCACCACTGCAGCCTGTGCACTCACTCAGAAGACTGCACATAAGACAGAACTAGTTTTCTCTCACACCCAATTGTACTTACACCATGAATTTCACCTGGAGGACCAATGGGGGGAAATCCATCTATGCCTTGGGCTCTTTACTGCACATATCAGGTGGGTTTTAAAGATGCAATGATGCTACTGGGAATATTTACAGGTTTTATTTTCCTTAACAATGGCTAAAAGAAACAGTAGCAATTTTACTCCTTCCAAGTCTCCCTCTATAATCACTTAATTAGTATTGTGCTTCAAATAATTTTTGTGGGCCTATCTTAATTATTATATTTAGCCACCCCCCTTTTCTTCCTTCACCCCTCTCATGCCTTCCTCCCTATCACAATTCCTATGTGCTAGTTTCTTACTTGGGCTGAAATTAAATTTTTCCTCAGGGGAGTTCTAAACATGAGTAGCTGGCATCTCTATTCCAATTAATCCTTAATAACATGAACTAGATATCAAGCCAGTCATCAAGTGTTTTCTGAAACTTAAGAGCTCTTCAAGTGTAGACTAGAAAAATCTTGGTGGAGTATGTGTCTACTATGTTAATATGCCTTGAACAGTTGCACCAGGAATGTTCAATGAATTCTGTTGTTGTAGTGAGATTAACATTCTTAAAACATAATAAATATATAAAATATAGCCCCAGCTACAGACACAGACATAGAAAAGTAGTTCCAGCCTCCAGGAGATCACTGAATCTGGCCAAACCCTTCCAAAACAGCACAAAGCACTTTGCTTTAACTCTACATCTTGTGCTTTCTTGAAAGACTTATTCTGAAATATCAACTGCTCAGAGGCTTTCTTCAAAGAGTAAAATAACTGCTGTCCACCATCATCTGAAGTTTCTGAACTGCTTCTCATACACCCATAAGGGACAGATACAAATATTTGTTTCCTACAAGCCTAATACAAATTATAGGAAATTTAAGGGTTGTATTTTAAAGCAAGTAAAGAGTTCTTACTTTATTTACAAGCAAGTTTTAATCTCTTGCATTAGAAACAGAAGTGCACCTAAATAGCTACAAACAATGTTTGCTCTGGAAAAGTGGTCAGCTCCTAAAAACAAAAGTGTGAGAATGCCTAAAGCTTAAAAAAAAAGTGCAAGTGACACTTGCTGAATGACACAGAGCAATAATGACACTGAAGTGTCTAGAGTCTAAATTTTACTGGTCCCCAAATGTCTGAGCAAAGAAAATCCCTTGCAAAGAAGAATATGACAGAGGAGGCATTGGCCCAGGCTGCCCAGGGCAGTGGTGGAGCCACCATCCCTAGAGGGGTTTAAAAACCATATAAGTGTGGTACTCAGGGACATGGCTTAGTGGCATGGTGGTGCTAGGTTGATGGTTGGACTTGATCATCTTAGAGGTCTCTTCCATCCTTAATTATTCTGTGATGCCTCTATTTCTCTCTCCCCCCCAAAAGCCACATGCAGACCCACTCAGGGATTACTTCCTATTCTCACAACCAGAAGGAAAACCTGCAGATGGGAAGCTCATTGCAGCCAAGTTAAGCAAAGGGGCTCAGACTTGGCTGAGGTTCTTTCTTCTTCTGTGGAAATTCTCTTCCAACTCCCCTCCCCACCACCTTTTTATTGCCAGCAACCTCTTTTAAGTCCTTGTTTGGAGACTTCTCAATGCTTTCCCTATGTCCTCCAGACTGTGATCAAAGGCATTGCTGTAGCTCCTTTGTGGGCAGGAGTCATTGCTCCTCTCTGCTGCTGCTGACAGTGATGACTAGGGATGTCTCTGCAGTGCTGAGAAGGCAGCAGGAAAGATGAGGGGAGAGAGAAGAGGACACACTGGTATAAAAACCCACACAAAACCAAAACACCTTAAAAAATAATGCATGTATATTTTAGATATCACTACTCTTTTCCCTCAGCCTCACTGAACTTATTCACAACAGTCACCAATAGTCACCAGGTAACCTCTGAAAATGGTCTAGAGAACAAGGTCTTCTGCTAAAGACAAGAACAGTGCAAAGAATAATAATTTAATAAAAATAATGAGTTCTTTTCTAGATGCATCCCATCTGTTGGCACATTCACATAGCAGATTTTTAAACAGGGCCTCCAAAAGTTCATTTTTGCTCCTGCTGCTTGCCATGCCTTTGCCTGCTGTTGTACAGCAGGTCCCTGATCTCCCAGTCTGAGCTGGTCTGTGATGCTGGAGCTCAGCTCACGAGGAGGAAGCTTGGCAAGCAGTCTGCCTTGCTGCTGGAACTGGGGTAGTTCCCCAGTGAGAACAGAAAAGAACAAAGGAGGCTGTGATGCTACAAGAGGACTACAAGGAAACACATGAAGGAGCTTCCTCTTGTTTGGAAATGAAGGGGGGGAAAAAAAAAAAAAGATTTCTGATCAAAACATTGAATTAACATCATTAAGCAGTTGCTTTGTTGTAGCTTTGCAGTCAGAGTATCAAGCCAGACCCCAGGAGATGCACACAATACAGTATCTTGCACAAAAAAACCCCAAATACATAAAACTTAAAAGTGCTACTTTGTGCTTCATTGGAAAACAGTCAAATACCAAGTAGTTACACCAATTAGACTTTCAAAAGAGCATAAATAACTCATGTGTCCAAACTCCACAAAGTTTCAATGAAGTTTACTGCCTTACTGCTCTTGAGGCTTCTCTAACCTACACACTCAGTCAAAAACTTCCTGGAGCTTAGGCAAATCATTAAGATAAAGGAGGATTCAGAAATACTCTGGGAAAACAAAAATCATTAACACATTTAGCTCTACCTTGAGATACTGAAAACAAATCCCTGCTGAAGTGGAGAGCTGGGGTGGAAGCTCTGCAGCCAGTGTATTCCCAGGCCAGGGCTTTGGCAGGCAGAAGGTGCACCACAATGCTGTCCCTGCCCACATCACCTATTCATCAGCCTGATTCGTAGGAGAATGAGAAACCAGCCAGTGAGATGCAAAGTTCCTGAGGCTGCATTTTGACTTCTTCCTCAGCAAAAGAGGATGAATGACTCTGTGAAACCTGCTGTTCCCCCTCCTGTTTCTAGCACCACCGCAGGCAGGACTTTGCGAACGAGGACTCGGGCTGTAGAGATTTAATCTCCACTGGGCATTTGCTTTATTCCCCTGACTATTCTTCCAAAGCAGACACAGTCAAAGTGACTGCTGACTCCTCTGTCTGGGCATTAGCATCCAGGCCCCGGCCACCAGGTCAACAGACACAAGTTATGCACCAACAAACTATTGTGCCACTTCCAGCGAGAGGCCACTTAAACTGCATCCCCTAATCCCATGGGTTTGCATGCTCGACCCAGACAAAGCAGGCAAGGCTGCACCTAAATACCCCCTTTCCCTTTATACATAAAAGGGACTTCCCTGATCTAACCCCAGGGATTGGAGCCTGTTGTGCAGCTCCATTTGATGCTGTCTTGTTTTTCCTACTGAGAAAATCAGTGCTTACAACGTGCCTGATACACTTCCCCATGCATAAGTACAAGAGAGATTAAAAGAACTAAAGTGATCCAAATATTCTCTCATCCCTACTGAATCAGAGCTTCCAGTGCTGCACAGAAAGCAGTGCTGGTGAGGGTGACTTCCCCTACACTCTCTTCCCTGGACATTTCTGACAGCTAGGATATATTTAACATTTTAAATTAGTAAAACCTCCAGGCACCCCATGGAAAATCCATGCTGCCTCCCTATCTCACAGGTCATACCCTTAAAATCTGTAACAAAGGCCAGTAACTTCTCAATGGAGATATTCCAAATAGCCAATAAAAATGAAAGATTGTGGAATGGCATCCAAAAATGCTCCTTGTCCTCAGGGAGGCAAGGTCAGCGTGGGCCTTCCCTCACTAAACACACTCTGCTTTCATAACTCTGCTTTATGTGGGCTAGATGAAATCCATCACTTACTAGGTTTAAAATCCACATTTCTTCTTAACCAAAAACATAAGCAGGGGAGATACAGAAAAAAAGGTCTTAATGGTGAATGATAAAAGCACTGAGAGGTCACAATATATGCAGGGTTTATTATTAAAATACTCAGATTAAGAACTGAAATGACTTGTCACACTATGAACATCAGTCTCTAGATGTTGCATGGGAGCACACACTCACCAAGGACACTGTCCTAGCTTCCCAAGGATTTCCCCTATACTCCTGGGATATCTGTAGTCACCTAAAGCAATGCAATGGCACTCTTTTGGACAATTTTTAATCAGATTACTAAGTCACACAGACACAAGGAATCTAAATAAAGGGAACTTGCAGCAAGCTGAAGCAGAGACATGCACTTCAGGCATGAGGTTGTGCACATGTGGCCACATACACATGTGTATTAAACCTGATTTACACAAGGTCCTACCCACATGAAGTAAATCTATAAAAACCTTTAAAAAGAACTTGCTGTAGATTCCAGTGGACAAGGCTGAGAAAGGTAAAGAGGTTTGTTCAAGTGAGGTTCCCTTTTCCTCTTGTAAACCATGTAACTTGTAGCTTGCCATGGAGAAAGTTTACCAAAGACAATTTCCAAGGGAAACAAAAAGATGGAGAGAGAGAGAAGGGGCATCATTACTCAGCTGGTACCTCACACTTCCACAAAGTCAGCAGCAGAAGCCAGCCACCCTCATGTCAGCATTAATCCTGACTGCACCCCTCACCACTCTTCCCTTCCAAAGTGCATGGCCATGGACTGAGGATAGTCCTGGGAGCAGGCATCAAAACACATCAGTCTGCCAACACATGGCATCAGTTCTGTCACTGTCTCACAGAGGAGCCTCAAATCCACCACACAAGTTTGTCAGACTTTGGGTATCCCAGATGAACTGACACACAGAAAGGGAGAGATATGGTGGTCACCTCTCCTCAGGGCACTAGGAACAGGAGAAGGCAGAGACTTCTGAAGGCCAAGCCAGCAACAAGTGGTTAATGCACATTTGCAATGTCAAGAACTAGGAGGTGGAAATAACAGTAATGCAACTGAGCAAAAATTACTTCAGTGTCTCATGGAAGTAATGCACGGTTTCCATCTGGATCCCTGCACAGCTCTCTGTATGGTTGTCCTACTTTCCAAACATTTCTGTTTTTACTGAAACTTCTCCATAATCTAGGCTACACTTACATAAACTGCACTTTTCTAGATGACTTTGTGCCTTCCAAACTATTATTTTCATTAGCTTCTTGACTAACTCCATGCTTGCAGAAATCTACCATTTAACAAGTTGTTTATTAAGGAGAGGTCATCCAGGCTTATTAGTTACAACATATTCAACAGTCCAGTTTAATTACATCAAGCCCAGGAACTGAAGTGGCCTGAATGCATCTAAAATACTCTGGGGGCTCAAATACAGTGTAAGAAAATTCATAAAAAGCCTTAAACACACAGCATATACTGGGCACATTGAATGATATTACTGCTATTTATGATTTGTTAGTACCAATGAAATTATTGGCATTTTCTAAACATAGACAAGCTCATCCTCAAAAAAAAAAAAGCACATACACATTGACCAAGAAAAAGGAGATGAGAGAAGGAAAACCCAAAGAAGCTAGGCAAGGCTGATGAGAAGTCATCACATGTCAACACTGTCAGGTACTTTGATATTGCATAAATTCTGGTCCATGTATCTACATGAGCTGCCCTCTGATTACAAAGATGAGGCCCCTTTTTTCCACCCATACTGAGATAACAGCTGTTGGAAACATCTGGAGAAAAACTGCCAGACACCCCAGAAAGCTAACAATAGGAAAAGCAGGGTCCCAAACCACAGGGGCAGCACAGTGGAAAGCATCAGTATCCAGAGGCATTAATATCACCTAGGGACCTGTACTAACAGATTATCATGGCACATGTGACATTGCCAAAGCATTCTTCAGCATTTTCTGGTGAAAAGATGTCCTTAAACTATAGATACATACTTCTGTGTAGAAAAACTGCTTGAGAAGCCAAAGAAATAAGATTTCAGCCTACTTCAAGGGTTTAGGAACCCACATGAAAGGACTTAAAACACCGCAGCTCAGTGCTTATCATTTAGCAATTTCTGGGTGAAAAGCAGAGGATTAGGGATGGAAGAAAAGACCATAAACCAAAAAACAGAGACAGGAAGTAATATTTCAGACAGATTCCCCTAATCACTACAGTCCCAAAGTGGTTGAAGTCTCAAGTCCTCAGACTTGGAGAGACTGCTGCTCATGTTCTTTTGGAGGCATAGGGTGGAGGGGGTTTGTAGATACACACATTGTAGAACTGCTAACGAGATCCTGGCCAAACAGCAGCTTATTTTTACCTGGAATACTATACAATACTGCTGAGACAGGGACTAGGAAAGTCTTAAACCTACCCAATTCAAGATGAACACCCAGTAGGTGAGTGATTATTACCTGTACATCACAGCTACTTCTATTCTCCACACTTCATAGAATCGACAGAGTTGGAAGGGACCTTAAAAATCATCCAGTTCCAACCCCCCTGCCTGGCAGGGACACCAGCCACTAGATCAGGTTACCCAGGGCCCCATCAAGCCTTGTCTTAAAAGCTTCCAGGGATGAGGCTTCCACAACCTCTCTGGGCAACCTGTTCCACTGTCTAACCCTGACATACTTTTTGGAACAAGTATGCTAACAAAGTGCTAGGCTCCTCTCATCCCCAGTGAAGATGAGTGAGCACATTGTCAGCAGGCTCCTGTACATTTGCTACACAGGAATCTGCAGACTGGAGGGGGGAAGGAAGAGGAGATGACAAGCACAGACAAAACAATGTGGAAAAAGCAGATGTGAGCCTCTTGAGATGAAGGAAAGAGTAGTAAGAAGTTGTTTAAGACCACACTAATTATTGCTGTGGTAGAGTGGCAGTCTCAGAACTGCTATTCAAATCTCAGGTTCCTGAGCAGCTTTACAGTAAAGATAAATATGTAGTGGTATATCTAAAAATTAGTGTCATAATTGTGTAGAAATTTGTTTTAAAACATTGTTTAAAAATACTTCATTAAAAATGCATAAGAAACCCACTGAAAATAGGTAATATAACAGCTTTTGCTAATTCCTATCTAGATTTCAGTCACCTGAGATATTATCTGGCCTTTGCTTCTCTGATAGCTCCCTCTCAGTGGAGCACATCAGAACCAATTGCATTATTTACACTCCCTGGTATGAATCAAAGTCCAAAATGTCTTCTGTAACAGAGATAAAAGAGCAGAGCACAGACATGATCCATCACACCAGTGAAACACAATAAAGCTCCCAGCCCAGGCAGGACATCTGTCTGCTCTACTGCAACACGAAGCTTCCAAAGCCTCCCAAGTCTTTGAAGCCTGATGTGGTAATTCAAGTTGATGAAAAGGACCATATTTAATTCCTTACACAGTGTACAAAGTGAGTTTATGTTTCAGTTTGGGTTTCTAAATGTTTAATCATGAAACATCTGAATCAGCAAAACAAGGAGGATGGTTCTCTACACCAACATGGTTTCTTTGTTGTTTTGCATAATATTTAATAAGGAGCACATTTGTGAATCCCCTTTTGTGGCTTTCAGTCTCTGGGTGGAATTCAGAGCAAAAGTGAGGTAGAAATTGAGAAAGGTTTTAATGCAACAGGATGAGCCATTTAAAGGATTCCCAAATATTTTATTTTCCCTTATGGAAACTACTTGATGGGCAGAACATCAAACTGGGCAACACCCAAGACCTACCCACTCATCCCCTCCATCTGCAGTGCAGAGCTGGTACAAAGTCACATAAAAGCTCCCAAGGTTGCCAGAGGCAGTGGGCACACTAGGGGACATCTCATTTTCACATGTGGATGGGGACAGGAAGGGGGGAAGAGAGGATGGCAACACAGATTCTCACACCATGCTCTCTCCCTTTCACAAACACAATGTAAACAGATTACAAAAAGGTGTTTCTTTAGACCTGAAGTGTTATTTGGGAAGTGAGCAATACTTCAGATGGCTCCTCTGGCTGGCAAATAGTCCCACTCCTTCATCAAATGTCCCTTCTTATTGCCATATGCCAAATGAATGACACACAACAAAGATGAGCAAAAGATTTTAAGCAGGTTTCTCCTGATCCAGTATTTTTTACAACATCCCAGGCAAAAGCAAACCACATTATGAATTATTTGGGGAGGCGAAGAACTATTTCTAACTTAGTATAACCACCAGCTTCAGTCAGTTAAGTATTACCTTTAACAACACCTCATAAAACTGCATAACTTAAAAATCTTTCTGAAATGCCAGAAAGTGTTCACTGCAATAAACAGTGATGGCAGGGGCTTCTTGCTATGGGCCAACATTCTTGGCTTGCCTATTAATATCATAAGAATAGGTAATCACAATCCAATATAGCTTCAAAGATCTGGACCCCAGAAAGGTGCAGGTAATTCATACCAAAATCTGTTCAATTTTCAGGCAGTAACAGTAGCCATGCACCAGGTTTCTACTGTTGCTGAATTTAAATAGATAAAATGCAGTAATAATTAGTCTTCATTTTCTTTCCATCTTAATCTTAGGTACAAAAAAGGGAAAAGAAAGACTATATAGAAAGCATAAAATCAGGATATACTCCTGGATAACAACAAGAAACAAGAAGGTTTGTGTTCTTTTAAGAAACAATGAGATGTTCTGTAACTTTTCTTCACAGCATATTGCACAGAGACCTCTAGCTGTGCTGAGGTACAAGAAAGATCAGAAAGCCTAACACATTTCTTCTTCCATGTCAAAAGAGGTTCTGAACAACACTGAACACAGGTTTGATCACCCAGGAGGTTCTTAACCCCTGCTCAGTGCCAGTTCATGGCCCAGAGCTGCCTTAGGGATGTGCAAACCAGGAGGAGAGCAATGGGCACAGTATCTGTGTTGTCAGCTGAGGTGGCACCAGGAAATTTTTGGGCTGCAGGTGTTTTATTTCCATGGAATGTACACAATAGAGCCTAGAAGAGCAATAACCTTCTAAGCTCAAGGTATTGTTTTAAAGTTATCTACTCTTAATTTTGCTTAAGCTTCACTTTAATTTTATCTACTAGGTAAATCTGACAGTGTCCCCTGGGCACAACACAGTCCTCCTCAAAAGGGACTTCTTAAAGATGTGCATCTGGAAAATGCTTATATTTATAAGCTTCAAACCAAATAAATACCATTATTAAGAGTGCTAAAAGCAGGAATGATTTGGAATGGTATGAAATGGCATTAAGAATGCTCTTCAGCTGGATGCTGTCAGTTTACCCTGGCAGCAGCAAGGGTACCCTTTCTGCTCTGCCAAGGAGCCTGAAGGGCACCAGATTTGACAGAGAATACAGAAGCTAGGAAGGGAACTCATTTCTACTGAGCACAAGCTGTGCTGAGCTGCTCTCACTTGCTCTCTCTGCTACCCTCTAGTGAACCAGCAAAAATCAACTGTGAGATCCAAGTGCCTTTGCATAAGGACATTGTTAATCAATTCAGTTTTCTGGTTTCAGCCTAAAATTCAGACCTCTGTCAATACCACTTTGGGCAATTATTTTCCTGACTTTCTCACTCCATAATTTGAGGTGTTTAAGACTGCAAACTGCATTAAACAAAAATGATTGAGGAGGTGATTGGACTAGTTGACCTTAAGGTCTTTTCCAAATTCAGGATGTTTTTCTTTTCCCTCCCAGTTTAGCAGTCTAAAGCATTTAGTTTTTTCAAACCATCATTTGCTTTGAACCCCAGTAAATGTTTTGCTCATGAGGAGGACTACTTGGCTTCCTTTTGCAGGGAATGCTGGGGAAGGGGGATGCAGGACAGAGAGCTGAG
Organism: Galbula dea; assembly: GCA_013399015.1. Classification (NCBI taxonomy): domain Eukaryota; kingdom Metazoa; phylum Chordata; class Aves; order Piciformes; family Galbulidae; genus Galbula; species Galbula dea. Next base: position 179,839 of record VWZX01000336.1, on the reverse strand, counting down.
CATCAGAGGAACTTACAGAATTCACAGTATTTTGGTATCCACCACCTGATACAGGACATGGGTATTTCACTCTACTTTAGAACAGCAACATTCAGGACATACTGTGAAGGTTACTACCCATAATAGTGTTTGCTGTTCTCTTCTACTCCAAGTGTAGCTCCTTTCCTGCCTCTTTCTGAGGATTAAGCAGATGGTAAACAGAAGCTAATACCACTATAACTCACCATCTGGCTAATAGATGTGTTTTTCCATAGGCTCATTAGCATGCTTGTTCCATCCCAAATCCTCCATAACAGTTTTGGTCTCTGTCTGCATCATCTTCAGAACATAGTAAATGCAAAACATACACAAAGCTGCAGTTCATGTGTAACAATCACAGCTTTTAACTAACCATACAGCAAAAGTAGGACTAGACCCCAGCCTCCTAAGCATCACCTGCATTTGCTTCTCTACTCCACTTTTTGATTATTATTTTATTCTTGCCTTTAATTTACCACTGGTTCATTGTTTGTCAGATAAGCACTCTAAGAAAAAGCAACTCTTAGCTTATCTTTGTTTTACTTAGAGGGAAAGGCAAATAATACTAATAAGGTGTTAAAACTTCAGCTTATTTAGGTATAGCTTGGCTGACTTTGCCAATTATAATTACCCTGAGGTGCCTAAAAGCAAGGAGAATGACAGGGCTAATTTTAGACTATTTGATAGCATTAGAACATCAAGAGCAGCCTTTTTTCTCCTTGACCAGTCCTGTCACCATCTAATAATACTGCTCAGAAAATCCAAAATTTTGTTTATTTAAGCTCAGCAAATTACTGCTCAGAACTGGCAGTGTCACACAACAGGCTAATGGGCAGATAAACAGAACAAGGGATCCAAACAAACACAGGCCAAACTTCAAAGGAGATTCATCAACACCCAAGTGGAAGATAAGAACACCAGCACTCTGCATTGTGCTAATTAAGGATAGACAAGTGTATCTCCTTGGGTATTGGAGAATCATCAACTTGAAATGGGAAAGAGGAGGGGAAAAGTCTACTAAATGTTCACTAATGTTATCTATGAGCATTTTAATATAATTAGAGAAAGGAGCTAAGAGCATAAAGCCAAATCTTGGGGGAGCAACAGCAGAACAAGCCAGCTGAAGCCTGTCTAATAGGAAGATGCTTCAGCAGCACAAGCACCACCTACTCCAAGGCCAGCCACTGCCTCATGCAACAGCTAAGGTTCACAGGTACAGTGTTCCACCCACCCCAGACTTAAGTTTAGTCTAAATTGCTACTGAGGTTTGAAAGAAGAGAGGCAACCAGCAGGAGACACACAAGGTTTGCACTGAACTGAAAAGAGCAGAGCATCAGCATTGGGTTTTTGTTGGGTTAGGGAGGCAGCTAATGACTCAAAGCTAATAGAAAGGGAAGCAAAGAAGATGAGGGTGCAAGCTGCAATGATGGAGAAGGGAGGAAGCAAGAAAGAAGATCAAATCAATGGAGGATGGAAATTAGTACAGAGGGGAGAATCTGGAAGTGCAACAAAAAAATGTTGGTTCCACAAGGCAACAAGAATAAAACTTGAAGACCAGATATGCCCAGTCAATTTAAAGAAATAGCATTTCAAATACACCAATTTCAAATACAACAATTTCTTTATCCAGATTCATCCAGCTGCAGCCAGCTTTCAGAGAGCCAAACTTAGAAAGCTTTTCTTTGGCAAAAATTCCAGTATGGACAGCAGCAACATTTTTGGGTTTATTTGTAAATGTTAATTTCTAACCCCACCCCATCAGTGAGATTATCACTTTTTTAGTGGTCTGGTGGGTTTTGTCCCAGTTTTATTTGGCAAGACAATCATTACTCTTATATACTTGCACAGACTTGAAAGCATAATGGTTTGGCTTAAGACTACCTGGTTACTAGCATGAAGTTAAGAACTCTGCTTTTTTTAATACACCAACTATAGAGAAATGCTGATTCTGAAGAGAGGTGGCTAAATTCACATCTTTTTCATTCATGACCTTCAGTTTCAAGTGTTGCTATTTTTGTCATAGGTGCTTAGCACCACACAGCCTTTGACCTTAGTTGTCCCTCTGATCCCACAGGCAAAAAGCTTCAGTTTTTAGAAGTGCTGTCCTCAAGGCAGCAATGCATTGCCTAATCCCACACTGGACAGACTCCACACTTCAGCAGCAAGGGCAGTTGCAAGCAGAATTTGCAACTGTAAGCACCCAGTTAAAAAAAAAAGTAGTATTTCTGGCCTCTTTTGTAATAGCAACCATTGATGTTTTCATAGCTCTTCTCCACTCCTTTGTTTCTCTTCATCTAATCTGTACCTCGTGGCTATCAGCCTCATGCTGTTCTTCAGCAGTAAATGACAGGCATCATCATGAAAGGCATAGCTAAAAGTCCAAGGATCTGGTTTTCTCAACTCCAGACTGCAACTCTGTTTCAGCAAGCTCCCATCTGTAACCATCACCCCTCACCTAAGGTGGCAGAACCTGGACATGAAGCCCATGGTTGTGCCAGGGTCTGAGGCAGGACACAGAACCCTCCCAAAGACCAAGAAAACCAAGCCTAAAAACAATTACCTCCATAAAGGATTATCCAAATTATCCAAAGTAACTACTGTCTGGGCTTGCTGTCACAAACATAGTGAACCTCTCAGCACCACTCCTTTGGAGGTATTCACCAAATAAATTACTGTGACAGTGGCAGTTTCTACAAAATAAGCCTAGTGAGTATAAAGCTGTTCTATAGCTGAGGAGGTGAAGTCAATACTGCAGTGATGAACAATTCCAAGGTCTTCACTAGGGATCAAGAACTTTTAAGTCAATGAGTTTAATCAATTGGTGCATGCCCACAAAACAAAATTCAAGAAGGCTGGGGTTTAGATATGACATTCTAGTCCCATGGAACATTTTGACATGCCCATCCCAGGTGGAGATAGGGACATATAAAAGAGGATAATTACTAACTTATTAGAATATAATGTCATGATACTGTAATCTGCACTTAGCCTGATAATACTGAAGACATAAAACAACCACCCACTCAATTATTTCAACACTTGACCAATAGAGAGAAGATGAAAGATTTTCTAGAACTAAGATTCATCTCAGTGGAAAATTCCATTTGGTTTTGTTTTTAATAAAGCAACAACATTCCAACAAAAGTGGACTTTTCTGAGACAAAAAAAAAAGGGGATTTCAGGCAAATTAAAGTATTGTATATGGTAAAACTGACATTTTTACTTTAGTTGATTTTAGCTTCAAGGTACATACACTCAAAGTCAATATAAATATATAAACACATCACCTTGCAGTTGGTTTCTTCAGTGTAACAGAATATCCCCTCTCTCTCCCTCCTCACTTCTTCCCTAGCCACCAAAAAATAAAACATCCAAGGCACCAATGAAATCTGACTTTTTTTTCCAGAAGAGAAACATCATTTTGACCAAATGGCATTTTCTAGGAGAAAAATAACAACATGGAAAAACCCTTAGCCATGACTTTCTCTAAAGCTCTTCCTGTGGCAGTGCCAAGAAGTATGCCATGCTGTTTGTCTGACAGCTACATCCCAGCCTTCAGCTCCCTGACCCCATCAAACCCTCTGGTAGAGCAAACAGAACATTCTGTCTACCCTCTGCTTAGTTCACTCCCAGCTTGCTGCTTCCAGCTGAGGCAAAATTACCCAAGCCATCTGGAAACATGATGATTATCCATTTACAGAGGGAAGTCTGGTGGTTCTTTTCACCTAACTCCATCAAAATAGTACATGAACCATTCTTGGTTCTCTCTTCAAGGATTCCAAATTTATTTTTCAGAATACAATAAGCCAAATTCAGAACCACTCTGGAGAGGAGATGTGCCAAAAGTAACATCCACAGACTGAAAAACATCTGCCACCCACCAGGACCAGTGCAGAGTCCATCCTGAGCCAGCCCTGGGTATTGCAATCCAAAACCAGTGAGACAGGTCCAGCAGTAACCCAACCTCTGTGAGACAAAACCCTCAGCTCTGCTAGCTTGAAACCCTCAACTAGGTGGAAATCTCAGAAGTTACCAGCAACCACAGAAGAAATTATCCCAATTTTGAAGTTCCTTCTTGCCACCAAGCCATTATTATTCAGGTATTTGCAACTGTAGCAGCAACACCTTATCTGGTGCAGATAAATCTCTCTCTCTCTTCTGATCTTAAAAGGACAGTCAAATGGATTTCTCCATGCAGCTCCTCCTGTATTTTAAGTAACCCAGGACAACTCTTCTCTTCTCAGTCTGGTGGGGGCTGGTACAAAACTGCACCTTTTCCTGGCAATATAAGCTTTCTACCTTGTACATTGCTATTACCTAGAGACTTATAAGAAATAAGGATGACTTCTGGGTATGTTTGTTGCCTATCAACAGTTAAAACATGCACTAAACATCTCCACTCCACCACTTTTGCTTATGTTTATCAAGAAGTCAACCCAATTGTCCCAGACTGGTACCAACCACCACTGGCATTTCAGAAGACAAGACAAACCCCAACCATGGATACACTCAAATGTGTCACACACTTACCATAACTTTACAAATGCTCTCCTCAGAGATATCCTAGGAGAAACTCCACAGCTCCTATCAGCTAGAAGTCAAAGGAGAGAGAGAACAACAGGATGAAGCATGCACAGGCATGTGAGTGGAGGAAGCAGAGATGCTCCCTCTTGCCTCACTGGGATGTAGCAACTCCCAGTGACTGCAGCCCAGCCCCTTCACCAAACTGGTTTGTGCCTTGAAGGGTATGTCAGGAAATTCAAGACATGTCACATGCTTCTGCTGTGGCAACATGTTTACAGAAACTTTTAAATAATGTGATCAGAAAATAGATGCTGCATGGTGGTTTTCTGTTACACAGATGTAAATAAAACATCATGAATACAATACTAAGAAACCTTTCTCTGCAGGCAATCAGCCATAAATATGCACTCTTAAGGCATGGCTGTTCTACAACAATAGTTTTCCTGAAGAAGTCATTAGAATGTTACATATTCAAACCACTCACAACAAGAAAATTTAAGTTTAAATTAGGAGAAGGAAAAGACAAAGGCAGTTTAGACAGAGTGACAGAAAATTCTTTACAAGGAAGCCATATGCACAACTCCTTCAAAGGAACAACTCTGATTTGTTCTTCATGAATTGTTTATAACCAGCTTTGGTTAATACACAGATTTAAATTAGTATAAGTCTGCATCAGACAATTGTGAAGACAACCTGTTAGCTCAACAATACTAGCACTTGGATCACTAATCCAGTTCCAGAAACTAAGGAGGTAAACTCAGTTTCTACCTTTCTGCTTATAGCAAGATGTAGAAACAGTTCTCCAAGTGAGGCCTTCCCAGGGCTGAGGAGAGGAGCAGGATCACCTCCCTTGACTTGCTGGCAATGCTCTTTGCCAATGCAGCCCAGGAGTCCATTGTCCTTCTTGACCACAAGGACACATCTCTGGCTCAGGGACAACTTGTTGTCCCCAGCACCCCTAGGTCCTTCTCTGCAGAGCTGCTTCCAGCAGGTCAGCCCCAGCCTGTCCTGGTCCCTGGGGCGATTCCTTCCCAGGTGCAGGACCCTGCACTTGCCTTTGTTTAACTCCAGAAGGTTCCTCTCAGCCCATCTCTCCAGCCTGTGGAGATCCCCCTGGGTGGCTGCTCAGCACTCTGGGCTGTCAGCCACACCTCCCAGTTTTGGATCATCAGCAAACTTGTTGAGGAGACAACTCTATTCCTGCATCCAGATCACTAATGAATAAGTTGAAGAATACTGGCCCCAGTATTGACCCTTGGGGGACACCAGTAGCCACAGGCCTCCAGCTAGACTCCAGTTACTCCTCTACAGAGATCAGCTCCTTCCTTTAAGAGCAGTTCCTACTGTGCAACAGAATCAGCCCCAAACCCAGAACTAACAGAACCCGTCATCTGTAAATTCCATTTGGAGCAGAGTCCTGCAAGCATCATCCACCACTTACTCCTGCCAACACTGTCCATCTCTGTTCCTTGTCTCCTTCTAGATAGGAAAGGAATTAAACCTTTGGAAAACAACAAGTGATTTACATGCATTATTCATACCTCTCACTGCAAAGGCATTCAATATGTTACTCTTTGTTGCTTTACATCAATCACAGTCTCTTAAGATTTCAGAGGAATATTTCCCCCCCTCACTGTGTAAAGCCAAAATATTACAAAAGGAAATTCTGCTCATTCCTTGACTGAAATGGATTGTTTTTATAAGCTTATAGTCTGATGGATCACAGGTATTATGGAATAAATGAAAATACAAAAAAAAAATCATTATAGGCTACATTTTGCATGCAGCAGTGGCAAATTCTACATCCAATTTTAATAATTAATGATAAGGATAATCAAAATTCTTCTGATCAAACAAAAACCCACTCAAAACCTTCCAATTATTTCTCATAAATGCAGCCAGGTTCCTTACAACATTATATATCACCATATAAAACTAGGAGAGACATACAGACTGTTGTTCTTCAGCAAGTACTGTTTGCCAAAATGGACTTTCATTTTCTATTGCATAATTAAAGTTTAGATATAGGTGTCCACAGGCAAACCCTCTCCCTAAACAGAATAGGCTATCAGCTACAGGTTTGACATTACTACCCTTAAAAATTCAGACCTAAAAAAATCACACCAGGATGAAATGACTTTCCCAAGGTTATGCAGGTAGTGTCTGACAGAAATAGGAACCAAACCTTGAATCATCAGAGCCTACTTCAGGATAAAAGTCAAACTTGCACTCTCTTGAATTTGGAAAGAGAAATGTAAATCAAACTGCTGTCATAATCCACCAGGAAAGTAGAATTGTATACTGCATAAATAAGGCCTAATTTACTTGCAGCCATACATCTATCTTCCTAATACTGACAGCTTGTCCTGCATTTTAATCATCACATATAATAATTTTGTGCAGTGTCATATACTAACAACCTTCCCTAACACTGCTCTGAATTCTGTAACCTGTTTCAAACACTTCTTTCTAAACCTGTAATCAAAATTTGTCTAAACCTTTCTCCAGCCTTTCAAAACTCAAACACACCAGCCTCTGACTCTTACAAAGTCCAAATCTAGTATCAATGCCTGGTTTATTTTAGCTCTGAGTGTCCTGCTCTCAAACAAAAAGCCTCTAATAAGATTAAAAGAAGTAAAGAAAATCAACTAAATAGGATTACTCACTTGGGCATCTTAGAAGATAACTTCACATCCATGTAAAAAGTTTGCCTGGGACTTATAGCTCTAATATTGAGGAAATAACATATTGGCCACAGAGAGTTTGTGGTTTACTTTGGCCACAGGATAATGGAAAAAGCAGAACAATAAATAAATGATCATTTGTCTCCACTTTCACCAGAGTTGTATAGGATGTTAAAACAATGTGAGCCTGAGCTGTGTAAACCTTCATCCCTCAAAAGTTATGAATGGCTTCTCTGGGCTGGAATGTCTCACCAATTCCTGCTAAGTGATTTGCAAGGCTGAGTAGAAAACCAGAAATATCTTCTCTGTTTCTCATAGGAGAGAGGATCAGAATGTGCAGTGGTTGCTGCTGAGCTACTTTGAGCACAAAAAAGCAGATTGAGACCTTTCTTGGAGTCACTGATGATAATAAATGTGGTGGTTTTAGTCCCTTCCTGGCTGTCAATGTCAAAAGAACTTCATATAAGTGCAAACAATTCACAGTCCTGTTTCATGGGCTCCTGAACTGAAAGAGCCAGCAGGCAAGCAAGACTTGTGCTGCACTACTTTAGTTCTAGTAAAAGAAAAGAAAATCAACACAAAACAAAAAAACCCCACACTTATCCCAGGAACTGCATCTACCTACAAGCATTGTGATTAGTCTTTGGTGTGAAAATATTACAGTCACTCAGATCTAAATGAGAAAAAGAGAAATTCCTAGTAGAAGGAAAAGGACTTGAAATGATTTCTAAGGAAATCTATATTTAAATTCCAAAGTAGCTAAACCATAAAGCATTTAATAATAATAATAATTTAATAATAAGCCCTGCAATCAAATGACACTTAATTCCTTAGCCACAGACTGACTTACCCACCTACCAAGCCTTTAGCACCAGCACATTAAGATCTAACAACTTCAAGAGCCAATACAAGGCTACCTGAGTTCCTGTTTACAGCATGTTCCAACTTTAAGCCATGTACCAAGATTACACTTCAGGAATAGCACTCAAGACAAACATCCCTTTCTAATCTTGGGTGAACACATTTCCAAACCTTAGGTGGGTTTAGAGCTGGGTTTTGACCTGCCCATCCCATGGTTCTTCCTGGGACACACTGGCTGCCTTGGTTTTCTCTCTGAAGGCAGATGTACACTGCTGTGTGTGCCTATCAAACTCCTCACCTCAGCTACTGCTTCTGATGTCATGGGATTCTCAAGGAGGAGGAAAGTGAGTGAGAATTCATCTGAGCTCAGTAAATGTTCCTCCTGCAACCCTCCCCAACTTGTGTGTGCAAATTACTCCCTCTTACAGCCTTCCCATTTCAATGGAAATCAGAGGTGACACTTGGATTAAGCTGTTTCCATCAACCTCTACTTAACCTGCCTGAGATGCAGCAGGGAAGGCAGCATATAGACAACAAACACCTGAACAGGCTTAGCAAAGCTTTCTCTTGGCAAACAATAACTCACAAGACAAATGTTTAGGTGAGCATGTGTTGAATAGAGCCTTCAGGTGTTTCCAGATTAAAAACCTGCATGGGAGGGGAGAACTTTTAAAAGAGAATCTAAACTGTGGAGAGTAGTCACCATTCAGACATGATCTTTATCTTCTGTAATGGTGCAATAGCTCCTTGCTGCAACCAACTGGAAGTTAACCATCAAATGAATCCAATTTTTACTCTCATAGTACTTATTTTTGCATTGCTCCTGGACATCAATTCACCATCTTACTGAAAAGAACTGAGAATGCAGTTTATAACTAGAGAATTGCCCAAGACACCCTCACATGACCTCGCCATCCACATGCCTATTGGCAAAGCCAGAACGAGGAGCAGCTCACATACTGTTTGTTCACCTAAAATTCTGTCTACACAAATATTTTAGCCTTTCCTTAAAGGTCCTGACTCTCTGCTCTCAAAATTCATCAATAACAAAGCCTTGACCTTAGATGTACACCATCTGTCATGCTGTAACATTTCCTTCTGGGTTCTGGGAGACAAACCTTTACAAATTTTCACTCATCTTCTCAAAATACTAATACTAGAAGCATTTTGACAAGACAAACCTCTTCCCACAGTCATGCCTTGCCATCTTCTCTCTCCAGTGAGATCCAGTCCAAACCCCTGGCAGTTGATCTCACTTTCTGGACCATAAAGGAGGCCAACAGATGAGAAGCTCCTACAAAACTTTAACTCAAACTGTCCATGTCAACATCAGAGAAGCCACCTACAAGACAGCAAGCAGCTTCTTTGCAAAGGGAGTGTAGAGTAAGAAGCACAAGACTTCCACCTCCCAAGTCATCTTCCCTGGACTCTGCCACTGCTCACTCTGTCCTCAAGCTGCAAGGTCCCAGGTGCTGTCAGGAAGATGTTGAGGCTGGACCTCCAGCACTTCATGCTTCACAAGAGCTCCTAGGCTCAGGCAGGGACAGGACTGGGGGAGCCCTGCTCTTACCTCCACCCTCACTGTAAAGTCCAGCCTTTGCTGATTGAAAGCTAATGCCTGATGCAGAAAATGGGATTCTTTCAGAAGTGCCAGGAAGTTCATGAATATCTGGTTAGAGCTTTATAAACTCCTTAAAATTCAAAAGTTGGACCTACAATATTAATTGCCTAAGTATTCAGCCAAATTGCTTCCCTGCTCCCAAGTCAGAGGGTACAAAACCAGGCTGATGCATCTCAGGGTTTGCAAGCATAATTGCTTTGGCATCCATAGCTGTGAAATACTGACAGCTCTTCACAATATCCTATCTGCTTGAATATTCAAAAGTCAGACTTCAGGGACCACTGGAATTGATGTAGGCTTCCTTTTTCTTTTTTATTTAGTGGGTTTGATTCTTTTACACTGAACTGGACTCGATGTACACTTTTCTAATGGTGAGATACTCTGACAAAAATGTAGACATGTATCTCAAAATGTTATTACAGACTCAAAATAGGCAAGATGACTCAGACACAAGAAGAGTTAATCTTTACTCTTAGCTGCTTTTCTAAAACTAGTTACCTTTCAAGTTCACTGCCATCCTTCAAAATAATTTTTTTACCCTTCAACATGGTGCATTCCCCCTTCTTTATTTAGGAGTTGGCCATGAAGTACAAGGGCACAAAATGCACCCAGCATCTTTTGATTAGGACTCAGTTATAATTCTGATGCTGCCATGCATGTTTCTGACAGAAATACATCTATTTTTCTAATTTGAAGTGCCAATCAATTAGCATCTCCTTAGACCACAACTTCTTGTCCCTAACCTACACTCCCCACACTTAAAGCTGTGGGTGCCAAAGCGTTCTCCCACTTCACATGTTCAAATCATTCTTGTCCCTAACCTACACTCCCCACACTTAAAGCTGTGGGTGCCAAAGCGTTCTCCCACTTCACATGTTCAAATCATTCTTCACAGCTTAGTTTACAACAGAATGCTGTAATTCCTAACATGTCCTGAGGCAGTTTCCTAAACTGTGTCATTATCCCAACATACCTCCAGGGAGATGGCTAAGTAAGATCTAAAATGTTATCTGCAGCTCCTTTGGGACTCCTAAAAGGCTTTCCTATTTAGGTGCCTAATATCAATGAGTGCAAAGTGCTTTTATGGTTTATTTGGCATTATCTTTCCACCCTCGATTTTCCACAACTAACCAAGTCATTGCCCACTGTCACTTGTAGAAAATCAGGGTTTTTTTAGTTGCCTCTTTTGTATCTTCTCAAAAGTTTTGTTCATTTCCTAACACCTTCCTCCACTGAACCCTTCTTTCCTAAGCACCTTAGAAAGGTTCTTCTCCCTTATTACATGCTTAATCTCTTTCTAACACTCTGCCCCCACTCAATTTTACAAGTTTGTTGTAAAACATTTCAGAAATAGAAGACACATCAATTATAAAGTTATTTTCAGTTTTACAGGAGTAATTTTTTGTTCAATTTACTTTTATTTAACATCATTTCATTAAAGATGGCAGCCAGGACACTTTCAGCAAAGGGAAGAAATCTGCAACAACATAAAAGCTGAACATTTCCCCCTTCTCCTCCTTGAAATTGCACTGCAGAATTACTATGAACATCTGGGCACCAATGGGAATGATTTGATGTAGTGCAAGTAGCTCAGCAGGTTTATTTTGCCTTCGTTTTTATCTGTATAAATGGATAAAATGGGGATTCTTTGACATATAGTACATGAACATAAACAAAAAAACCCCAAAACAAACCAAACCACCACCACCCCCCAACCAAAAACCTGGCTCCTGCTTCTGCTTTTGACTGAATTTGGGTCTTTATCTCAAAAGAACTGGGTGAACCACAACTGCTGGCCAAACTGACTGTACTTGGGAGCAAGTCTGGTCCTTTAACATTAAGATCTGTAAAAGTACTTAAAATTACAGTGAAGATAATTTGGGCTTCAAACTCTGGCAGAAATGAAAATACTGCTCTGAAAGATACCTGCAGTTAGAGGTGCCCTTGTCTACATGGGGGTTACCTCAGCAGGATGATGCAGCACCTACTCTCATCCAGGACAACACTTCTGACTCCTTATGCTTTTCAGGCAGTGCATGACCATCAAATACTTCAGCTTTCTCTGTGATGTAAAGCCTGAATGTGTCATAAGATGACTGTGCCAAGGGAGGTCACTCAAGGTAACAGAAGAAATGCATCCAATATATTTAATATTCACATTGCATCTTGTGTGGAGCCTGATGTGAAAGACTTGCTCTAGCTCCCACAAGAGCAACCACTTCAGGCAAGGGTTAACACTGAATGTCTGGGTGGGTTCTGACTTCGTGTGTAGGGCTCTGGATGCTGGTGCTTAGGACAGGCATGGGAGATCCTCACTCCCAGTGTTCAGAAAGGGAAGTGAGTTTGAGTTTCCTGCAGAGCCTAAGAGTCCTGCAGCCACTGAACAGCCATCCACAAAGGATGGAGACAGGTCAAGTGTCACAAATGCTGCTGTCCCCTGCTTGCTGCTGCTTAGGGACCAGTAGTCCAATGGATGAGCTTGACAATGCCACCTGCATTGGACTCTGCAGGGAAGGTTATGGAGCAAGCCTCCACCTGGGAATTGCTCCAGTGTTCAGGGGCAAGAACTCTGAGCAGCTCTGCAGCCAGGAGACTGTCCTGGTGGTTGGGCTAAATGGCAAAGGGGCTTCATTTAATTCTCTGCTTCTCAGTCATTATCTACCTATGGCTTCCATTGCTGCCTAGGGTTAATGATTTCTGTGCTGGAGATCCATGCCAGTGGTTGTCAATGCTTTCCTCATTGGGCATTTTCCAGCAACCTCTTAAACAGTTATAGCTTGTCTGTCTTTTTTTTCTTTCTATTCATTTTGTAGTTCAAGGTAAAATATAAATATATGTAGTTAATCAACTGCTAGATCATTGTTAACATTTAAGAATACTGACATGGAAGATAGAAATCTCTATTCCTCTGCCAACAGGAAAGAAATTGATTGAGTTCCTGCTGTGAAACAAATAAATAACTGAGGAGAAGAACATTAGAGCTTACTAGTCATAGTAATTAGGTCCAAGAATCCTCCTGTAGTGCATTAAGGTACCAGTTCCCTTCTAAAGAGAATTTAATATGAAAAGGCTTAGGAACAGGAAACATTAGAATCTTCTGCCAAAATCCTGTTAAGATGGGTATGAAAACCAATTGGATGTGGAAAAAAAATAGTTTGGACAAATTTCATCTGCAATCTTATGAAAAGAAGCAATACCATTCTGGTAGTTCTAGTGCAAGCAGCTGTAGATTTCTGCCTCAAGGGAATAATTCACTCTAAAAGATTTTGTGACCATTATTGTGTTGTTTCTAGGTTTGTGATCTCTTAATTGCATTACAAAGCTACATTAATATTTAATCAGTGTCCACTTTGAAGCAGCTGTTTCAATGGAGAAATGATTCTACTACCTCCATGAAAATATAATTACATTTCATAATTTAATTTTCAGAACCAAAGAGTTAACTCTTGAATAATGTTAGCTGCAGCTACTTTTGGCAGGTAGTCATAGAATCATCATCTGGGTTGGAAGGAACCTCAGAGGTCATCTAGTCCAAGCCCCCTATCAAGAACAGTAACCTGCTGTAAGGAAAATAAGTCAAGGTATGAAGTCTAGCAATTCCTGATTTGACTTATTACCAGCTGTCTGCATTACTCAGCCTATCTTCTCCTAAATAGGATATATTATCACCAAGTTTATAAAACTAGTATTTCTTTTATTCTTACAGTTTACTTCCATTTTATTGACTTAAGTCAATATCTGTTTGAAATAAAGTGTGGCTGACTAGGGTTAGAATCCCTATTTTTCCATTTTATTTACTATGTTTTTCTATGTCCTAAAACCAGAAAAGAGAATTTTAAATATGATTCTGCATTGTACCTGGCCAACTAATGTTAATACTCACTTAGTGATTTGATTGGCTTTCAATAGGTTGAAAAAGGTGAAGGATCTGTTCTAGCTTTGCAAATCCAATGTGGCCATGGAATTCTATTCATTACTTCTGTATAAATCTGGGATGTGTAGATCAAAATTCTACTGAGCTCTGTGGAGCTAGATGGGATGTCGGATGTTCATTTGGTTTGTGGCTGACTGGAATCCAGCTCAGTCTTCTGCTGTGGCATGGTATAGAGTTAGAGAAACATCTTTCACTCCTTTTCTCCTGCAGAGACTGAGCAGTTCCCAAACCATCTCACAGAACCTAGCAAAAAAAGCTCAGGAAGTTAAAATAATGGTAAAGTTTCTTATGTCCATCATTGAGGGAAAAACTCCACCATTTCTGTGTGTCAGAACTACTGACTGATGCTGACACAACTTAGTTAACCAACCTTGAAACATTTACTGGGCTAAACTTTCAGCATAATGATTTCATATATGCATTAAACAAGACATTGTAACAGTTCATCACAACCTTCTTTCTGCCTCATAAATGAATGTGAAACACAGGAAATGAGAAGTCAATTGCTTTTCTCTCTGTAGATGGATGAGTGAGACACCAAGGTTGTCTAACAAATGCCTGGCACTCATAGCCTATAAATCAGTGTCTACAGATTCACAATCTGTGTATTCCCTGAAGTGGCAGAAAGGCATGATAACAGATATTGAATTTGGAAATGTCTAAAATGGAGCTATTAACAGGGACATTCAGATACTCACCTTCAGAAGGACTTCATGCTACTGAATTTCTTCCTCAGACTCTCCCCTCTTTCCTCATTAAACACTGAATTTTAACTGCAATTTATTGTGCAAAAAAAGCAGCTGCTGAGCAAAACAACTCTTCCATGAACATCCAATATTACCAGCAAACCTCACTAGTTGGGACTGTGAAAACATGCAGGTCTCAGAAAGCTTTGCCAGTTCAGAGACAACCAAAGTGAACTTTTCAAAGTTCCCTAGACCAGCAGTGGCCCATGAGGCACTGGGATGTTTGGGAGTTCAGGGAGCAGACACTGCAGCCAGCAGTCACAGGCTACAGCAGCCAGACCTCTGCTGGAGATCAGCATCCCCACACCAAAAGCACCACTCTCAGCTTCAAATTCAGGGGTGACTTTAGAAATGAAGTCATTTTAAATCTATAGTAAGAAGTACCCAACAAAAAACTAAGCATCAGGTTATTAAATTTAGGTTGGATATTAGGGGGAAGTTCTTCACTATGAGGGTGGTTAGACAGTGGAACAGGCTGCCCAGAGAGGTTGTGGAAGCCTCATCCCTGGAAGCTTTTAAGACAAAGCTGGATGGGGCCCTGGGTAACCTGATCTAGTGGCTGGTGTCCCTGCCAGGCAGGGGGGTTGGAGCTGGATGATCTTTGAGGTCCATTCCAACTCTGACCATTCTATGATTATCACATGTTCAGAAGGGACCAATAAGTGCTGAAGAATGTAACTGTTTTAAACAGGAACCTTCTGATGCCAGATTAAGAACCTGCAGCTCAGCTCTGCCTGTGGCTGGGGACATGCAGCCCTGGCCACAGCCTTGATGGACACACCACCAGGAGAACACACTGGAGGAGGAAAGCTCTGAGCCTCTTAAGACCAAACTGCTCTGTTTTGACAGACCCTTTCCACCCTGCAGAAGCTCACAATAGACTCAGACACCAGAGTATGGAAGGCAGAGTTTAGCCTTCAGTGGGGAATGGAGGTGGGAAAAAAAATCCATGTTTTTATGAATGCTACAAAGTGTTTGTCAAAATGTTTACACTTGGGTTCAGGTGACAGTGATTTGAGAGAGACAGGAACAAGCAAAATAAAATCTCTTGAACAACAGTTTGAGATTTGGATGTGAGGGAGGAAAAAAGCTCCCTATAGTGATAGTATCAGCTTTATGGAAAAGACACAGATCTTCATCTCTATTTTGTGACAGAAGACATGGGCAGCACACAGCCAAGCACAGCTTATCTCACCATCACCAATACTAAATTGCAGGTCTGTTGTCACCATTAAAGGAAAAAAAAGCCACACTTGGAAAATCCATGGGATAAAACAGTCTTCTTTTGTAAGGAATGAGAGTAACAACTTTCAGGAACTCAGGTTTCTAAGAGGAAAAACACCCAAACCAAACAAAACCAAAGCAAACCACAAAAGCCAATAACCACCCTTCCCCATGGTCTCACCCTACTAAAATCCCTCCCTCTCTAGAAGGTGACAATTCCACATCAGAGTACAAGTTCAGGAACAGAAATCAAAGTACAGGCAGCTTCATTTCCACCAAGCTGTTGCATTTTGAAGCCTGCCATTAACACATTTTTCCCAACACTTATTTCTTTCAGAAACCTCTGTGCAGAAAATACATGGCAAACCAGAAAATTCTCTTGGAAGTGTGATTCTTGGTTGAAGAAAGAAAATGTAGTTCCACAGACAAGCTGCCTAAATATATATACATCTATATTTTTAACTGTATATATATCTTAAAGCCAACTTATTTGAAATCTACCTTTAGAATTTGTCTTTCTCCTGGTCACAGGACTCAAAGAGCTTTAGTTTAGAGAGAAAATATTTTTCCATTGCAGAAACCAAAAAGATGTCACAGCATAAGTGCAAGTTTCTATCCCCTTGTTGTTCCCACAGCCCTCAATCCTAACACTTCACCACAATGTCCTGTAAGTATTCTGCTGCAGCCAGACTGCATGAGATTCCTTCCTAACCTAAAGCTCTTGCTTTTCTCTCTAGCTCTGGGTTACAGCTGGGCTCGTCTTCTGCAGATGAACTCTGCTACTGCTAAAGGAAGAGACACAACTAGTATTTGGAGAGCAAAGAACCTGCACTTGTCACTGTTTTTTGTAGTTCTCCTCCCATTCTCAGCTCAAGCTGTTCAGGGCAGAAAGGACACTTTGTTAAAATCCAAATGTGAGGATGAGTACAAATTACTTTAATGACTACATGTGTGGGAGTCCTCACCATTATTTCCTTACCAGCAGTGCACAGCACTTGGAAAGATGTATCTGGGTATGTCCAGTGGATTCTACTTTTTGCAGCCTCCACCACTTCAGGTAGATCTCCATGTTAGCAAGTACTTTCCAGTGAATGTCCTTTCTGCAAGCCAGTGTCTTCTCCCTCAATATCACAAAGTTGCACCTTCAAATAAGTGCTGCACCAAGACACCAGCCTGCAGACCCCAAAAGTCAGCACTCCTTGCCATCAGACACAGTTTTGGCTGAAGAGTTTTGTTAAAACTGAGCCTTTTAAACCCAAAGGCAGCATAAATACCTGATCAGTAAATTATATTTATACTTTGGAAATAGCTAACTCTTTCCCTGCTGGATTAATGGTTTTCTATACTTGGTTTTCTCCACATGACTCATCTTGCAAACAGGCTTTCTAATACAGAGCTACTTTAAGGTAGAATCATCTTTCTCTGAACTGCACACACAAGGTAGATAAAAGTTCAGACTCAACAACAAAGCTGCTCTGCAACATGGTGTCCAATATGACCATTTATCAGAAGAAGCTACTTGAGCTACTGAATCCACCCCAAGAAGCCCATGTGTCCAGCCAAGAGGAGCTGTCACAAGCCATCCACCCACTCATCTAACTCAAAGCACACACACAACTCCAAACACACTATGCCAGACTCAGGACCTATGATTCAAAGTGCTACAAATCTAAGCTACAACAGTGAGGAAGAACCACCAACAGGCATCACTAATGAAGAACATTACCAGTAATGGGAATTTAAGTTAAAATGCTCAGGTGATGTTAAATGTTAAACCATAATCCACATTCCAAAGTAGTGACAAAGTACATTTATAAAAACCAGAAATTAATTCCTAGGTTAAACTCAAAGTTTCACTGTTCTTCCCTTTCCCTCCACATAAAGCCAGCTATCAGCTATCACTACCACCTTTACAATTGCAACCAAGCCCCACTGCCAGTAGAAGTTTGCAATCATTACATCCAAGAAGATGACAAAGTGATTATTCAAGAGAAGCAGCCTCCTGAAGTCAGATGTGAAGGGCAATGTGACCCAAATGCCTCAAGCTGCTATGCTTACATGTCTCCTCAAGCAAGGAGACTGAGGTCATTGCATTGGCATCTCCAGCAGGGTCCTGCTTTGGCATGGAGCAAAAGAGAAACTGCTGCAGCTGCACAGTGTGCAGAAGCAAGACAAGCCCATTTCAGCTCAGTCTGGTCTTTTCCTACTTCTGGCACTTGTCAGAGAACAGTGATACTGATCTATAGCCTCCTTATTTGGCCAAAATTCACTTGCAGTCACCCAAAACATTCTTGCTTACTGCTTAGTTAATAAAATACACCTACCATGTCATCAAAAGAAATAAAGCTGCATGCCAAAGCAGCTATAGGTACAGAAGCTACTTTTAAGGCCAGGCTGGGTGGAGCTCTGGGCAACCTGATCTAGAGGAAGACATCCCTGCCCATGGCAGGTTGGAACTAGATGGTCTTTAATATCCCTTCCAACTCTGACAATTCTATGATTCTATGAATAAAGCTTTACAGTAAACAGCCCATCTTCTAAACTCTGACAGCAACACAGGCCAAAAAAAGCCCACTTCACCTTTACAGGTGAAAAGCTTATCAGAAATGCATTGCAAATTTCACAATACTGATTCTCTTACTTTTTTAATTAAGAAACAGTTCCATTATGACATAAGAAGAGGTGAATTCCTTTTTATTACATACCACTAGAGCTATCCTTGTGAGAGGATACTCTGCTAAATCTGACTGAACATAACGAGACTCAACTTGTGCTGTCTGCACTGCCAGTGGAGGAAAGGCTATCACTGCTGAGGTAATTATATGCTCATATTTAATTAGGGAGCCTACATAGTGAGAAGTACTGACAGATCATTTGGAGCCAGAAACACAGCAACAGCTTCATGCAGATCACCTGGTTTATTATTATTCCTGATGAAATAGTATTCACCTAAGCATCTCTGAGAAACCAGCACATGATGTTTCTGTGCCCAGTTCCCCCACACTGGTCACCAACTGCCCTGCAGCAGCAAGCCAGTCCTCACCACCACTGCACAACATACATGTCAGCATTCCTCTTCTGTGATAAAAACTGTCTGAATGCTTTGTAAGAGTTACCATGGGACCTCAGAATGTACAGCATGGCCAACCACTACCCAAAATTCACAGGGTTTTAAAGACCACAGGCTCTAGCTTTCTGCCTGGCCTCTCTCCCACCCCTTATCTTACCCAGTTCACATTTGTCCACAATGGCTTCAACAAGGATCTGTTTAATGTTAACAACAAATAGTAATCTGCAGGGTCCCTCTTCTGGAGTTATGAGAAATCCTAAGCGTTTTTCAAGGATGTGGAATAAAAATCCATCATTAGTTTGTGAGAGTTTATTTATATAGCAACAGAGGAAAAGCAGATTCATGATCTACAGCCCCTCACACAGTCAAACCTCAGGATTCCTTCAGGTCCTTGACCTCACACTGCTGATGCAAAAGGTTTCCACTAGATGGTGTGAGATGTGTAGGACACGTAACTCAAGTGTTACTAACTATGCCTTCGGTCAACAGCATTTCCCCAGCTTCAGGTGCAATTCTCATCCTTTCCAACCAAGAGAATTCCTTGATAAGAAAACGAAAGCACACACCCTACAAAGGATTCATTCAACCTAGGTTGTGTGCCCCTTGGTTCTCCCAGAGAATAAAAGCAGTAACCCTGAAATCCTCTTATCCAGTGAATGGCCTGAAAAATTAAGCTGGAAAACAAAAACAAAGGCAAAACACCTGAAAATACTAATCCTTCACCTCCTCCCCTTAAAAATAAAACAAACAAACAAAACCCCCAAATCCAAAAAGTTAGGAAGACCAAGAAAATGCAACCCTCCCCTAGAATTTGGCCAGCTCCATTTCAGCCCATATCCTAAGGGCTATTCTGTTCTGAAGCTCAGGGATCTTCTCCTGAGGACGAGAGTTGACAACTTCAGCTGTCTCTGTCCCTGTCTCCAGAGCTGTGGAGCTGGTGATGGGGGGGAGGAAATTAATTGTCAGAACTGCTATGCAAATTCCAACACTCCTTCTTTTGTAAGAATTAGTCACAGATGATCCACACAGTGATCACTGAGGACTTGATAAGACTCAGGTACAATACAACTGTTAAGACAATTTCTTCTGCAAAGTTTACATTATTAAGTGGGAAGAAATGAACTCAGTTTGGCTCTTGGATCACTGAATGAATTTGTAGAGTGTGGAATCTATAATTAAAAAGAGAACTCATAATCCTCACTTATTTTAACCTAGACACATTAAGATAGAATCCATTAGGACACAACCACCATTACATCCAAGCAACGGTTTTAGGCAGTTTTCAGTGCTGAACAGCATGCTAAGTCCATATGTTGTTGAAAAAATGTGAAGCAAATACATGATCTAAAGCAGAAACAGATTTCATTCCCTACTGACTATAATCAGACACAAATGAATAAATTAGAAGTGGCACATAATACACCACCACAAAATACTACTGAGCATGTTCTACAGCACAGGGAGAAACTGGACAGTCCACATGGGTCACAGCTGAAGGCAGATCTGGTGCAAGAGAATCACAGAATCATTAAGGTTGGAAAAGACCTCTGAGATCATCAAGTCCAACCATTGACCCAATACCTCTGTGACACTAAATCATGTCACCAAGTGCCATGTCTACATGCTTTTTGAGCCCCTCCAGGTATGGTGACTCCACCACTGCCCTGGGCAGCCTGGGCCAATGCCTAACCACTCCATCAGGGAAGATATTTCTCCTAATATCCAACCTGAACTTGCCCTGGCACAACTTGAGGCCATTTCCTTTTTTAAATACAGCTTAAAGGTGACAAGAGAAAATGAACTTAAAACTCAGAGACTGAATATTCCTATTTTACCACATTATCAATCACCCTGTTTCACATTTTCAAAGTAATTGATAGTGCATTACCTGACCTCTGAACAGTAAAAACTACAGTTATTCCTCCCAAATGTGCAAGTGTAGAGACAATGAATTCAATATAAGTGGAAATTGTATAAACATTTGACTATTCTATTCTAAAACCCCAAGAAAATATCATTGCCACATACTTACAATGCTGGTAGAAAGGACTTCCCAACTTTGTAAGGATCATTAGGAAATATTTTCCCTCAATTAAACTAATTCCCCTCTTCTTTCTAGGGAAGACTGGTGAAGAAAGTCATTCTTACAGTATCACCCTCTTTTTACTGCTCCTGTTCTTTGTAGGTTTCCCCCCACCACCACTTTTCAGTTGGAGCTCTTCCTCTTTTCTCATTTTCCTTAGTTTCCCAACTCACTTGCTCTTTAGTGTTTCCTGAGCTCTACTTTGTCCTTTCTCAGACTTTTACATCTTCCCTTGCAGCTGCCCCATTGAAGTTCCCAGCCTTAGGAAGCAGTTCCTTGGGAATCTGGTCACAGCTTTATATTCTGGAATTACTTGGGAGCTATGTTTGAGGGCATTTCATTATTCCTTTATAACTCAATGCCCAGCAAGTCAGCAACAGACTCAAATTAAGAGGTCACTCTGCTTTATTTTTCCAAGCCCCTCTATGAGACAGTGATACTTATGGAGCCAGACTATCTGGCAGCAGATGCACAGAATTATTTTATCAGGAGTTCTTATCAACAACTGTCTGCAGTTTGTGATTTTATACATTTTTAGCATTAACTATTGTAAAAGAAGAAAATAAAAGGTCCTTGTTTATCCCACTTCAACAGGAGTCCTGTGGGAAGAATTTGCATAGTACTCTCATCAATCACTATTAAAAGTAACTTTCAAAGAAGGGGGAAGAAAGGAGGAGGTAGGGGCAAAAAAAGCCATTTCATAAGAAACCTGTTTTACTGCAAGCATTATCCACAGCTACCTCAGAAGGGGCTGATGTGAGGTAGTCATCCCAGAGAGCCCATGATGGTACCCAAACTACCTCTCTCCTGCTGCCTGGGGATTGGCATGCAGCTGTTGGGCACCAGCTACAAGAGGAGCAAGCTACAAAGCCACCCACAAGTGGGTTACAGCTGCCACTACTGTTATGGAGTGTGCTAAGAGGGAAATTCAGGAACAAACACTTTTTACCCTCCTTTGTGGTACTCTACACCAGATATCAAGTTTAACTTGTCCTTGCTTTTTTCAAAACCAATATAGAGTCCTCTAGGCTTCTGCCATGTCCCTATGCCTCTGACTCTTGCTGACCTTCACAGTGACAACAATTACAGCAAACCTCTGGACTGTTCTAACTACACCAAGGTTTCCAGGGTCAACTCTGTCCATGTGACCACTGGTCCTTCACCTTCATTTAGTCATAATTATCCCTAAAACAACAGACAGCAGCTTGCCCATGAAAAATAGAAGTAGATGCATTTCTATTTTTAAAAACTGATGGATTAAACCCACTTGAGAGGCAAGTTGACCTCACAGGGTCATCTATGGTCTGCTGTTAAAAAATGTTAAACCCATCTCTTTCTAATCCCCTGTAGCAGAAACTGCATCTTCTAGGATCAGACCCTGGCTCCATGGCTGGAGCAATAGCAGAGGACAACCTCCAATGCAGAACAAACATTGAGCTGGCACATGAGCAGCACTGGGGAGCAGAGGACTCCTGGGTGAATAGATTTTCAGATAACAGTTAAAGGACACTGAGAAAGAGAAGATGATATAACAGAGTTGATTCACTGACTGGGAGGGAAGAGACAGCCAAGAGAGGTCTAATACAGCTTGGTGCAATGTGGGGAAAAGTGCAGAAAGACTAGCATGTAGGGAGAAGACTAAAGAAAGCTGTAGATAGAAGCACTAAAAAATAAAGGCTGGGTGTTATTTTAAATCTTATGTTACTGTATAAAGGGCTTCATTTACTCAAAATATCATGCTGCAGCATTTCCTTCCTCCTATACCATCAGACTAGTCAATGCTGTGAGAAGACAGACACAAAATCAATTAATGCTAATAAAATCATTGACTCAATTAATTCTTGCATGCATCAAGAGAAAACCACAGGAGCTGACACAGCAAGGAAACATCAGCAGACTTGTTCAACATTAGTCTGGAGCATGTAAATACAGGACACCAGCAGATCTGACCCAACCTGTGGACCAGGACAGCAGCTCCACGCTAAATCCCTTCTCTGTGCACCAGTTTGGGGCAGGGCCCATCTGCTGTCTCAGAAGCTGGTGGAGGCTTGCACCTACAGGTCTGGCCCCTTTATCCTCCCAACTGACCTCTTGGCTAAGTGGGAACAACTGCTCAGTCACAGGGGCCAGTGCTGGTTGTTCCAGACCACAGCAAACCCTAACCAGCTGCTGGTGTTCACACCTCTGCCCTGGTCCTGCTCACTAGTCCAGGTGTAGCCTGTGAGACCTGGGCTAACACCAACCTCTATCTCATGATGTGATTTGCTTTGCCAATGTCCAGGCAAGCCCTGGGCTGCCACAGCACCAAGACAGTTTCAGCAACTGGATAAAGAGAAACTTACCAAGCAAGCCCAGTACTCTGTTTATCTCCAGCACCATATTTAGGTTCTTTTAGTTTATTTGCTGAGTTCCATATTACAAACACACATACATTTTGCCCTTGCCACCCTCATTAAAAACAAATATATTTAGGGGTAGCTTTGTAAAGATGTCCTTTTCCATTTCTATTTTTAAATGTCACTCAAATACAATGCTTTGGTCTCCCAAATGCCTCCCTTGGCTTCAGATATGCATTCCAGATATGTACTACTTCTAATTTGGGGGGGGGGAAGAGATAAGACTGTATATTCAAGCCACTTCTGTATTTGAGCAGCACAGCAGACTCAGATAACCTAAGGAATCAGATTTATGTAGTCTGCCTTTTCCAAACCCAAAACCTTACATGCATGTTTGTGCTTATCTTTCCATTCATTTTAACTTGGAGAACTCAATCCAAGCCTATTTACTAAAGGCAGTTGTTTTAATGGCCTCATTACTTACCCAAACCCACATCTCAATAAGCTTGGGGAAGCTGCCAAAGGATTTGGCTGAACCTCATAGAAGGCCCCATGACAAATGGTAACTATCATTTTATTATCTGTCTCAGTGATATGAAGAGCTGGTTGGATTCTCCAGTTCTGGATGATTAAAGAACAGCAGTGAGAAGTTGTTATTTTGCCATGCCACTTGGAACAAAGGTACTTCCAGTGTACACAGAAAAGCATATAATCCATAGGAAAATGATATGGAAAAAACAAATCACCAATTAATGGACAACAATTTACCTGCACAGATATTTTTAAGTGTTCTCAGCTTACAAAAATAACTATGAATAAGTTTACAGGAGGGAATATGTGGCTAAAATTTACTCCTAAAACAGAGAGGCTGTTTCCAGGGGGTTTCCTTCAGTAAATGCAGAAGGATATTAGATGCAAAAATGAATCCTAGTCAACATCACTTCTACTTCCTGGTCCTTGCAAGGGCACAGAACAAACAATACTGCCCCCAAAATCCTTAGTTTAAATAGTGAATACATTCAACTGCCAACATCAATAATTCCCTACAAGCAAATTCTCCCTTTTATGCTGGGCTAAAAGACAAACACTTTAGTTGACACTATTTATTTTCAAGTTAAGCTCCAAATTAATCTGTACCCTTCTAGGATTTGCATTTCTGAAACTCCATGAGGGAACATGCCAGATAGACTTAGGCTGAAAACAGTTGAGTGGTTTCCAATTTACATTCCTTCAGAAATTACTGTCAGCATATCCAAATGTCCTGCAGTTTCCTGGTGATGCAACCTCACAAACAGGAGTCTACAGTACAGCATGGATAGTGGCAAGTATCAACTGGGAAAAAAAGAACAAATCAAGTGTCCTAGGATTAAAAAGATGATGCTATTGTCTCTCTTTAATCAAGCTGTCATATTTTTTTAAACAAAGTCCAGACATATTACTGGGGAAAATGCTGTGACAGGGAGTTTGCCCACACATCTTCCAGTTCCCCAGAAATCTTACAAAGGGAAAGAGAACAAAAACCCTCACAGAAACATTCCAAGTAGAGTTAAATTTATGGTATTCCCTCCCAGCATAACAACTAAAATGAAATCCTGGTTCAAATCTATGGGAAGACAAGGCAGTAACCAGTCACACCTATTTTCAACAGCATGGGAAAATCAACATCACCACTATTTCCCCATTCACAGAAAGAAACTGAAGTTAATCATTAGGTAAAAAGCCTTTTTAGCAGCATAAAAGTTCTCAATGGCTCTTCATACAATTCTACAGTTATTAGACCAGCAGTTTTAAGTAAGATAAAATATGGCCTTGGATCAGCTTGAATATATTTTATTTCATCAAGCTACTGCTGAGGAAAGCAAAGCTCATTATAATAATGCATTAACCTTAGTAAAAAAAGAGTGCACACACATTTGCAACAGTGACAGAAGTGCTCCTAATTTGGCTGAAATAAGGAAACAATGACTGAGTACTTAGTACTCAGTGCTTACTTAATGAAACTACTACACAGCAAAAATTACTGAGAGGCTCAGAAGAAGATCAAGTGCTAAAGCCATGTCTGGACACACAGCTCTGAAGGGAGCAGGAAACAGTACTCTCAAAATCTGGAAAGAAATCATAGAATGGCTCAGGTTGGAAGGGACCTTAAAGATCATCTAGTTCCCCCCCCCCCCCCTCCATGGGCAGGGATGCCAATCACTAAAATCATTTAAAAGCACTTAGTGCATGCAATACAGCTCATTCAAAAAGACAGCATGTGTGTTAGGATGAACTGAAAGCCCATAAGTTTCTAAAATGAGAAGTTAAATTATATTTAAGCCACAGGCAAACAGCAACCTGGAGGAAAGCCATTGCCCTGCATGCAAGGTGATGGAAGCAATCACCACTGGTGCCTTGCTCCTCCAGCTGGAGGATGTCTCCACTCTTGCTCACAGTGGCCAACTCAGCTACTCAAAGGGTTAAAGAAGCAGGACAGGACAAAACTCCAGCACCAGCCAGGCATTTGAGTCAGTAAATAAAGGAGTTTGTTCTGTGACCACCAGGCCAGCCAGTGTCAGCAGACACTCAGTGCCAGACTGGAGAGAGCAGCTGCAAACCACACAGTGTTGTGCTGCCACATCTGAAAGACATCACTTAGTGCCAAATCTCCTTTGGAATGGTTCATCTTTTGCTATTCTCCATGGAACTGCCAGGCAATTTAAGGAACTTTAGTGCTTCTCAGGACATCACTGTGCATTGTCTATAACCTGCTCCATTCATCCAGCACAGCCAACATGGAGCCACCAGCAGAGACTGCCCTGCTGTTCTGCCTCCTCCAACCACCCCTGTCTGCAGCTCCTCCAAACACAGCCACGAGCTCCACCTCCACCATGGATCTCCCATTGCAAAACCAAACTGTTCAAGCACCTCTACTTTGGAGAACACCATTTTTTCCTCTAGAAAGTCTTCTGGATCCATCTTTAAACAGAGCTAAACATTACAGACTCATCTCAACATACAGAATACTATTGGCCTAAACTAGAGCAGTCATATCAGAGAACTAAGCATAAAGATGCCAACTGGGCAATATATATCCAACTTAAAACTTGTTCTGTTTGATCTCTGGAAAAATAGTCCTTTTTTTGCAGCTGGAAAGGTTTCTCTCCCCTTTCTTACCTCATGCTCATACAACTATGCTTCCACAAGGTCCATCTTCATGAGCTTTGACTGACCTTTGTTTTAAAGCATCTGAAGAGGATGATAAAAGTTCCCAATTTTCTCAGGTTGTGTGACATGATCAGCTGATCACCAAAATGCACATTTAAGTACAAAAGGAGGAAGCCTCACAGACAACTCCAGAGGTGTGCAACACTGGATGGTTTTGATCAAGGTAAAGAGGCAGAGAGCTGTTTCACTCAACTCATTAGCAGCATCCTGGACCATACAGTGTCCCCTCTGCCATTCTCATACTCCCTCCCATACCTTCAGTGCTCTTAAATCAAACAGATGCTCCTCTGAATCCCACAAGAAGTTTGTTATACACAGTTAATTATTTGTGGCATCTGGTAACACAACAGTCACTGGGAGTCAGCCACTGACAGCAGAGGTCAGAGCAATGACAAAGCCATCAGGCTCTGCACCATGAGAGCTGCTTCTGCTCTGCTTCTTCAGTGCATGGGGTGAGTTCTGCCCCCACAGCAGCCTGCTTCTGATCCTGTCTAGAGAGATAGCAATTTGCTTTAAAAGTGTGACATCATTTTAGCAACACTTTTTCCTCCCCTTCTTTTTTGGTTTTCTTTTGCTGGATGGAAAACTAAGAGAGTCAGGCAGAAAATCTGTCCCAAAGCAGCATCTATGCTGTTGTACCTGGGGACAGGCACTGTGCCAAGCAGAGGAAGTTAGAGCAAGCTAAGCTGAGTACATCAGCCTGGGCAATCCAGCCCAAGCACTGCTCTGCAGCCAACTGCAACCAGAAGGAAAGCTACAGAGGCATGACCCAGAGCCAAGGGATGAAGAACATCATATTGAAGCACAGGATTAGAGGAAACAAACATCACAAGCTTCAAGATCAGGTGTGCAACCTGTAAATGTCAACATGTTCACACCAAAGAGCTGCAGCACACCTGGATCCATCCTCTTCACCACCACCTCCTCCTCTTGATATCCCCTTCCCAGCACCTCCCCAGAAGCAGGAAGCTCCTTCCTCTACACATCTTTAATACATCTCTATTTCTCTCTGCCAATTTTTCCACTCACAGCCCTTTATCCTTCCACTGACTGACTCCCTCATATGTGGTTGTTTGGAAACAGGCACCTACTCACTCCTTTGTATGATTCAGTCAGTTTGACACTTTGCCTTGGGGTTTTACACTGAGGATTTGTCAACTTTCTGGTGTGTGCTGTCAGTTCCCTGCCAAGTCCCATGTAACATCAAGCCCTGGTAATAAAGTAAATCCTCTATCAGAGGAGCTGCTGCCAGGGTGATCTCCCACCAATTCACATGGGGAAGACCTTCCCATGGGTTTCAGAACAGGATTGGGCCCTGGAAAGTCCTCAGACTTTGCATGTTTCTGTAAGCTCTCTCTAATGCACAGTGAATCCAAAATACCAGCACCACCCTCTCATTTGCATTTATGGAAACCTTTCCCAAAAGCAGAACCAGACACAGGAGGCCAGATTGCAGGTGGCACCATGCTTTGATGAGCACTGATTCAGGCATGACTTTGGAAACAGGCTTGGTTTACAGAGAAATTTTGCTCTCAGATTCAAAATATCATCTCCTATCTCTGCAGCACTGGAAAAAAGAGCACAGCCTAGCTGTTGGGGGGCAGTTTGGATCCAGACCACTATGTGGTAGCCTTACATGCTACTTCACCTGCTTGGCACACCCAGGTACCAGCTGAGCAACCTGTAGGATCCTGTAGACTTCAAAGCACGGTTTGTTGTCTCATTCATCTCTCTTTCTGTGGTCCTTTAGAGAAGGGCAAGACCAAAAACCATGCACAACATAGTGCTGCAAACATCCAGCTCCTTTTGAGAAAGATAGAATCATTACTGCTGGAAGATCATCAAGATCATGAAGTCCAACCATCAGCCTAACACTGCTAAGTCACCACCTAAACCATGCCCTTAAGTACCTCATCTACACATTCTCTTGAACACTTCCAAGGGATGGTGACTCCACCACTGCCCTGTCCAGCCTGGGTCAGAGCTTGACAACCCTTTGGGGGAAGAAATCCTTCCCAATATCCAACCTGAACAACCCTTGCTGCAACTTGAGGCTATTTCCTCTTGTCCTACTGCTTGTTACTTTGGAGAAGAGACCAAACCCCACCTCACTCCAACCTCCTTTTAGAGAGTTGTAGAGGGTGAGAAGGTCTCCCCTGTGCCTCCTCATCTCCAGACTAAACCATCCCAGTTCCCCCAGCTGCTCCTCACAAGACTTGTGCTCTAGAGCCTTCAGCTTTGTACAGTACAGTGCCGTACAGCCTGGCATGGTATGGCATGGCCTGACATGAAGTGGTGTGCAGCTTGCTTAGATGTTCTACAGAAGCACAATCCTAGCTCAACCTTCACTCTAACAGCCTCACACTTCACCTGTACACACACAGACTGCACAAGCTGCCATCACTGAAATGGCAGCAGGCTCTTCCTCAAGAAGGCTGGTAGAACTGTGCTGGGAAACAACAAAGCTTAGGAATATTTACTTCAGGCCCTAAACCCCTCTCATGTAAAGACTTTCCCTACTCTGCACTTCAGTCATTTCAGTAGTTCAAGAAAATATCTAGTGTCATGAAGCACCAAGTCCAGAATATTTTCTAATGCCTTTCTCAGTGGGAGTCCTGTACAGACTACTGTGTGTGCTGGAAATGAAAACAGCTTCACTGTCCCACATACTCTTCAACTCACCATGGAAATAGAGGACACCAAAGTATCCTTCCACTTTTGCAATGCTGGGCCCCAACATTGAGGCCCTGCTGCCCATAACTTGGCAAGTCCTTTGTCCCTTATTAGATCTTGATGGTTACTTCAGAAGAGGAAGACAAACATCACTCAACCTCCTCCTCTCTGCTTCCCCCAGGTTTCCATGCTGAGCATGGCATCATAGGGTATGAGCTATCCCTTTGCTCAGTTGGGGTCAGCTGTCCCAGCTCTGTCCCCTCCCAACTCCTTGCCCACCCCCAGCCTGCTCACTGGTGGGGTGAAAAGCAGAAAAGACCTTAACAATGTAAGCACTGCTCAGCAATAATGCAAACATCCCTGAATTATCAGCACTTTTCAGTAGAAATCCCAAACCTAGCTGCACACCAGCTACTGGGAAGAAAAATAACTCTCTCCCAGCCAAATCCAGCACAAAATGTCAAGAAGCTCTAGAAAATTTCTTCAGCCAAGTTTAAAAACAAAAAGGTAGCTTGTGTACTACCTCACCTGCTCTGTACACTAGCTGCTGTGCTTGCAGACAGAATACTCAGTTTCTTTTGGGATCTAGTTTATTTAGAAGTCAGGCCCAAAGTTGCCTAAAATAAATGTTTAAATCAAAATTCTGTTTAGGACTGTACTCTGAACATGACTAGTTTTCCAGACAGATGAGATGCATGAATTTCCACTAAAGCCAAAGAAGCTGCAGAACTTAGTATTAAACAAAACCAGATATGAAATAAGAGTGATTCCCCCCAGCATTCCCATGCTGATGCTGGCCCTAACTGTACATGAAGTATATTCCTTTCCACTTCCAGTTTTCATATGAATGCTCCTGAAATAAAAAGGAAAACTGAACCAGATCCTGAGATTTAAAAGCAGGTCACAATTAACTGTTTTGTTGTGGATACAACTGTTGCTAAGGCACTGGAAACCCCACAGTTTCTTGGATCAAACTCAGATTTCCCCCACAAGCAAAAGCATATGTGCTTTGGATAGGAAATTATTGCCAACCTGTTAGAAAATTCCTTTTTAGGCATCACTTCCATCTTAAACAAAAATCACAGCTGCAAACTGCCTCGTCTCACATTCCACAGGCAGATGAAAGCATATTTAAAACCATGAATCCTAAAAAGTTTTCCAGTCAAACAAAAACAACAACCCACACAACACAATGGAAGCTCTGGAGAAAAATAAGGTATTTGGGAGAGGATTTTTAAGAGTCACTGGGGTTTTATGAGGTGACCAAAAGGAACTCTCTTAAATAATTGTTTAGTGATCAAAAAATGAAATTCTCTGCTAGATGCAATTTTAAATCCACCAAATTAAAACTTAGGAGTTAAATAGAGAAAAGATCAGTGAATAAATAATAAAAGGAGCATATGCACAAACACATTGTTCAGCACCTAGAGAAAATAGGGAAACTGATGAGATGATGTTCAAGGTGGTACAGTCTCTAAACTATCTTGGATCTGCTGTTGTGTTCCCAGATCCTTGCACTAAGGAATCTTACTGTTCACCTTCACAGGCATAAACCTCCAAACTTCTAAACATGCTTGGCATAATGTTTAGATGAAGGCAAGCTCCAGAATTGTGAATAGTTTTCTACCAAAGACCTTCAAAACTCCCAATTAGCCTCATGGTTACTGTCCAATTGGTTTTCTTTTCCTTTATTTGCTTTGCTAATATGAGTGACCTCACTCCTAAACACCTTTCCTTGCTCCTGCTACTACCTGAACAGTCAACTGACATAGGCATCATGTCTCACCTTTGGGAAAAGCAATAGAAGTAGAATAGTTACTTTGTTTTAATCCAGAAATGGCTACAACTTCTTAAAATTACTCTAAGATTCAGATGCATTTTTGCAGGAAAAAAACCAACAGTTTAAGATGTCCTGTTAATCTCCCATTCATTTAATTTGGGTATGTCTTGAGGTCTCCTCTATTAAAGCAATGAACTGCTAGGACAAGGGGTAATGGCTTTAAACTGAAAGAGGAGAGATTTAGGTTAGAAGTTAGGAAGAAATTCTTTACCCAGAGGGTGGTGAGGCACTGGAACAGGTTGCCCAGAGAAGTTGTGGATTCTCCATCCCTGGAAGTGTTCAAGGCCAGGTTGGATGTGGCCCTGGGAAACCTGGTCTAGTGAGTGGCATCTCTGCCCATGGCAGGAGGGGTTGGAGCTAGATGATCTTTAAGTTCCCAGCCAAGCCAAACCATCTATGAGTCTGTGAACTGGAGTCAGTGACAGAATACCTGTAGACAATAATGTACAGATCAGTGTGTGTTAAATCTGGCTCTTCCCTTGTTATAGAAGTTCTTATGAAGCTCATTACCAAGCTCACTGTAAGCAGTTAACAGAGTCAGCTCTGGCACTGAGCAAAAGTTGCTTGTGGTGAAGGACATCCTCATGCCCTTCCACACTTCCAGTTGTGTTGCATTCACCCCAGAGACCACCTACTACATACACTTCATCTAAAGCATATTAAATCCTAGTAAAATAAGTTAAAACTAGGTGTTCACAAATAATCTAGCAACTAGTCCTATGACTGCCATATGCTGTTAGCTGCCAGTTTTTCAGCTTTTTCCTCAGTCACTTAACCACAGACATCCCTTAGCCCAGCTATGGCTTGTGCTCAGGTGATACAGAGCATCTCCCATGCTGTTCTGACAAGAGGCTGCTGATGTTTGAGCAATAAACAGCTAATGTAGGAATAGCACTGTTAAATCACATTTAAGACACTCCAAATTCTTGTCATGTGGTTCCAGCAACTTTACTCTTCTGCTTCTACTGAGGCTTTCCTGATTTTCAGACCATCTATTTCCATGTGAGAACATCAGACCTTCTGAAAACTGGTATCACAGAGACTGGAGATTCCTGGAAAACTCTGACCTCCAATGGGAACTTATGCTTGATTCTGAAAAATTTAAATCTATAATTATTTAGGAGGATCTCAAGAGATGGAAAAAACCCTAGGAGGTGTCTTTCATTCAAAGCACTTACAGTTAATGCAAAGTGCAAGGAAAATACTCCTATGAAATTTGAATAAGGTGCTTTTGAGTTTACCACACAGGTGCAGAGAAAAGCCATCAGCTAGGCAGAGCCCAAATTCCTGTATTTGGCAATAGGACTAGGGCAAGGAGCCCTCTCTGATGGGATAGGAGTTCTCTGGAGCAGGTAGCTCTGTGGCTGTCTCCACAGCTTACTTGTATCTGCACTGCCTTCAGAGCACACCAACAACACTGGCAATTACAGGAATGGCTTCTGAAATGTGAATATGGGTACTCTGAAAACTGGACTGAGACCAATAACTCATTTTGCAGGCCTCTAGCTAGTTATTTAGATGTTAATAGTCTTCAGCTACTACAGTCAAGACTGAATTTAAACCAGCACCCTAAGAGAGAAAAATACCATTTCCTTCCTACCTATCTCATCAGCCATCTAACACTTCCCAAAGCACAAAACACTTCCAAGTGCAAATATTGCTATACCTTCAACTGTTGCTATGCAACACTAGGACTTATATTTCCTAGAAAGATATGAAGCAAATTGGAGTCTTGATTCTTTGCTTAATTACCATTCCTCACTGCCATATCTGCTATACACAATTTGAATTAATGCTGGTTGAAGAAACCAGGTTATAGTCTTCAACAATTTACTTTTAGAATCTGGGCTCTGTTCCAATGTATTTCCTCCTCATTTAATATTTAGTTCTTTTTTCATGGAATCATAGAACATGACCTACCCTGCAATTTGAAGAGAAACTACCCAAGTTCTTCATTCAGCTATATTATAGTCATTTTGCTTCAGAATTGCTCCCCCAGCACTATCAGGCATGTCATTGAGATAATTGTGTTTTATGGCTACAAAAGTTAGCATTGCTGGAATGCAAGAGGACTAAAAGTACAGTGCACACACAACATTCCTAACACAGCCCTTCTTCTACCCCCAGGAGAAGGAATCCCACCACATAAACAACCTCTCCCCTTCCCACAACTCCTCATCAGGCATTTAGGGACAGCAAATCACCATAAGCACTGGCATAACTTGCAGAAGTAAACCATAGGATGTTTCTTTTTTCTCTTCTTAAGGCCAATTATTTGCTCCTCTGTAGACATTTTTAGTAACACCTTTGGATAATCAGCTTTATCAGCCAGATGGTAATTTTGGGGGGAACAAAAGGCATGGGCTGTTTCTTTCACCACAACCTGGGGCAATCCATTTTGCTAAGAATTGAATTGACACTTAATACACATTGTTGGCATCTGGTTCTGTGCTAATTCATTGCACAGAGAAATCAAGTCAAAATCACTTGGAGTACAAAGACCAACAGATCTCCTGGTGAACTCCTGTCTCTCCACATCAGGGTGGGATTTGGCTAAGCAGAAGCTGTCCAATGCCTCAGCAAGACAGAGCATGTGTTCTATGTGCCCCTCACCAATGCATTCAAAAGAAAGGGAGGAAAGGGACAGAGGGACACCACAGGTAAAAGCTCTCCCATTTCACATGGGAACATGAACAGACAGCTGGATCCTTTACACTGTGGCATGCAGACATGCTTCCTAATACCTGGGCTTCACCATACCTAAGAGATTAGCCAACAGCAAGTGGTTATAGGACTGATACAGGTGTGAGTTTGTTTGGTTTTGGGTTTGGTAGGGTTTTTGTTGGTGGTGGGGGTTTTTGGTGGGGGAAAGGGGATGTTGGGTTTCTGTTTTGTTTGTTGTTTTATTAACAGTTTTAGTGTAGTCTACTCTTCATCAAAAGCTAATCTGCTGACCAGGATCACTGAAAGTTCCAAGAATTGCACAACATTTACATTGGATTCAGAGTCATTTCCACAGCAATTCTCAGAAAATTGCTTCATCTTGTTTCTCTCCAAACTCTCCCACCAAGCTCTTCTCTAACACATCAGAAAGCTTGTAAGAGAAACTGTCTTTGGGAAAACATAATTTCAGAATACAGAAAGTTCAAACTGCAGATAACTTTGAAGAATGTGAAGAAAATCATGACTAGACCTCAGAATATTTACCTGGAGATTTGGCATGTGTAGTGTGCAAGAATACAGAACTGATGGATGGCACAGAAGATTTTATCCTCTGCATAACAATACATTTAATACAAGTGCTATTTTCCATTTACATTATTTTATGGTGCCTGAACTGGATAATTTAAAAGCAGTTATGAATGGAATAGAAAATGGACATATCCCTGCACATCTCAACTGCTTTCTGACAAGGACTTTGCTCTAACAGAAGAGCAAAAAGACACAGGTCCTTTCTGCTGTATCTGGGAATGGGAGGGGGAGAGGAAAGAGAGAGGGAGAGAGGGAGTTAGGAAAATAGAAGGTCAGCAAAATGTAGTTTTGACTTCATTTGAACAACGCAAGATGCAGAACACTAGGGGGTCAAAAAAACCCCAAAGTCCTGCAGACTGAGTTTTCAGTTCCACTATAACTGGTTTTGGCTGATGCAGCCATTCAATTTCAGCAGACTTAGGGCAGAGTAAACTAAGGCTAGAAAATTCAGAGCTTTTCCCTAGTGATCTGCACTTTTTTTTCCCCCCAATGCAGATGTAGGAATTTTTGTATAGTTTAAGATGTAACTGTCATGTAACAGAGGACTCCATTCAGAAGATCTTTGAGATATTGTTTTAATGAAACACAAATATCTTCTGAAAGAAAAGCAGCAAACAAAATGGGAGTGGCATTGCAAATTTGCATCCATTTGAAACAGAATTGAGAGAAGAAAGTGTTTTAAACCACTGTTAATTACTAAACCTAAGTGCAGTAGGACAGTAGGCAACATGACCCAAATCTAACAGTTCCCACATAAAACCAGTACTGCTTCCTCAGCTAGAGTGGAGGTAAAAAACTAGGTTGAGAGTTTGGAGCTCCCACCAGGACACAGAATCCATCACCCAGTAGGCTAGAATGGAGAAGGGTTTCCCTTACACTCACAGCCTCACTTCATACTCATTTTGCTTTGAAAC
This sequence comes from Galbula dea, assembly GCA_013399015.1. Lineage (NCBI taxonomy): Eukaryota > Metazoa > Chordata > Aves > Piciformes > Galbulidae > Galbula > Galbula dea. Next base: position 144,852 of record VWZX01000336.1, on the reverse strand, counting down.
AAGTTGAAACATGGCAATGAATGTGCACTTCAATGCTAATGTGAAATTTTGCCAGCTAATATGAAATTTCAGACATTAAATGTATTATTTCCTGCATTTGCTAGTTTTGCAGTGAAATAGCAGCACGTTATTGTTAAGAAATCCTGGCATCTGATCAAAGCACAACAATTTGGAACCCTCCAAAAGTCTTTTAAAATACATAAGGTATTGTAACAGCAGCAAATAATCTCATCAAAAATGAAAAGTGATGTACAGCTCTGACAACATAAATCTACCAGTTAAAACTGCAGAAGAGACAAATGGGAGTTACATTTCCTTTCAGAAAGCCTGCTGGCAATCTTTTAGCAGCTACAAAAGGACAAGGCCCATTTTATTCCATCTGTTTTGGCATTCTCTGAATACCACAGAAAGCCTCTAATGGTTTGTGCAATTGGTAATTATTCCATCTTTCTAGTTTGCCTGGAAAATGCCTCCAAGTTGTGCCATACCCTTCTGTGGGGCATGGCCCCAAATGAGACCTCAAAGTCATACCCTCAGCAAAACAGCTCTCATTTCATGAAGGGTAAGGTCAGAAGGGACTTTTCAATCCTCTAGTCCCATCACCTGCATTTCTCCCTCAATCCCACTTCAGACCCCATGATTCCCTAAGACATGTCAGAAGATGTTTGTGTCTCAAGAGTGTTATAAAGAGAGTGCTGGTGCTGGGACATGACAGAGAACAGACAAGCTACAGCCAGAGGCCCAGCACATTGCTGAGATAACATACCTGCTTTGGAGAAGAGAAGCAAATTCCATCTCACCTCCAAATTTTATGACCACATAAGTGAAAAATGACACATCTTCCCCAAACCCAGAACATTCTGAACAACCTCCAAGCTTTGACTGCCCCCCAGAGCATCTCCTCTGCTGCCAACAACTTCTGAGAAGGGCAAAAAAAACCCAACACAGACAGAAATCCAACCAAATATATTTGGCCAACAGCATCTCAGTTACATTAAATCCTGACTTGGGCAGCTGAATCTACTTGCATAAGGTCTGCTCACAGGCATGGAGCAGAGGGCTGAGGATAGATGAGCACATTTGTGGGAACAAGCAGTTCTGTTGTCTCCATGGCCCACTGGAGAACAGAAGGATGCACTGACAGGCTGCAGCTCACAGAGCAACTCACTGCTTGGGAAAGGAGGACCACAGCTTGAGCTTGCAGAGCCATGCTTGGCTGTGCTTGCAAGGGAAGGCCACAGATGATTCATTCAGAATTAAGCAGTCAAGAAGGCTGATAAACAGGTTTATTTGAAGAGTGCATCTCATATCTGTGTGTTATTTGTGTTGCACCCCAATGGAAGACTGCAAATGAAAGTCTGTATTAAGAAAAAAACACTAGAGAAATTCAGAAGAATCAGGTTGGAAGAGACCTCTAAGATTATCAGGTCCAACTGTCAACCTATCACCCTCATGCCACTAAGCCATGTCCCTAAGTACCATATCTAGATGCTTTTTAAAACCCTTCCAGGGATGGTGACTCCACCACTGCCCTGGGCAAATGCCTAACCACTCTTTCTGGGAAAACATTTTTCCTAATATCCAACCAGAACATCCCCTGGTGCAACTTAAGGCCATTTCCTCTGGTCCTATCACTTGTTACCTGGGAGAAGAGACCAACCCCCACCTCACTCCAACTTCCTTTCAGGGAGCTGTAGATAGCAAGAAGTTCTCCCCTGAGCCTCCTCCTCTCCTGACTAATCAACCCCACTTCCTTCAGCTGCTCCTCACAACACTTATGCTCTAGACCCTTCACCAGCTTTGTTGCCCTTCTCTGAACATGCTGCAGCACCTCCATGTCCTTCTTGTAGTGAGGGACCCCAAAAAGAACCCAGGATTGGAGATGTGGCCTCCCCAGTGCCAAGTGCAAATCTAAAATGTTAAACAGCTCTAAGCTAAAGAGCAGGACTCTTCAAGGCTTACCTAACAATTATTCCCTGACATTTAATATACTCCTTTAAAAGAGGAGCTTAGAAAAAAAGGAAGACAAAGCAAATACACAGCTCTGCTTCAGGAGGCAGAACAGCAATCAGTCCATTGATTTTCTTCATCAGAATAAACATGCTCTTTCCTTCAGACTGTTCTCTCACTTTTCTCACCCTTCACACAGCATTACAGTGACAACCATCACATCTGCTGGGTGGAAGAGCAATCCAGGACATCAGCCCTGGGAGCATAAAATATGAAAAAACCAAAACAGGCCACATACCACACCAAAACACCACCACAAAACCCAAAACACAGCCAAACCTTCAGGTCTCTAAACATCTTTATTTCCTGCCTCAGGTGCTGTTCAAATCCCTCTGAATACCCTGCTTTCTCCAGTCACTTTCTTTCAACTGACAGGGCACAATTTAGCCCAATTTGACTAACAAGCTACACAGGATCTTCCTCTTGCTATTTATTCACTCTCCTCACTTACTGGGGCTCTTGGACAGAAACCAAACATGCCAACATAATGTTTTCTCTTCATACTGTTCCTTCTCTCAGTCTCTGCCAATTCCCTTAGCACAGTGAACATGTGGTGTTATGACTACAGAGCACTTTATTAGTTGCTATATTACAACAACAAAATAATACCATGAGATGTTCTTGTCATCACATCCACAACCCCATGCCTATTAACCTTCCTCATTCTTCTTCCTGAACTGCAGCTGGAGGAAGGCAGAATGGCAACAGCTTTGTGTTTCCAGGGGTACCCCCAGCATGCTCTTAGGATCATCATCTAGCAGACTAGGAAAGGACAGGCAGATCCTGGCATGAACCTGCATTCTTTATGCAAGCAGAAAGAGCCTGTTTTGTGCCAGGATACTTCTGTGCTGTAACAGGAGCAGTGAGCAAGTTTCCCTTCTCTGTTCCTGCCTCTCTGGACACTCTTAGAAGTGCCTTATGGCTCCTGACCACAAAAAGACAAGAGGTTCAGGATCATCTGCCATATCTGTCTAAAGCAGAGTGTTTTCAGAGACTGATAGGTCACTACCATCACTCCAGGTACCAGCTGCTGGGTGGTACCACACCAGTGCCACCAGCACACAGCAGGGACCAACAGGTAGCAACAGGTGCCACAGGAGTAACCTCCACATCAGGGTAAGCTCCAGCATCTCCATCCACCGCTCAGCAGTGCCTCAGCTCCCCCCTTAGACCTTCAGGTAAGGGGGGCACACACTCACTGTCCTCCTCATCTTACACCCCATCTTGTGGGCCTCAACTGCTCTGTTCAAGAAATCTTAATGCAGATGGGGGAGAGCAGAAAAATGAACAAACAATAGGCACTGCTTCTTGAGAAGGAACAGAAGACATCCTACCCATCCCTGAGGGCACACAAAGGGACATTGAGCTTCTGCAGGCCAGCTCTTCTGTGGATTGAAGATACTTCTGACTTTACAAGGTCTTTGAAAAGAAAACTGAATATTTGCTGCAATATTTTAAAAGCACTTCAATATAGAAATTGTCATTTTGTAATCCAGAACTTTTTCTTCCACTTTTCAATTAGTTTTATGTAAAATTGCTTTACATTTTCATACTGTAGTTAATCAACAGTCTTGGAGGTTAACAAAAATTCCCTTTGCTGCCAACATCCAAAAAAGCCTAAATGCCTGTTCTCAGAACAAAAAGGGTCCAAGCTAAGCATTTAAGAACTAGCTTATGAAAAGAACCCCACCATAGACACTCACCCTTGTCATTCCTAACCAATTGCAGCCAGTCTGTGGCAATTAGCACATTGTTCACAGCACAGTTCATCCCACCCTTGGCTGGGCAGCCAAGGAAATTCTGGGTGGTAGTTTGGGTTAGAGCCTATCACCAATGCTGGTAAGGGATGCTGGTGCATCAGCAGACACCTTCTAAACCATGGAGCACTTTGGCTGCTGTTCCTACCTGTCAGCCACTTCTCAGGGAGCTGTTATCAGGAGGGAGAAGGCTTCATCGCAGCTCTTTAACAGCTAATACTAAAGGAGAGGACAGGATGACTTCTGGCAAGTTAAAGTCAGCTGACATTATCACCCCTTCCCTCATGGCCACAGTGCTCCCCAGACAAGCATGGGATCATTTTAATCCACTGCTGTAAAACAACCACAGGTTTTGTTTTCTCCAATTTCAATTGCCTTATGCATGAAAGGCTGGGGCTTAGCCAAGAATGAGCTTGCAGAATTTTGCCTTGCTAATGCAGGATCTGATTCTCCAACCCATAACTTCACTTCCACTGAATACTTACTACAAATGTATCCTTAGAAAACATAACAGAGATGTAAGATATCCAACAAGCTCCATAGTCTGAAAAATATTCACCATGTTATTTACTTAGCAGCTAATAATTGCTCTTGGATGCAAATACCTTAACAGAATGACCTTGAATATAATGTGTCATGAAGAAGGTCCTTCAGGGGCTGTGATCCTCAGACATACTGCTTTTACTGCTGCATTTTTACACATTTTCAAAAGGTTTCAATTTGCTCTTTTTAGAAAGAAAATCTCCCTCAAAGCATGACCTAGAGCCCATTTCTCTTCAAGAACCTCACAGAAACATGATAGGCAGAAATTCACAGGCTTTTTTGCTTTCTCCTTCCTTTACTACTCCTATCTCAAACCTATAAGCCTCACCTTCCCTTCAAACCCCATTTTTCCACTAATATTTTCAAGAAATTACTACATGAGCAGCCTGACAAAAGCACCCTGGAGAGATGTGGACAACTACAGGGAGGGAGCTGGCTTCCAGCTCTTTGATGGATCATTCTGAGCAGTGCTCCAAGAGATGCAGAGAGTCACAAAGGTCCTTACCTTCTTGAATCCATTAGCAGATCTAGATTTGCCAAACACAAGACATTCTTACTGACCACTGGAAAATACAATATTGAAATGCAATCTAAAGGCATTATTTGTCTGGCTTTTCTTGTATTTGCATGACAAGTGCTGCCTCTTTGGACATAAACCTCATCTCAAGTGGCTGCAGATAGCATCCTCCTGCTCTCTGCCTCAGCCAGCAGCACAAACCAGCACTGCAGAGCAGAAAGGAGGCTCCTGCCTGGGAGATTCCATGTGATGCTAATGACCTTCCTGCTCATGATCATCTTCCTGCTCTTGGGGACATAAGAAGACAACAATAATGTAAAGTATTTTCTTTTTTCCAATTTCAAATCTGGTTTTAAAGATAGAATGGAGCTAAGACTGGACCTGAAGTACTGGAGGGTTTTCCTGCTATAAGTGAGGATATGTCTGAGCTACCTACTCCATTTGAGAGAGTTTCCCACTCTACTATTGAAAAGGCTGCTATCTTTAGATGAAGAGGCTAGAATAACCCCAGAGAGTATTTCTGCTGTCTGAGAAAATGCTCAGTTTGATTTTGAGTCAACAGTCAGTCATTATAAAACTATTTTTCACACTGTGCTGGGCTGCTCTGGTCCACACACAGCCCCTAGAAATTTCAATTATCAGCCCTAGATTGCAGTATCTGTGGCAAGCATGCAAACAGCACCAAGTTTTACTTATTCAGTGCAGCCAGTGAATCTAATGAAGCTGATTCAATGACTCAGTGATTCCTAGAATGAGTCCTGTATAAAGTCATACAGCTGCAAGTGCATTCAGGTAAAACACAGACAAGTAATAGGTAGAAAAACTTCTAGCAAGGTTTGGAGGGGTTTTTTTGCTATCATCTAAGTAGCATTAAATGATGAAGAGCTGATATTTATTAATTGGTTGCTCATTTAAGAATCTTGCTAGTCTGCACTCATAAGAATACACACTTGTGCATAAACAGAGCAAGGTGAATATAGAGCTTCATTTGAAATGAGGCTTTTGAAATGCTAACCCATCATTTCCACTTTAGGATTAGGTCCTCCCCATGCAGAACCCCTTGTTATTAACACTCAAACTCATAAACACCTATTAGAAAGCATCTTTCAGAAAAAGCACAAATAAACTGTGCTCCAGGAATATGAGTAATAAAGAAGAATAAATAATCCCTTGTTAGCCTGCAGATGGAATCAAAGTTACTGATTTTGATCTCTGATGAGTGCCAAGGTGCATGATAGCATTAGCAGAGGTGTTCAGCTAGAACACTCCATCCACCAAGCCCAACAGTTCCCAGTGCAGCTTCTCCCTTGTTCTCACAGCACACATTTCTCACCCTGTCTGCCAGAATCCAGATTTGTTTTAGTTACAAGACCATCTGCTTTTTGAAAGGCTTTTCCCCACCCCCCAACCCCCCCTTTTTTTTGGTTGGCAGATGGATGAGGTTCAAATTCTTTCTGCAACCAGCAATGAATTTTTACAATTCATTGTCTCTGCTTCTCACTATCTTGCTCTAATTACTTGAAAGGAAGAGCTCTCTTGGGGGGGGGGGAAGAAGTTTTCCAAATGCATAGTTTTTTAAACCAAAATAAGCATACAAAGTAAATTTCTGATACTTTCACTACACATAGTCTAGCTCCAGGTTTGTAACCTAGTTCTGTAATCCTGTATTAGCTCAGGTTTCTCTTTCATGTCCCAGAATAAAGGGATATGGAAGGAGAGGGAGTACTTTAAGGGGCTATCTGCTGTGTTATAAGCATCATATTTTTCCCTCCAGAGCCTCACAATATCATCTGGCTCTTTCAGAGTCTTAACTCTTGAAATCTGGTGTTTGCAGAAGAGCCATGCTTACTTTGACAAAGCTCACAGAAAACCAATAGATTTCTGGCCCTTATTATTTAAGGAATAAAAACTTTAAAAGTTGGTAGACAGATTTAAGAGGTTTGCTTCAACTCTGTCATATTTTAAAAGCCTCTCCATTTTTAGTTCATATTTAATATCCTCTTTGGAGTGACAAACTGGGAATAGTAAATAAACCTCCATGATACCACAAGTCATGGTGGAACTTGATGATCTTAGAGGCCTTTTCCAACCTCAATGGTTCTATGCAAATAGAGTAAGAGTCCCCACAAATGCCATGCTGCCAAGCCTTCATCTGCAAGGCATAAATTACACATCCACTAGCCACCAGCACCCTGCTCCGTAGCTCAGGAAGCAGCAGGAAGGGCACCACCTGAGAGCAAGATTTGGGGGCCCCAGCACTGACTGCAGCCATACCAGGTTTGCACCCTGGCTCCAAACCAACATCACTACATTGCCCTTAACCTCAGTGCTGCTTTTCTTATTGACCCATGGTCAGGGACTGGGATTTACTACCAGCCCCTTGCCAGTCATGCAGAGCCCCCCAAATGGGACACACACTTGGATTAGGGAAAGCTTCAGGCAGCCCAAGAGCCCCACATCAGCTACTCTGTTACACCAGGAGACCTAAACTCTGGGTGAACAGGGGGTAGAGGGCAGGGGAGCCAAAGAGCAAATAATTGAGCAGAACACTAAACAATCCTCTAGCTCTCCTCCCTAGGTTGTGCTGCAGACTCATTCCATCTGTGAAAATACTCCACAGTGAGCTGCATGTCATGTTGATATTAATTTCTTAATAGTAAATAAGTGCTGCCTGTACAGCTGCAAGGCACCAATCTCCCCATGCCCCTCCTCCCTTCTCTGCCCTCCTCCCAAACCCACACTGCTGGGGAGGGTCAAGTCCCCATCTCCAACCAGGCACAAACCCTCCAGAAAAATCCAGCCCAGATCAAAAACATTTGGAATCTGTGTCCTTTATTATTCCTTCACTATGGAGCCTTTGTAGGATTCAGTCTTGGTTTCAATGAAGTGACTGTTTCAAGAAATAGAGGAAAAAAAACAGGGAGGAAAGGAGAAACTCTATGGGTAGAGGGAAGCCTGACAGCAGATATAGAAGCATAATCCAAGAAAAAAAAAATACCCAACAGGTTTTTTCTCTGGTTGCTTCTTGATTTCCCCCAAAAACCAGAAGCAGATGCTTTAATTTTCTGTTCCCATAGTACTGTTTAGTGTGCATTCTTCTATTTCCTGATATTATTTCCCTTTTCCCCTCATCTACTAATAAAAGGAATGAAAGATCACAAGTCATATAGACAGGGGAAGTGACAAACAGCAGAGGCATTATTCATCAGGTGAAAAATTATTTTCAAGACAGTCTCTACCAACCATGTTCTCCTCTGAACGTAAACATAATTACTCCTCACAATCAGTACAGTCTAGGTGCTGCCAAACCTTCTAAAACTGCCTGGTTTGGGTTGAGGGTCTCTTTGTGATTGTTTTGTTTTATTATTTTTTGTAAGACTAAAAAGCTCCACCCTAAACCAAAGAAAGCACATTTTATTTACACAAGTATTTTCTAGCATAGCTATGATTATTGGTCAACATTCACATCCACTTTGTTGTGCTTTGGAGCTATAAACATTTCAGACATTCTTTTTAAGCCTTGATTCATTTAACAGAGAGTAGGCTAGGAAGAATCCCTGTACTGAAGACAATTCTCCTCAAGTCATATTGGATTCACAGTAGTCATGATTCTAGATTACAGGAGCAATTTATTTAAAATGAAGACAACTATAAAAGTGATACAGAGAAAAGTATGTGAACTGCACTGACAAACTTCAGTGCTGTAACTTTTTCTCCCTATAAGTCTCAAGATTCCCCTTGTCATCCCCCTTAGACATACAATCCAGCTGGATTAATTCCTAGAGGCTCCACTTAGACCCATGGGACATCTTGCCAGGGCTATTAGGATGAGGATCTAGGTCCAGAAGGCCATGGTTCTGTCTAGAGATGATGATCATCCATAAAACCACAGCCACCACCACATACATATCTAGATTTATTCCCAAAGAAGAGTGTCATAGGCAGTGTTTGCTGTGGCTCAAAACTGCCTAGCAGACACATGATCTATACACTGATAAAATCATGCAGAGTGGCCCAGTTCCAACTCAGGCACTGAAACAGTCTTTCTTAGAGAGCCAAACAGGAGGTCCCAGCTCAGTTTTGCAAGAGGGAAATAATTCAGCTGGAGTATTGCATAGAGAGTAATTATTCCATAACAGCATCACCTCTCAAATTTTAGCAACAGATGGATGATGTGATGTGACTCACTGTATAGGAAGGAAATCAGCATTGTTCATGGGAGAAAAAGCAACAATTTTCCAGATACTTGTTATTTTTGAAAGAGGGGAGGAAAAGGATGTTTCAGACATCTCTAAGCTACCTTTCCCACCCCAACACCTACCTTCTGTAGAAAAAAAAGGGACCTTGGAGGGACAATTCACATCTTAGTGAACATCTCCAAGCCCTGTTAACTCTGCCTCTATATCCCCTCCATCCAGCCAACATGTAACCACCACTCCAGAGGAAACTGTCTCCCAAGCACATCAGAAACAAAGGGAACTACACATGCACCCATCACTACCCAGCAGACCTTCTTCCAACGCACACAAAGCCAGGAGAACACGGCAAGACACACAGGAAGGGGCTGATGAAAGCAGCCCACATCCCAAGGTTTGTCCCAGATACCACTGTGTCTGAACAGAGAAGAGATGAGGGCAGGTAACATTTTCTCCACCAAGGAGAAGGTTTCACACTTACCCAACTCCCTACAGGGCAGGGCCACGCTCCAGCGGGGTGGTCGGGTACCTCTGCCATGAGGCATGCCAGGGCATCACAGCACGGCGGCTGCTGGCCAACTGCTCCTTCAGGGAACCTAGAACAGGGGAAAAAAGGGAGCTGAGAGTCAATCTGCTGAAGCCACTTTTGAAACAGGCCCCAACAGCCTCCCACAGACACCTGTGGCAGCTGAAAGCCCTGTAAAGAACACATCGACCAGGCTGACTAATTGAAACCTCGTTCATTAAAATGCAATTAGTGCTGGAAGTATGAACAATTTAACAGCTCTACACACCAGAAAATGTTGCAATGATCTCAAAAGCAAACATTTTTAACCAGTAGTAATGCCCTGCAGCAGTTTTTAGGAACCAGATGTTCAGACTTTTAAAGCATCAGTTGCCCTTCAGCATTTCAGCAGAGGCAGAGCTGACTGCTAGCTCCCAGTGTTTGTAACACTCTTTCAGCCTTATTTCACCAACACTCATTTTCAAAGCTTCATCCCTCTCCAAGTTACTTGTAGTGATTTCAAATAAAACATTACATCTAGAAATAAGAAAGTTAAAGAGAACAGTAATGTGATTCCCAATCATTCCAAAAATAACAGGATGAGCTTAAAGATTAACTATGCAATTAATGTGATTGATGTTCAAGGTGACAATACCTTGGAGCAATGAGCATTATCAAAAGTACACCAAACAATTAATGTGAATCTACTGGAAGGCTGAGATATGGTTACACAAGTTGCCCTTTAATTTGCATCTGGCAGAGATTTAAGTGACATTTCCCAAACTTAAGGTCAACAGTCCATATTCACAAAGTCCTGTGGGTTGATAAGCACAGCCCATGCTGTCTCAAAACAAAACTAGTTTTTAGAACACTGTTGAACAGTAGGGAAATAACTGGTCACATCTGAACACCACTGGCTGCATCAGTGAGTCTCAAACTACCAAAGGGAAAGCAAAAGGCAGAATCCTAGTGCCTTTGCCTCTCCTTGCTTCAGTTTTCCATCTGAAAAGCATGACACTGGAAAGATTCTTCAGTACTGCCTCCAGCATCCACATCAAGGTGCATAAAGTGGAGTTTTTCTGACCAAACCCAGACAATCCATTAACAGATTCACAGCTAGGATTAAAAGTGTTGATGTACTTGAACATGTACAGCCCAGTGAGGCAGTACAAGGAAGAGGAGCCCAAGAGGGTTGTTGGGTTTATGTCTTCCAAACTGAGAATAATTGAGAAGAGCAACACTGCTTATTTAAGCCTGCAGTCTACACAATCACAACTGGCATAATCAAAGTGTTTTCTACAGGTTATACTTGATTAAATTAGGTTAATTTTCACTATAAAGTTCAAATAGAATTATTGGTTTAAAAAAATAATCATATAAAAATATCCTTTATCCAAAGATTACTGTGGTTTGAGAAGAACATAGTTGATTCTCCAGACAAAGCAAAAGAGGCTAAATTGCTTGAACACAAAAGATAACTCAAATTCAACTACCAAGTTGTGCCCAGCAAATCTGTAATAATTGCATAGAGAACACAAACATGCTTTGTTGAGAACTCATAATATCTAATCAGCTATAATTGTAAATTTTATTTTCCATTTGTAAATTACCAAGAGAGCCAACTAGAGAACAGGGGATATAAAATAATGTTCTATCTGGGGATATTTTGTTAACACAGACTCTACCCACCCCTTCTCTAATGCCTGCAAGGCTCTTCTGACTCTGAATGCATTTTAATTGTTAGCTTCTCTTTGAAGGTATTTCAACCAGAATGTGAGCAATGCTCTAATGAATTCTCAGCTCTATGCTATTTTTCCCAAACAAATTTTTTACATCATCTACAGATTAGGATGCCAAGAGGTAGTTTCTATGCTCCTGAGCACCTGTTTCTGAGCAATGGCAATATTCAAGGAAGAGGTTTCAAAGTTTCTAAACATAACCAACCAACCCCAAACTCAAACACACACCTTTCTAATGGATTTCTCTTCTCACTTCAACCTATTTTGGCACTGAACTCACCCACCCCTTCTCCACCTGCCCAGTTCTGCTAAGCTGTGCAGCTCCATCAGCAAACACAGCTCTCCAGAGCCCAGGAAAGCATTTGCAGGGTCCAGGAAGCAGCACAGCCCAGACAGCACCATGCCAATGTCCTTCACACCTCTCCCTTAACAAGGTTTGCCCAAACAGCAAGATGATTTAGTATTCCTCTCCAAACCTGCTTCTACCGACACTTATTTTTCAGATGCACAAGTAGTTATCCCCATCCTGAAGTCCCAGAACACCACCAAGAGCTACAATAAAGACATGATGTACTGGGTACCTCAGGAGAAAGCAGATAGCACCCACTTTATGCTTAGAGCATTCCAGGAACCACAGCTCTTACTGCTTCAGGGACATGTCTGACATTGTTCCATGTCATGCCTTCCCTGTGATGGCATCTGTTTTGCCACCAATGAAGGTCTCACTGTGAGAAGGACCCTTCCAGAAAGGCAGAGGCAGTGTGCAGCATAGCATCCATCTTCATCTCCCACTCTAGCATCAAGAGGAGAGCCTTCAGTGAAGGAAAACCTTTGTCAGCTGCATCTATAAGCTGAATTATCCAAAATTAAATGCCATTTGAAGGGGGAGTAACATAAGGAGCTGGCTTATAAACAAGATGGTAAGACACAGGGACAGGTTGCCCAAGAAGGTAGTAGATGCATCATCCCTGGTGGTTTTCAAGATCAGATAGCACTGGAGCTCTGAGAAACCTGATCTAGCTGAAGATGTTTCTGCTCACTGCAGGGAGGATTGGACTGGACAACCTTTAAAGGTCCCTTCCGACCCAAACTATTCTATGCTTCTAGTCTGATTTTAGTGGGTTGGGTTTTGGGTTGAGTTTTTTTGTGGGTGTTGGGGTTTTTTTAAAGGACTTTCTTCATAAGCCAGCAGCCAAGTGAGCCAACATCTCAATTCCACCAGCCCTGCTGCAAGAGCCATGCCAAACGCTCTGGAAATGCAAAGACAAGCTAGGAGAGAGAGCCAGAAACTCCATCCAGTCCACAGCACTCTGACAAGTAATACAGAAATGGGGGAAGAATTAAGTCATAATTAGCAATCTGGTTGACCCAGGTAGTCATCTTGTGTTCTTTTCTTCCAGGTTGTAAAACAGCAATGACCAAATGTCAGTTTGCTGAAGAGAGCAGCTGACAAATTTATACACTTAAATAATGCTATTTTATAATAACCAGCACCTCATCAGTGACACATTGAAGTTAACATATTAACACTGACAGAGATTATCTTGGTTCTCTGTTAATCTGCATTCTTTCCAGATGGTTATTTATAAAAATTAAGTATGAAGCTGAAAGGTTATCTATGGCCACATTAGCAAACATCTGCTTGCAATTCTGCTTTCATGTTTGCATGCTATTCTTGGACCAGCAACCCTTTTCAAGAAGGACCAGATGTGACCAAGTGTTCTTCATCATAAAATATTCAGTTTAGCAAGATAAAAGTTCAGTCGAAAATAAAACAAAGCCAAAGCAAGGCCAGGAAAGAATTCATTTTCTCTGAGCACAGCAACTGTGTTACACTGCTCCTGCCACTCAATACTCCAGGGGAAAAGTGGTTCTGAAGAGGAAAAAAAGCAGTTTATTTAGTGTGCCACTACAGATAATTACTCTTTGCTTTTAGAGGAATAAACATGAACTCAGTTTCAACTTCAAAGCAGAGAAGTTAGGCGCCACATGAACTGAACCAACCTAGTCACTCTCAAGCACTGGGATCGATATGGAACTCTTTGGTCCCCAGTGGCAGGAGCTCAAGCAGCTTCCCACAAAGCAATCTTGACTTACTCCCCAAAAGACTTCCCCAAGAGCCCACACTACCCACAGCATGGATGAAACAGATAACTTTGGGCTGGGATTGTTTAGTCTGAAAAAGAGGAGGCTGAGGAGAGACTTTATCTCTCTCTACAACTACCTGAAAGGAGGTTGGAGTGAGGTGAGAGTTGCCCCCTTCTCCTGGGTTACCAGTGACAGGGCAAGAGGAAATGGCCTCAAGTTGCACCAGAGGAAGTTCAGGTTGGATATTAGGAACAATTTCTTCCCTGAAAGAGTTGTTAGGCATTGGCCCAGGCTGCCCAGGGCAGTGGTGGAGTCACCATCCCTGCAGGTGTTTAAAACATAGATGTGGTATTCAGTGACAAGGTTTAGTGGCATGAGGGTGACAGTTTGGACTTGGTGATTTTAGAGGTCTCTTCCAACCTTAATGATTCTGTATTGCAGGCAACAGGTTCTCAAGGGGAGCCCTGTGAGGGAATCAATGTTGATTGAGCTCAGGAGGGAGGGTTTGTTAAAATTTTTCCTTACAAACTCACTATGCTTAACCTAACTCATAATAATAATAGTGTCTTCCCCTTCAAAACAATTCTTCTTTATGTTTTATAGCTACACTATTAGCTATCAAATACTATTAATATTAAATACTGTTAATCCAGAAGGAATCTGTAGGTATTTGTATTCCAATACAAAATGAATTTTGTACCCATATAGCTCATAGATATATAGACAGACATATACATACATTTACAAACATATTCTGTTTATAAACTATCATGGACTCCTGACTTTGCAGAGACAGTGCTTCTGAAATTAAAGAGAAAAAATAAATGTAATACTGAAATATTGGAGTGAAGGATTACAAGCTTGGCCACCAACACCTACTGCCCTGCTTTGAGGGCTTCATTAGAGTGTCATTTTAAATAAGGAGTCCTGTATACTAAAAGGAAAAAGTAAAACCAATCCAACCACCCCCATGCTTTCAACCCCTTAGTCCTTCAGAATAACTGCTAGGCTTGAAAATTCCTCCTGCAAAATTCTGAGCAACAGGGCTCATTTACAGCCCTAATAAATTCCCAGAGAAATACTATATCCTATAAAGATTCAACTCTGGGAAAGCTCACTTGTCCCAAATACCTTATGACAGGAAAATGTTGCACTCCCAAATTTGTCTGCAGTTTTTCTAGGGTTTTTGGTTTGGTTTTGGGGTTTTTGTTTAATTGGCTCCTAGATTTAATTTAATGCCAGACTAAGTGACAACTCACAACATTTAAAGTAAAGCTAGAGGTGACAATCAAAGGCCTGTGTTATTAGCTGATGCTGCTCATACATCCTTTTGTGTCAGGAATCCTGATTATCACAAATCCCAAGTATTAAAAAGCCATCAATTATCTCCTTACCTATATAGAGAGAAAGTTGATATTTCAAGAAACATTAGGTTCCTGTATCAACTTAGATCCTTTTCATGTTCTAACCATTTGGGGCATTCACTGAATACCTGAATCATAATTTGAAGATTTCCTCCCTTGGATAAAATATTTAACAATTAAAATTCTTATGACAAAGGCTCTTTGGGCCAAAGCTTCAAGACAAATTATAAACCTGAATGCAACTGAGTTAATTCTGAATCTCCACTCCAATTCTTGTAATTAAACTATTCAAAAACATGGCCACATCTTTCAATTTATAACATATACTTCCCATCACTCTTTCACTCCATATCTGATTCCCTCCTAAGACACTTAACTTCAGTTTACATGGAATCTTGCAGCTCCCCCCCCTCAAATATCTATCAAGGCTGATAGATATTGACACCATTTCTCCTACCCAACTCATCAGGCTTTTGGTAGGAGGCAAAAATCCTAATAACTTCAAGTTTCTTAGATCATGGAACTTCCTGATAGAGGCAACAAACAGAACATTCTTCTCAAAGAAGAGAATCTGGAAACTCACATGTGCTCAAGATTTGGGAGATTTTGCATACTAAGAAAAAAACAAGGGAGAAATAAAAAATTCAGCTATTTTAAAGTTATTTAAAGTTTGGCATTCAAAGCACTAGGATATTTCAGCATTCAGTGTTTAATGAAAGGCAGGAGCCAGCTCCTTCTCACCATGTTCCTTTCCTTGTGGTGGGGCAGCACAGTGTGTGTTCCTCAAGGGCATCATGGAGAGAGCAAAGAAAGGAGAAGAAAAATTCAACACTAACTTAATGGTGAATAAAGAGAGAATCAACTCAAAATAAATCCTGAATATTAAAGCTTCTTTGTGCATCTCAGGAAACATGAGCTGCCCTGTTCTGTTGTGGCTCAGTGATGCTTTCAGACATTTTGCTTTTCACCCTCTTGGCCCATTAGTTCATGTGCATTTTTAAGACTCAGATGAAGGCTCCCAGAAGGCAATGTGCCATCTTCCATGCAAAGCCCTAGAAGATGCCAGAGTTCTTCCTTGGCAGCCAGGCAGGGAGGCAGCAGCTGGCAGCACCAGGTCACTCACCCCATGCACCCCAGCCACCCCTTCCCAGCACTGGCACAGGATTTTGCTCTGAGAAAGCTACAGGCATCCACTTTAAAAATGACTGGGACCTGGAGAAGGTTTGCCATCACCACAAGAATTTACACAAGCAACAAATGGTGTAAAAAACCTTCCACTGTACTCAAGAGAAGGCAGATCCAAGAGCTGCCCTGAGAGAAGGAGAACCTGCTGAGGGGAGAGATATTCCACATGAAGCTATAATGTTACCAACTGAACTGTATAGCACAATGTAAGCAGAGAAGAGCTCAGTCCCCTTCTCCATGGGCCAAGCAGGGATGATGCCTGCAGCCACTGAACATAATGCAGAGCACACCCTAAGCTACCTGTGCAGGAAGGCAACAGCTGGAGGACTCTTCCTGGGAGAGACAGTGGCAGTACAGTGGGGAAATGCAGAAACAGACACAGCAGCAACAGAGCAAAAGGAGAGGAAGAGAATCACCAGAAATCATCCATTTAATGGATTGGGAAGACCTGGGGCAGAGTGGCTGGAAAGCTGCCTGGTGAAAAAAAACCCATGGGTGCTGTTTGAGAGCAGCTGGAGATGAGCCAGCAATGTGGCCAAGAAGGCCAACAGCATCCTGGCTTTGAACATCAGTAGTGTGGCCACCAGGACTAGGGCAGGGATTGTCCTCTTGGACTGGGCACTGGGGAGGACACACCTCAAATCCTGGGTTCAGTTTTGGGCCCCTCACTACAAGAAGGGCAAGGAGGATCTGGAGTGTGACTGCAGAAGAGCAACAAAGCTGGTGAAGTACAAGTCTTGTGAGGATCAGGTGAGGGACCTTGGGTTGTTGAGTCTGGAGAAGAGGAGGCTCAGGGGAGACCTTCTCACTCTCTACAACTCCTTGAAAGGAGACTGGAGTGAGGTGAGGGTTGCCCTCTTCTCCTGGGTTACCAGTGGCAGGACAAGAGAAAATGGCCTCAAATTGCAGCAGGGGAGGTTCAGGCTGGATGTTAGGAAAAATGTCTTCCCTGAAAGAGTGGTTAGGCATTGGCCCAGGCTGCCCAGGGCAGTGGTGGAGTCACCATCCCTGGAGGTATTCCAAAAGAACATGTAGACATGACACTTCATGACATGGTTTAATGGCATGAGGGTGTTGGGTCAATGGTTAGACTTGAGGATCTTGGAGATCTTCTCCAACCCTAAGGACTCTATGATTCCAACACAAAAAGCACAAGCAGAACTGAAGCCCTTCCAAGTCTCCTCAGCAATGATGCATGCTCTTGTAAACAGAAGTAGCTCTTAACATACTTTCTGCTCTAAATAAATTCCTCCAAATGGGAAAGTAAAGCAAAACAACTTCTGTTTTGGATATATGAAAGTATTTAAATGCTGTTCCCTACACATCTCTGCACTCTTGACATCATTTCAGGTGTAAGCCAAGGGTCCGAGACCCCAGGCAGATGGGTGAGTCACATACACAAGTCATACATTAGCTACTGTGCACAAGAACATCTATATTTGGCTATTGTGCCTTGAAATCAGAAATCTAGGCAAGGAAAGAGCTGTTTTCAGCAATCAGATAAGCTAGGAAGCTATTATAAAATTCATATGGTTTAGGTCTCTGCTGTTCTTAAAAGTTCTGTGAGATAAAGAACACCTCTGCTGCATTTCTCCTGCATAAGAGCAAGGCAAGTCAAACACATACAAAAATGGGGGTTCCCTTTAGGGGATGATGGGCAGAAACCCCTTCAGGATTGTCTCTGATTGTCATAATCCACCAAAGAAGGGAAAGGATAAATGAGATTTATATTTTAAATATTAATATCATTGCACTTAATATCTTTGCTTCTTCCTAATTTTCAGCTTTCTTGGTGTGCCCTTTACAGATATTTATTCAGAATTTTTTAAATGTCAGCTATAAAAATAAAAGCTTGTAAGGAAAAGTAAAACTTTATCATTCATTAAAAGTTGCCAGCAACTCCAGAAGTCTACTACATGCTGGCAGCCTGCATAAGAAAGAGACTCTTGTTCTTGCCCTGCACACTATGTCCTGCCTAACCTTTAAAACTCTGCTGGATATATAAAATAGCATTGATCCCAGAGCCCCAAGAAACAAGGCCCTACAAGTAAGAGAACTGAGCCACAGATGTCCTGTCAAGGACAAATCCCATCTTGTGTGCTCTGCTGAGGGTGGTGGGTGGCAAGGGGCACAGCCAGTGCCCCCAGGCTCCCTCCTGGGGCTGAGGAGGGCTTCAGCAGCAGCCCAGCCTGCTCCCATCCTTCCTTTGCCTCAGCACACTGTCCTGGTTTGAGCTAATTCTGTTCAGGGATTTCCCTTCCCAGCTCAATCTCTTCTGAGTCATTCTCTGCACTTCCCAGCATGTTCTCACAGACAGCGTCTGCTGCTAGCAGGGACAACACTCCATGGGGAGAGTTAGTGCCAAGGCTTGGGCTGCAGACCAAGGGCACTGCTACAGCTTGTGTCCCACCTTGGGGTGCAGTATGGGAGAGGTGGCACCTGCAGAGAGGAGGGGACAGGAGAGGTGACCCTGAACTGACCAAGAAGGTGTCCATTCCATATACATCATATTCAATATAAAGCTGGGGGATTACAAGGGTCAAGCCTCTCCTTTAATGATCAGTGTCCTATGAGGACTCTCTTCTGCCTTCAACCTCAATCCAGAAGTTCCTGAATCCAGTTCCATAACCCAGCTCCTGAATCTGGTTCCTGTCTGCTACTGAGTCCAGTCTGGAACTTCTGCCTTAGCATCAGTGGTGACAGTAACTAGCTGCCATTGATTCACTATTGGTTCTGTGTCTATGTATTTCATATTATTATATTAAAGATGTTTTCTTTTCCCACCTGTAAGTCTCTCTCCCTTGCTCCCTCTCTTCCCTTTTGGAAGGCAGAGGGGTTCCATAGACAGCATCTGCCACTCAGATAGTGGCCAGCCCAGCCCTGACTCTTGACACACATGAATCCCAAGAAGGGGCAGTAGATGCTGAACTCCTTCCTGTGCCACAGATCTCATGCCCCAAATACCATTTACCCTCCCAGAAGAACTGTGCTGTTTCTCTTCTCATCCCTCCTACCGACATGAGCAGGATTTGCTCCTTTGTAGGCAAAAATAAATATCTAAACCAGTTAATTGCTGTGCCAGACACTAGTGAGTGGTCTAATTTACTGTGAATGACATAAAGCATTCAGAGGTCTGGTCTTCACTGAGCAACCCAGAGACTAAACTCTGTGCCAGAGAGCATAAAGAAAATCCCCTAAAAAACTGGTTACAAGGCTTGCATGATGAAATTACAGAAGTACAGTAATAGGATCTTAATAGCTACCCATGGAAACAGTTTAAAAAGAATTTGTAGCATTTAGCCTAAACAAGACAGCTCTTTGAAACCAGCAAAAAATAGGAAAGTTAACCTAACAATAAATCTGCTCCTCTAAGGAACCAAGGAAGGCAGAGTGACCTTTCTCAGGTAGACACAGAAGAAACATTTCTCACATGTTAAGGACACACTAACTTAGAACACAATTAACATGCATCCTTTGGAAACTTTTAGATGGCATATTGCAATTTCAAAAATAACATCAGAAACCAATAAATGCTCAGGGGTTGCTAGACACAAACCCAACACAACTCCAGTCAAACAATTCCAGTGCACCCTGCTCCTCCATTAACATGAAAGCAAACATCAGAAGGAAGAATCTCTCACAGCTAGACTCATCTGCCCCCAGGTTTTTGCCCTCAAGTTTTCCCCTCCTTGAGCTCCATCCCTTGGAGCTCAGACACAAGGCTTTGTGCAACCTCTGCCTTCCCACCAGCTGTGTCATTTAGCTGCTTTGAGGATAGCTAATGATGCTTATTAGCATGCTGACAGCTGATGTATCCATCATTAATGCCATTAGTGAACAGGGCAGCTTAGAAACTTCACAGTAACAGATAAAGCCTCAGAGACTGCACCTGCAGACAGACAACTCTAGCTCAGTGGCTCTAGCACTCAGTCCATTTTCTCACCATTGCCATCACACTAAAAAATTAGAAGGAAATAGCTTGATGTTTTCCTGCCCCATGAATGTTGAACTTTATTCATCCAGCTGCAGAGTTTCAACAGAAGACAAACACTTCAACCACTTATGGTACCAGAGTACAGGAGATGTGGATTTAAACCTGCCCTAGGCTGAGGAATTGCTGAATGTCTTTCCCTTTTCATGCCAAGCAATGCTAACTTGGGATGAAGAGCTGCAATTCCTTAAACCACCACTCACATGATACCTATTACAGAAGAGCTGCTCCTCTGAAGGCAGAAACTTACACAGTAGCTCAGAACGTTGCTGAAATTGCTCCCAACTAACCTGTTTGTCTCTGAAAAAATGACCCAAACTATTCAGCATCAGGTTCCAAGTGTCAGAGGAGCAGAGGCAGGTCAATAACTAAACATTGGCTTTTGTAGCAGTGCAAGACAAAGCCTCAGGAACCAGGTCCTGGTCTTGGCCTCACAGATTGCTTTGCAAAGGCTAGACTTTGGACTTCTTCCACGCCCAATGCTTGGCATTGCCTCAGATGCCTAAGCTCCATGGAGAAAGGCTATCAAACAGAACCCACACAGAGCATTTCCTCAGTCTCTGAACCTCCTGCCCCAGGAGGTGGTTTTACCTTGGATTCTGAAGCACCTAACTTTTTCTTGCATGCAAGAGAAGCAGCCCAAGCAGAGAGGTGAAACACCTCAGTCAGGGAACTGACTCTCTTCTTCTGCAATCAAAATGCAAAACCTCCTGTTAGACAACACAAACACTGAAGGCAATAGCTAACAAGTAAGCATACACCACCCATACAGGCTGGAGAAATCCCAAAACCCATAAAGCTGTTTTCACTGTGAGGAGAGTCAAGCAGCAGCACAGGTAGCCCTGAGAGGTTGTGCAGGCTCCATCCTTCGGGTTTTTCAGGACATGACTGAATCAAACCCTGAGCAACCTGGTCTGAAACCACAGCTACACTGCTCTAGAGATCTTCTGAAGTCCCTTCCAGCCCAATTTATCCCATGAGACCTCACAATACATGCCACAACACATCATGCAGTTGGACCTTGATGTTATTCTAGCCTTTGGAACATACTGCTATGGAGTTAAACATAGATTAATACAAAGTGATTTCATTAATAAGGCTTTGTATTTTAGCGTTTTTAAAGTTCCAAGCTGGCCCAAAATATTCTTTATTCCTGGGAGGGGGTAATCCAAATAATTTTTAAAAGACTATCAGCTAGGTACCACTGTTCTCCAGCACTATTTCTGAAGCAAGATGCTTGAAAAGCAATTTATGTATAAAATGGACTGCCTTCAGCCAACTATTGCTTAACCTGAAAATAATGAGCTCTTCCTACTGGAAACCAACCAGATTGGGGACCACAACTCTTTTTATTTGTGAAGAGTCATGAAATTATGGGCTAGATTTTATGATTCTGATAAACATTAACTTTTCTAAATAAAAAAAGACACTGCATTCATTTAAAGTCCCATATTAGGGAAACAATGTTGCCTTTTTATGGTTATCTATTACATACTAGCTGCATTTCAATAATCATTTGTAATTCGGCACCACATCATCTATTTATATCTGCTGCTCTCAGCCAACTGCAGATTACTCCACACACTGGAGAAGTTGGGCCAGGATTTCAGCATAGTTGGCAAATAGAAGCTGGGAAACTGTTAGCCAGTTAAAGTCTTTATAATTACTATACCACCATGTATGAGACTGCTAGAAATGGGAAGGACAAAAATAATACAGCACTCTTCTGCACTTCCTGATGCTACAGGAGCATACTCCAACACCCCACCAGTCTTTAAACTGAAGATGTGTAAAGTACTAGCTCCATGTTCCAATTGTGTTAAAAGAGGATTATCCATACTAAAATATGGTTTATTAGAATAAATGCTATAATGGAAAGCTTTTCCTCACTAAATGCATAATACATGTTCAGCTAAAGTACTAATTGCATACTCCAACTAAGTAGCAAGCATGTATAATCCATCCTCATGGATTTCAAAATGAAGACAAATAATTCTACAGAAAGATTTCCAACAAACATTTCCAAGTAACCTCCATACAAAGTCATAGCAATAAAGGAGATAAAATATTTCCTAAGCACAGAATTGAGATTCTTGCCAGACAGAAAGCAGTTTCCAAGGTAGGACTTATTATTATGAAAGCAATACTCAGTCACAGAATCATAGAATGGTTTGGATTGGAAGGGACCTTAAAGATCATCTAGCTCCAATCCCCTGCCACACACTAGACCAGGTTGCCCATGACCCATCCAACCTGGCCTTGGAACACTACCAGGGATGAAGCATCCACAGCTTCTCTGGGCAAGAATTTCTCCTAACATCTAACCTAAATCTCCTCTTTCAGTTTACACTCACCACCCTTCATCCCATTACTATCTGTCCATGTAAAAATTGTCTCTCCCTCTTTTTTGAAGGTTCCCTTTGAGTACTGGAAGGCCACAATAAGGTCTCCCTGGAGCCTTCTCTTCTCCAGGCTGAGCAACCCCAACTCTCTCAGCCTGTCCCCATAGAGGAGATGTTCCAGTCCTTACATCATCTTTGCAGTCTCCTCTGCACCTGCTCCAGTGGTCTTAATTATCCTGAAAGTCCATGTTCTGTTTGATGTCAACCCAAGAGAACTCTAGCTTCTCCCCACTGGCAACCCCGTACCCAACAACATACCACTGAACTCTGACATGCTGGTAGAGGGTCTTCTATTATTGTGTTTGATACAATACTGCAATAAAATGTTGGTCTAAACAGGAAATAGTAAGCTAATGATGAGAAAAAAACTAAATGCTGCTACATTTCACTTTTAAGAACCTTCCTAGGTATACACAATTAGTTTCTAAAACAATTAGTAAATGCCTAATTATAAGCAGTCCTATATGATGCTGGACATTATACCTGAGTTATGCAGCAAGACTGGATTTATGCAGTGTAGTTGCAATGAATTCTAAGGCAAGTACAGAACAAGGTAACAAGCAGTCCCATTTCCCAGCCTGCAACATGCTTTAAATTCTAACAACACATCACAAACTGCAAACAAATAAATACATATTTTGTTTGCTCCTCAAAAAACCTCCTCTGAGACTTGGAACTCCAGCTAGAGATAGGTGTTTGAACTGCATATCCAGATGTGGGAACACAGATAGAGCACACACCCCAACACCAGCTGGATCAGCCCTAAGATCACAGCTGGGAAGAAAGGAGCAGGAGGGATGGGTGGATGCTGGGATGGGTGCTGTCGAGAACTTCTACATCTGACAAGACTAAGTTGTATTCTTACAGAGGTAAGGGCTCCTCTAGGCAGCAGTGCAAGCAAGGCTTCCTGCTCCATCCTGGTAAAGGAACTGAGCCCCAGAAACAATGAAATCCCTTTTTGGGGTACAGATCACAAGAAAAGTGAATGAAAGGGAAGCACCAGGCAGGCAAGCTGAAGAGTAAAGTGCCAACTTCTATGAGTTTGAGCAGTACAGAGACATATATAAGAATCTTAGCAGTAAGCAAGCCCCAGAAGCTGTTCTGTTGGGGTAGTTTTTAGTTGGTTGAAGTTGCAACCTTCAGGAAATACTCATTCCCCATCACAAAGCTTGTAAGGACTCCTCTAAAATTGCACCTCAAAGAAAGCCAGATCTATCTTAGCACTACTAACTGAACACTGGCACTAGGTGCCTAGAGAGGGTCTGGAGTCTTCATCCTTGGAGATGCTCAAAAGCCACCTGGACAACTAACTCTAGGTGAACCTACTTGAACAAGATAACCTCCAGAGATTCCTACCAACCTCAACCAGCCTGTGATGCTCTCAGCCAAACTCCTACTGACTTCCACAAAGGTGGAACCACTTCACATCTCTCTTCATGTCTCACCATGCTCAAAGAAGGGACATAGAAAAGTAACCTTTTCCCCTGCATCTCCTAAGATCTAAAGGCTCATTTTAGCCTCTACTACATAAAAAGGAAAAGTAAAACAAAACATACAAATTGCACTTCAGAAAGAGGCAGTTTGGGGCCAAAAGTGTAAATATGTGGAACACCACAGGAGGAAGGAAGAAATGCAAGGAAAGGAACTCTAGGACAACAGATACAAAAGCTACACTGTATTTATTACAAAACCCCACCTCTAGTCCACCAGATTTGACACTTACCAATAAATTGCACGAGCTCAAACAGTATTAAGTGATCTGGAGATGCCCCAATGAGAGTCAGTGAAGGCTTTCCTGAGACTTTTTCAATGAGCAACTACAGCAGGATTTGTTCCCCTTCCCTCACCCAAGGAATATGGAGCAAAAAAAGATGACAACCAATCTTTCTATATCCATATACATAATATATATCCCTATATATATATATATATCTACATATAATATATATTAAAAACCCTTTACCACCAAGGGGGATATTTCTAGAGGGACTACTGCATTGCTCCAATCCATCTGTCCCTGCCATAGAACCTGTTCCTTCCCCTGGCATGACCCACTGCCCTGGCACAAATCTGAGTGTTAGCAACAAATATCTCAGTGTTTTCTTCCATTTTTTATTATTCTTTTTAATACATGTTTAGTATTATTTCATTTCATGCTGGCTTGGAAAACTACCCTTCCATTATATAATGAATTCTCAGGCATTCAAGAACAGAGCCAATTCCAGCTTCTATTAGATGAAAAATAGAAGAAACACTATTATTCAAGTGTGTCAAGAAAAAAAATAAATAGGAGCAGTCTTGCATATATAAACTATGTATACAAGTTCCCAGACACCTTCAGTGAATCCAAATGTACAGGTGCAACTCTAGAGACACTTACAAATGAACTTCAGGCCAACCATTATTTGCCAGCCTTCACTGGATCAAGACCAAGGACCTCACCTTTTCCAGTCAGAAGGGTGTAGATGTTTGGTGTGACAGAAGAATAGTCCTTTGCACCACAGCACAACACATTCAAGGAAAAGCAATTCAGTTTTTGCAGAATTAAAGGATCAGCAATGCCCAGCTGGAAAGCACTGTTTTGGAAGAGGCTCAAAGGTCCAAGTAACTGCAATGGCCTGGAAAAGCCTTCATCCCCAGGTCAGCAATTTACAATGCAGCCAGGCCATTGATCAGGGAAAGCAGTTGCCACCAACTGTCTTTTGAATGCTCAAGCTACCAGTTTTGGTCCCATTGCTGAGGTACACATGTGTACAGATCCCATGACAAAGCAGTCACCTGGACTGCTTCAGCAGAGGAGGCCAGCACTGAGGTACTGCACAAAATTAATCAATCAAATAAGAGACATGGACTAACACAAAGCTGGGTCTGCAGCACCATTCCTTTCTACAGGCTTGAGCTTCTGCCCACCACCACAGTGTCAAATGCAGGATCAGCACAAGGAATGATAAGTAAAAATAACCTTTCATCCTCCATCAGATTGTTCACTCATTATAATTTGGTATAAGTGATAGGTCAAATAAAGACAGAAAGTCCACTTTCTCCTCTTTCCCTGCCAGCTAACATTAGTTCCACCCCACTTTCCTAGTAATTTCTTTGGTTCCCTTCCTCTCAGCCTGCTTTGTGTCCTCTGTTTCTTGCTTCAGTGTGTTGTCCTTTTTCTTAGTCCCATATTTGCCACCCACAGTCTACTTTCTCCTCATTGTTTTCTTCACTGCTTCTAACTTAACTTCTAATAATCCTCTGTAAACACTGAGTAATCAAGATAATAAAGATAAGAGTTGCTTATTTTTATAATCAGGACCCCTGTATGTATAAAGCAACCTGAGTGCCTAGGTTCTCACTACATGCATAATTGTTTCTGTATGTATGTAAAAACCCCAAGTGTAACAGGGATGCAATAGAACATCCAAAAAAAGTGAAAATTCAACCCCAGCTGAGATTTAGAACAGGAACCAGAACTGAACATCCTCATTTTTAACTCTGAGTGAAAGACAAGCTTCAAAATCATTAACTGTCTCCCTCTGCTTCCAGCAAGAGGTCACAGCAAATGTCAAACACAAGAAAGCTGTTCAGCTAAGGGCAACCTTACAAAATCCAAACTATTACCAACAGCAGCCTAGACGTCATCCTCACTCCAACAAACCCACTGCCCAGACAGCAGCTATTACACAAGACTCCACACCAGAGAGCTGCCAAGCTTTAACCTTCAATGAAGGGAAATGAATTTATTCTCCCAAGAAACAATTCTGCCCTAGCAGGGTATTGGCTTCCTTAGGAACATGTCAGGGAAAAAAAAGGCAAGCTAACTCTTCCCACCTCTTCTTCTAGCCTAAACCAAAAGCTACATATATGGAATAACAGCAGAGTAATTTCTCACAAAGCAACAAACAGGAGACTGCTATTTCAAATAGCAAAAGCAGGTAGAGAGCAAATTAGCTATTCAGAGCATCTAAAAAGGCAAAACAAAACCAAACCACACAAACAACAAAATCAACCAAACAAAACAAAAAAAACCTCCACAAAACACAAAAGCCACAATGAATAGGAATACAAAGGCAATGCTTTTAGGGAGGAGGGGTAGCACATTCCAGAAAAAAAAAAAGTAACTGCAGTAGTTCTCTTCAATAGCAGTTTTATTGTTGTCCATTGAATACTTTAGAATACATAGCCCATCTAAACTGTAGCAAATTGTCAAAATGGTTTTAGAATAATTCATCTGCCATACAGGGGGAAAAAAACCCCAACCAGTACATAGTTCCAGGCACAGAAGCATTAAAAATATTCACTACTATATCTCCTCTAATTTTGCAATGATCTGTGGATGTTCTCTAAAAAACAGAAACCTGAGCTATGACTTTTTATATAATCTTTGTGCCAGTGAACAACTGTCAAAGCTCCAGGTAGACACGGTGGGAATGGAGAGAGAGTCTCTGGCTGTCCAAAGTTGTGCACTATGAGCACTGCACCCTGGACACTATGTACCAGAAGAGCAGCTGTGTGCACAGAACTCCCTGCATGCATTAGTTTGGGTGTTATCAAAGGAATTCGAGATTAGGTTGTATTTCCTGGTAAACATACAGTGAAGAAAAAAATTGTTATGTTTAGTCAGAGATCTTCTAGCTTGGTCACTGTATAGAAACATCAGCCATAGACAGATGACACAGACTTCTATGCACTGCATACTTGCTGTGCTTCACACAGTTCACAAGGTCAAAAGGAAAAAAGAAATAAGGTTAATTCTCATCTCTAACTTGCAGAAAGTCAGTTTGCTAAAAATCTACAAGATTACAACCTAATGTTTGATATTATGCAATAGTTTGGCTACTAGTCTAACTACACTTTCACAAGGAGAAAAAGCTACTGTCCATGCAGCCCTCCTGAGCAACCTGAGACGTGGAACCATCAGCTGGTGATTTTCCCTGGCAGTAATGCAGTGCTCATCCACACAGCTCCCACTAAGGAGTTTGAAAGTATCAGGACAGGGCAAGAACAAGAAAGGAAAGCAAACCCAGAACGACTAACCAGTCACAGCAGCACAAAGCAAGCACTAAACGTGACATTGAAACATTCTGAAGAACTGGTATATCCATGCCCACCAACACTATGTGCAGGAGTTGAACTTTGCCAGCCAGGAACAAGCCAAGTTCTGCTGTTCTGGAAGTTCACAGGAGTTTTGCTTTAACTCCAGATGCAGCAGAAAAAGCCGGCCGTCAGCTGAGAGAAGACCATACCTCAGGGCACACATATGGGCGAACAACACCCTACTGAGCATCTTCCACCCTCCCTTGGTCCCTGCCAGCAGGGCAGAACGCAACAGCAAGCCGAGGCTTGGGAACCTTGCGCTTGAGGTGCCCGCACAGCCCCACGTTTACCCTTCGGAAAGCTCCAAGGAAAAGCTTCCGACTCAAATTGCACACGAAGGTTTTCTTTCCTCCAAAGAGCACAGTAACTCTTGTGGAAAGCTTCTGACTACAGTCAACACTTCCAAAACAAACGCTCCCACCCACTCGCCTTCATATTTTGAGGGAGAACAGAAATTTTTGGGACACTCCATACTTATCAATAAGAAACTTCTCAGTTTGCTACATCCCTAAGTTTACTCGCAAGCAGAAGCCACACAGAAATACGCACAAGGTCTCTCAGGGCAGCCGAAAGATGCGATGATAACGAACCACCCACCCGTGTGCGCTAAGCTGGGCCCCCCGGTGCCTGCCGGATCCTCCCCCGGAGCCAGGGCACCCTGCCCCGCTCCCCCCAGTGCCAGACCACCTTGCCCTAACCTTCCCTTCCCAAGTTCGCTGCCGGTACGCGCCGGGGGGGGAAAGGGTGTGGGGGCAGGAGAGGGCAAGCGCAACCCCACAGCGCCCACCCCTCTCCCCACTCAGCCCTACCTGCCCCAAGGTCACCCTCTCCCATCCCCCTAGAAAACAAACTTTGGGTACCACTCACTTCCGCAGAGCGGAGCAGAGAGGAGCGCATGGATGCGCGGCCGCGTAGAGCCGGGATGGGCGGCGCGGAGCCTCCGTCGGCTGCAGCGCGCAAGGCAGGCTGCGTGTGTGCTTCCTCCTCCCTCTCCCTCACGACTTTCACTTCACCTGCAGGCAGCCCGGCTGCGGCGGGGCGGGAGGCTCCGCAGCTCTCCGCGGGACTGCAGTCACTGCGGCAGCGCCCTCTGCTCTCCTCCCTCCCTTCCCCTCCCCGCGGGGGGAGCCGACAATGCTCCGCGGCCGCTAGTCCCGGCGGGGGATGAGCTCTGCCCTAGAGGTGCCCACAGCCCCTGGTGAGGGGGTGGGAAAGGAGAAGAAAGACCTCTGGGGTGTTGAACGCCGTCCCAAGCCCTTCCGCGCGTGCGGTGGCTGCGCAGGCTCCTGTCTGCCTGCCTCCTTCCCGGGATCCTTCCTCCGAAGCGGCTGCTTGCTTGCAGCTGCTGGGTAAAGCATTTACCCCCGTGCTGTCAATCACCTCCCCGGTGAGGGACTATAAATATTTATTAGGCATCTTAAGAGCTGCATCAAGCTAAGCGGAGCACTTCGCTCGTGTCACGCCTGTGAGTCAGACCTCCAAAACCAGTCCTACATGTGCTTAATCTTACCTCGAGCACGTCCTGCCTCGACTGGTGCCTGCTACAAACAAGCGGAGAGAGGTTTGCTACCAGGACAGCAGCTCCTGCCCCAGCGCCTGAAATCTTTCTCCATCAGGGTGTGTCCTAGCACCTGAAACTTTTCTCCGTCAATGTAAGCCCCAACAACCTGAAACCTTTCTCCATCAGTGCAAGCCTCAACACCTGAAAAGTTCCCCCCTCCTTTTACAGAGTGGCCAAATATTTGCTTGAGTGGCTTCCATCAGAACACATCCTTCAGCTAGAGGGTGACTGTCCTCCTCTTCTGGGGGAGTATTGCATTAGTAGACTTGTTTGGATGGACAGGGCTTTCATGCTCTTAATCGAGCTGGGAAAAATATCTTAAGTGAGAATCTGAAGGCACAGGGAGACCTGAAATAAGCAGCTAATCTTTGATGCAGTTAACTGTGTAATCCCTCCAGAAGATGATAAGAAATGATAGAAACTTTCTACAACTGCATATGTGTTTAAAAAAACACCAGAGGGTCTCTCAAGACAGAAAAAATTGTGTGTGAATGAAATAGACTAAATTCATCTCATTCCTTTCTCTTCATCTTCCCCTTACAAAAATGACTCCTGGTGCTGGGTTGCACACAACACACTGACAGGAGCACCTCAAGTTTACAATACCTCCTGCCACAGCTGCCATCTTTGTAAATATCACTTATCTGAGACATTTTAGAGGTAAGAGCAAGAAAGATCGAGACAGGCAGCATTTAAAAACCTTGATTATGAAGGCACAAGCCTGCCTTGGCTTATTTTGATGGAGGGTAGTGAGTTTCTTTTGGAAATGGTCTTCAGAATGGAGTCAGCTGCTAACAGAAGTCTGATTTCTGCTTTTCTGCACCTCCTCTTCCCAAGCTGACACTTCTATCTGGACAGTTTGAGCTTGACCTTTCTATCATGAAGCATGTATCTTTGTTTGCCTAGGATGCTGGCTAAAGAACAGCAGCTATGAAGTTGATAAACCCACGTAAAGATCAGCTAGAACTGCAGCAAAACACCATCAATGCACATTCTTCCAAACTCCATGCTTTCCTTTATCAGTAAATAACTAGCTGGCTGTTTGCCCATCTCTCTGAGATGTTAGAGGAGGCTTTCCACTGACCATGCACACAGAAAGAGAATGCCTATCTTGGAGATCTACAGTCCAGACTAAGCAGATAAGACAGGCAAGGGGTGGCAGGGGAACAAGAAACAGAGAAAGGTGAAATGATTTGCCCAAGACCATGCAGAAGGCCTGTAGCAGTGCTGGCTGCAGAGCCAGTGACTGATTCAGCAGCCCTACAACTGTTGTAGTGATGCCAAGCATTGCCTTCAATTATGAACTGAGCACAGTCCTGAAAATGAAATGTACCAACTGTGGTTTGATAAGGCTGTTTCTTGTTATGATCATTAATTTATTGAGGCTTTGTTTTTCTTCTCAACAGCAGCAAGCACTGGCACCAGGTGGTGTTCAATACAACTTTATGCTGGTGTCCTGAAGCCAGGTTATTTCAATGGAGTTTGGTTCTTTCTTGCTAACTTTGCCCAGTTCTTGCTAAATTGCAAAATTAATAAATTGAGATTGGATTTCCCAAGCTTTGGTGCAAATTATTACCTCTCCACTGAAGATACTTGTGAAAGGAATAAGTTTTGAATGACATTTAACTTTACATGCCAGAAATAAAAGTACCATTGTGGCTTAGGTAGCCTTATGTAAAATACAATCTCTACCATAATGGTAGCTTAGCTGGTGATCATAATGCTAACTACCTTTTTCCAGCTTTGAATTTTTCACTTAGAGTAATTCTAGAGACTTGTTTATTAATTGTAATATGTCTTGGGCCATAAGGCCTTACAGTAGAGTGTAGGAACACACTCCACTTTTATTCAGCTAACAAGAACTGGGGTAACCATAAAGGAAACTTCTGTAATGAATGCAATCATAATATTAACAGTATCATTATAATAAACAGAAAACAAATTCCTTTGCATTTAGCAGTATTTCAGCTGGTTTCACTCAAAACCAGCTGAAGTGATCTACCTCAGCATTTTCAAAGGAAGCTCTTCAGTCTAGCAGAGACAAAATCTGTACCATTTCTTTCCAAAGGGAAGAAGGAAGCTGTGAGGGACTGAAAGGCAAAGGCTGCCCTGCATGCACTCACCTGTACACTGCCATAGGCTGCATGAGGAGGTCCTGCCGTGGAGAGGCTGCTCCTTAGTACCTGCAGAGGTCCTGGTGGTGTCTCACAGGACACTCCCCAAGCCTTGCTGAGTGAGGGGACTGGAGGTCCCAGTCCTACACAGTAATCTGAAGAGGAAAAAATTCTTCATCTTATAGAAGAATCCCAGTGGTATCCATCAGCTTAGCACAGAACCAAGACCTCCTGTCTGCTGGCCTAGCAAGCAGGCTACAGTCCAAAGCCTTGTAATCATTCTACTTGCAACAGCTTACTTACACTGGTGGAAACTGCACTGAAGAAATCCTTGTCTGGGGTTATTTCAAACCCATTATTAATCAATTTAAGGTGATCTTAAGAAAGCATCTGTCCAGTCTTCACTAAATCCTTGTGAGTTAATACCTTACATTAAAATACTGCACTTCCATCTGTAGACAACTACTAATTTTTCAGGTACTTCTTTTGAAGTAAACATTTTTTTCTGCAGATAGAATGAGGTGCTTAGAGATGCTAAAAACACCACCTTCCCCATTCAGTGGGGTTTTCCAGAAGGAAACCCTTCCCAACATTGTCTCCCTGTAAAGTCAATTATTTGATCTGTTAGCCATTATATACAGCTTCTGTAAAGGCTGCAAACAGCAAGGTACTGATATGTAGCTCTTCCCAAATGGAAGGCAGTAAGCAAAATGTTGAGTCAGCTGGAGATATTCCATCCTAAAACAGAGAGGTCCTTTTAACAAAAAATAGCTGGTATTGTGATGGAGTTGCTGTGAGGGTGTGTTGTGCTTCACTAAGTAACCCATTTACAAGGAAGTTCTCATTCCCCATTGCACCATGAGAAATGAAGGGAATTCTTGCAGATGTGATATCCATAAAACTTCTGCATTCACTGGTTTTATTGCTCTGTTGTCTTTTGGAGACAAACACAAGCTTGCTTTAAGTTACCATTACATCTAAAACTGTTTAGCCTAAATACAACATGCCTGAATAATCCCTTCTGTTTTCCAAAAGTCAGGTAGAGATGGGGAGTACTTAAAAAACCAAACCAAACCAAACCCACAACAATCCACTAAACTTTTCCAAAGTTTTCTCATAGGATCACACAATAAATCACAGAATCATTAAGGCTGGAAGAGACCTCCAAGACCATCAAGTCCAACTGTCAACCTACCACCACCATGCCACTAAACCATGTCCCTAAGTACCACATCCAGGTGGTTTTTATGTTACAAAAAGGAAGAAAACATGACACAGGATTTTCATTCTTTCTTTCCTCTGTGCCCCAACTTCTGTCCTTCTACAAAGGAATATCTAACTGTTGTGAATGGAGACCAAGTACGTTGGTTTGACCTCTGGGTCTGTGCAGTGATGTTCACTCTGGGCAATGAAGTAATTCAGGATACCTAAATTGATTAAGTAGAGGATTGCACTGCTGCAGAATTACTTTGGGAAGGTGCAGTTCCCAGAAAGTGCCTTTCACAGCAACACGGAGCCACTGCAACAGAAGCAACCCCCCAGGGAAGCTGCCAACTGGCAGTTTGGCTTCTGAGACCAATTCATCCCCCTTGCAGCACAACCTGGCACCCACCTCAGGGAGGAATTCATTTAGTCTTTTACATTTTCTGTGGCTATAGCATGCACTTGTTTTCATTCCTTTCTTATGGAATGGTCTTTAGACTGTATTTAGATTTTCTTGGATTTAATTCAGGTCTCCAGGCAGGGAGATCTGCAGAAAAAAAAACCCACACAACATCCTTCAGGACTTTCTGCATTTCAAAAGAAAGGAATACTGCAAGACACAGTCTAATCCTGGCAACATTCTCCCCTGTCTTGGGGCACACAATCCTAATAATCCTAATAAAAGCAGGAAGGGAAAAAGAGGCTTTGAGTAAAATTAAGAAAATATACACAAAATATTTGTGTTTATTAAAGAGTATTACAGGGGTTTGTACTAGTACATGGCAGAGCACTCAGCCAATTTACACAATGTTTTAAAGCAAGATAAAGGTCTCAAAAATAATTCAATTCCCATGAAAATGAACTGCTTGAGTGTCCACACCCAGGACAAGACAGGTGGAATCCAGCTAATCTATCTCCAGTGCAGAAGCTGTTCCCATGGTGGCTTTTGCCTGAGCTATGAGTAGCTCTGGAGCACTGCCATGCCAGGGCTGCTCTGTGAACTGCTGGAAAACTCAAGGTCAAGTCTGTGGCAAGTGCCCAGATCTGGGTTTGTAAAAGTAGGATCCTGCATGTCACCTGAGTGGACACAGGTAGGGTCAGGAGAACATCTACAGCTCTAGTGCCACTATTAGCAGTGTCTCTGCTGTGGGTGTTTGCCACAGACTCCTGGTTCTTCCCTGTGAACCTAATCCCAAATCTGCATTTTTCTCTGCTTCTGCTGGGGAAAAAACCCCCATTTCAACACCAAATTATCTTTTTGGATCTCTGAAAGAACTGAAACTTCCCCTTGCCTTCCCCCTTTCCAAATATTCCCTTGATTTTGTTTGAGCCAAGAGACAACTGCTTTGATTCCTCTGCCCATTTTGGCCTTGCAGTGGGGCAAGGCCATTTTCTGCTCTTCCTAGCAATTTAGTTTCCCTCACTTCACAGTTTAATTTTCTTGCATGCTTTCTATGCATTGCTGAAGGGTTTAGGATGCTACATGACCTTGGAATCATCTCGTTTGCAATAATATATATTGAAGAATATATTAGAAAAATAAAAGCTTGCATCAACCAGAAGTTTCAGGTTTGAACTCTGTACTGGGCCATGCCCACTGGAATTAGATTAAAATGCTGAAAAGTCATAACATTTCAATAAAATGGAAATGAACTATGACACAGCAGTGTTCATAGGAAGGCAATCCAAATATCCTCACTTCTCTTCCCAGCTAAGTCAGGCATCCTGCTGCTGGCTTCAGTAGCATCTCATGTGTAACTAGGGGGAGAGGAGTAACAAGGAATACACTGAACAATCAATCAGACTGTTTAGTAGGATGCTGAAAGCTCCCAGTTGTCAGTCTCCCTGGGGAAAGCCAAAGGCCAGGGCCCAATGCTGCACCTTTGTCTTCACCAGCAGCTATTGGCACGTGGACTTGTTAGCTGCTGCTGAAGCATTGCCAGCCATGGTTTTGCAGCAGCAGTGGACCAGGAACTGCTCTGCAGTGTAGGCAAGATGCCACAGGGAAAGGAAAGTGTGTGTACATGGTTGGTTTACTTGTTAGCCCTTTGTATGCCTGTTACCAAGGAAGGAAGGGCAGCTAATCACTCAAGGTTAGGAAGCTCACTGTCTCCTCACCTCTACAACAGGGATTAAGAGAAGTTCCAGAACCACCTAACATGTGAATCCACATTTATGTTGTCAAATTTCCTCCTGGAGTAAGAGCCATATATTTTAGCCATTGGCTTTTAACCTTAGGTGACTTTTGAGAAGAAGCTAAAATCATTTTTAACTATTTTCTTTTGAATGGTTTGATTTTGGAGGTGCTGAGTAAAGCTGTAGCCAGTTCTTAACATATGTTGAAGCTTATTAGAGTCTGAGTTGCAGCAACAACCCTACAGGGATCTCACAGGGAATTATACCTCAGGTAGGAAAAATTCTGACTGCAGACAGAGAAATTCCCTTGCAAAGCTGAATTGTGCAACTTCCAATTTAAACTAAAGAAATAGGAGCACTCAATAAGGCAATGCCTGCCTCAGCCTGAAATACAAATGCTTTCAAAAGTCAATTCAGTTTTTTACAACCAACATCCCAGGGAGTGCTGATGAATACAGTGCTGTGGGTGCAAAGTTTGGTATAGAAGTCCCTAAACTGACAGAAATTGGTTACACTTTTTGCTTACACTTAAGTTTCTTCCTAGTGATCTGCCCCTGGTAAGCACTACAGCCACTATGTTGAGTGAAGTGGGCCTTTGCTCTCCTCCAGTGTCATTGCTTTTACCTTATGATCAAGCAGTTCCCACCAAATCTGTGATAAAATGCTGACACTGATGTTGTCTTTTTTGACTTATAGAAACCTAGGGCAGACACATCAAGCATAAAATGATGGTTTTATATACATTGAGTTCTAGATTTATAGAGTATTCTGGTTTACAGCTGAAGGAATTGAACTGTTGCTCTGTGCAGCAATCATCTGAAGATGGAGAGCCATCATAAAACCAAGAAAATATGAAATTAACATTAGGAGCTTCCAAAAAATAAATACCTGCAAAACTGGCTAATGGTACAGGCTTCATTTTATATATAATATATATAATGATGAACCACTGAACAACATTTCAGAATGGTTTATGAATACTGACAATACCTACTTGGTTTATAGGGATCATTATGCTCAAAAAGCTGAACATGAAGTATGTCAAGACTGCATATGTGAGTACTGTAAGAAAGAAAGTACTAAAGCTGTGTTTCTACATAATTCACCCACAGAGCCAAGATGACATCCTGTCTTTTAAATGGCAACAGTGATATCTTGATTCAAACCTACACAAAAATGTAGATTAGACATATATAACAAATAGTAAGATGTTGGAGTAGTTCAGAAGGTTCTCAGCATAAAGTATCTCTTCAATTGTTATACACATCTGGAGCTAAAGGGGAGCCACTGCATAGGCAAGGCTTACTCTTTAGTAACTACACTGTATTTGGTATTGCTCTGCAGTTTATACTGGTTCTTAGATTTTTTTGACCCACAGCAACCAGTAAATGCAGTGTTTACACATGCCTGGAGAACTGCACAGGCATGTTTGGTTGCCATCCCTGCCCAGCACCACACCATTTGAAATCAGAAGGCAGCCAACACACCAGTATAAACTTACAACTAAGGCCATTTTCCCACCATTTGGGATATCCACTCTAAAACTTACTGCATGCTAAAAATCTTACCAGGACCTGGATAAAACACTTTCTCCAGCTGAAGCTGCAGCAGCACACTGTGGCAAAGGGAAGAGAGGGATGCAGTTGCCACTATCACAAACTCCAGCAGTTTCACCTGCCTGGCTACCTTGCCATGCTTCCCACATCACCTGGCACACCAAATCATTTTGCCAAACTGGAAAAGCTTTTGCCATCTGGGATGGTTGGCTGTGCACAGATGGTTCTGTGGAAACACTATGTACTTGCTCTTTTTAAACTAGGGAGGTCACAAGGTTTCCCAGGGCAAACTCTGCTGGTTTTAAACCTCACCTCATTTATTTTGCCATACAACAGTGACTATGGATAAATAAATAATACTATGACCTAAATAAATATCCTTTAAGCACCACTGAGCTCAACCCTACTGAAGTCCTGGTGATGTACCAGAGTGCTGGTCCTACTGAGATGTTGTGCAGCCTTCCCAGAGGCAGCTACTGCAAAGCCAGGTTTTGGCTATGCCAGACCATTGTATTTATTGTTTTATTTTCAAGGGGGGGGCAGGCTAAGATGGAAAATCTAAGAGGAAGATAAAGGCATTTGAAAAGAAGTAAACAGTGTTTTCAGTAAACAGGAAAGTGCTACAAGTCAGTGGTTTTAAGATGACTGACTGGTCATTTCAGTATTCCATTAGCACCAAGTTTTGAGAGACATATTTTTACTCTTAGGTCTGTAGAGTTATTTTGAATATATCAGAATGCTGCACACAAGGAAATAAGAACAGCTAATGCAAAATACTGAATTAATATTTTATTGCAGACAAATGAGACATTTTTTTAAATGATGCCCTCCAGTCAAGCACCCTTCTCAGTCTGAGTGGCAGGATGCCACAGTGAAAGGAAAGTTTGTGTACAAGTTTGGTTTGCACTTCTGTTGTTTATATACCTGTTACCAAGGAAGGTTGTGGTGTTGACCTGTTGAAGGGACTGACTTGAGTTGTCTAGTCTTTGTTTTTAGACACCAAGACATTGCCTGCCTAAAGAAGAAAACAAACTAATCTGAGGTCAAACAAAAACTCAAGGAAGAAAGGAGATGTGAAAATGTTCTTTAACTTGCCTGCTTTACTGCAAGATTGCAGACAGCCTGCACTATTTTGATTATGCTCAAGAATTCAAAAGGCATGAAGCAAAGAGCATAGTGTGCTGAGTAAATGAAGAGCAAAGGCAGAGCAATTGTGCATGTCCTCCAGGTACAGGATGAAATTCACTGTTACCTGCATCAATCACCCTTTGCTGCAGGGCCTTCTGAGGGCTGCTACTTGCCTTAGTTCAAAGGAGGGAGACATAACTATTTGTCTACTTGTTTATGTTCTCTTGGCTGTATGGAACTCCTGGCAAAGGACAAAACTCACTTTATTGTCCCATTGTTTTGATTGCAAACTCACCTTGCTGCTCTCTGTGGTGGCACTCTGCTATTTTAAACCCTCTCCAGCCACAGACTGAGATTCATTGCTAGGTCCTGCACTGCAAATTCCTGTGAGGCTACTAAACATCAGCAGGTTGTATCTTTTCAGACTTTTGGAACCTGCTAAATTTCTTGGATGCTATCACAGTGACTTTTCCCCTAAAAATATTTATTCTACTATTGAAAGAAAGAAAACACCATAACATAACAGGAGGGGATGTATTTACAGAAACCCCCCAAAATAATCTACCCAGATCCCATTGCTTAACCACTGCCTAGTCAGAGGAGAACTGCCACTAAGGCAGACATTTGTCCCAAGCACAGAGTCCCTCCAGGCTCAGGTCCCTGAGTCAGCACTCATGTCATGGCAAAGTAGAACTTTCTTAGCAGGAACATTTGCAGGTACAGACAGCTTTTGTTAAAGGCAAGAGGCAGGTAAAAAATAGGAAAGCAATGGCTACAATATAGGTGATAACTGCTATGAAAATGATCTGTGCCTATTAGATATCAATCAGTGCAAAAGTGTAAAAGCTTCAATACCAAAGCTGCTATTGCTGCAGGCAATAGGATACCTGCACCACCTTCATCACAGGTGTTGGTGGGAACTGAAGCCTTGGCCATCCTTGTATCACTGGAGAATGCTGGCTCCAGGAAGTTTGTTTCTTACTCTATGGCACATGCAACAAAGTGAAATCCAGCCTGAACTTCTCCTAGCCCTGTGTGTGGGACAAAAGAGCACAAGGAAGAAGACAAATGCTCCTGGATTTTATAAGCACTCAAATGGAGAAGTGCTAACCTCTGAGCTTTCCCTGCTGAGCAGTCTGTTTCAGCCAGGCTTACCTGGGGCTGGTGTGCAATTCCCTCACAGCTGCAAAGATGCCAAATGGCCTGCAGGAAGATCTATAACTGGATAGTCAATACTCAGAGGACTTTTCTTCCTTTCTCTGTGCAATAGAAGCAAAACAGCAATAACAAATGGAAAGGTTGCACATCTCTACTGCACTTACCTTGGAAAATCAAACCCCATTTGGAAGTCACTTTTGTCCCAACACTAAACACAGAAAATGACACACAGAATATTTAAATTGAAGACTCAAGTTGCTATGCTTTGCCAATTTCTGGCCCCTTTGCTCACTTCTTATCTGGCCTGACTTGGTGACTTGTCCCTTATTTAACTTTTATTGTTATAGCAGGGGGTTAGCTTTCTTCTGTTCTGTCACTTAATGTATCAGAGCAATCAGGAAAAATAAAGACAGCTTTACTCTAAACTAAAGGACAGCTTTCCTTACTCTCCATCTATTTTTTTGTCTAGTTTCTCCATTTGTTATACCAACAGAATCAACTATCTTTTAAAGGCATTTAAAGCTGTTGCAGAAATTGTTTAGCCAAAGTTCATTCAGAAATACTGAGAGATGTTGGAAATGCAACTTGACTCTATGATATGAAAAATAGGGAATATTTATTCCAACCTAGAGTTCATCAAAAATACACAAGTT
Source organism: Galbula dea (assembly GCA_013399015.1). NCBI lineage: Eukaryota > Metazoa > Chordata > Aves > Piciformes > Galbulidae > Galbula > Galbula dea. Next base: position 105,961 of record VWZX01000336.1, on the reverse strand, counting down.
TTTTGCTGAAACATAAATTTATTTTTAATATAATTGTGGTTGTCTGTAGAAGTGTCCAAATGTTGGTGGTTCATTTAGGGCAGTGAGGCTAATCCTCATTTGACACCAGATCTTCTAGGCCCCTGTAAGTACCTGAAACCCCATTTGTTAGTTGCCTGCCTGTGATTTAAACCCTGACAATTTTTCCATGCCACCAGCCAACACTTTGTGTGTTGGGATTTTCTCTATGGTTGGCAACATCCCTAACGTGACAGATGAGCAGTTTATTTCCCAGGCTTTGCAAAGCAACTTCCAGGCAGTAAAGCCTCCCTGACCCTCCTGCCTTGGAATGTATTTGAGCCAATTATGTAAAAGCTGAATGTCTTTGCCAACTCTGATACCCATCCAGCTTTTTCTGTAATAGGATTATCCAATTTTATACAGTTTCTGCACTGGCTACTTTTGGATTTGAGTTCACAGTGAAATTCAGAGATTTTCTTCTCTTTCCAGCCAAAGAAAAATGTTAATATCTTGAGAACATATCACACAAAGAGCAAAGATTTATAGGAGGATAGTGCTAAGAAGAATGCCACCCCTGAGGTGTGCCACTTTATAAATTATAGGCTAGTTTCAAGCTCTGAATATATTTTCAGGTGACATAAAGAGCCTTACAGAAGGCTGCTGCTGTGCAGAGCAGTCTATGCCTGGCAGCCTGGCATCAGAGAAGGTGAAAAAATGGCTGGGGCTGGTTAGACAAGCCAGCTCTCCCCAGCCATCAGGAGACACATTACTCCAGTATTTCCAATTCATTTGCAGATTCTGCTGGCTTAGTCCAGGATTTCCAGTGTGGATTATCAATTTGACTGAATTAGCTGATAATGAAGCCTCATTTTTTGAAGTGTCAGGCACCCAAAATATCACTTAAAATCAGTGGGTTATGAAAGGGTGCTTAGTACCTCTGAAAATCAAATCCAAAATTAAGTTCAGTGGCAAAGAATGAGTTTGAGTGTGCTCCCAATGAAGCCAATGACTCTCAGTTTTATTGATGTTGTTGGGTATGAGTCAAGCTCCCTATCAAGAGTATACCCAGCAATGTAACAAAAATGAACAATTTCCATCTCATTTAAAGATGCCCTGCAATATATTCTTACACCTTACCATCTGGTGCCTCTATCAAGGAGATTTGGGAAGTTTTCTACATGAAGACTTGTGCATTCCAAGCTCTTCCTGCTTACTTTTGCAGACAGGTAACAAAGCTATCTATTTTTAACAAGCAACCTCTGAATATTATTAGCTTGTTTCTTTGAGACCCATTCTGTTTATACTAAAAAAAGGAGGGCTATGTTAACATGGTAAGCTGCAAAGTGTTCAAGAACTGTCAAAAATGTTGGCCTGGGATAAACCTAAGACACATTAACAACATCTTATGTAAGATCTAGCAGAAGACATGAATGTATTTTGCTGGCTGCCTTAGTTCTTACTCATCCCCCTGCACTAGCCCCAGCAGGAAAAGGGGATATAAAGATGTTCCCAAGGGGTCTAAAGGGGTGTTCTTGCATTCCTCCTAAGCTGCCCTCTTTAGGAGCAAAGCATGGAATTTAATCCTTCCATTTGGAAAGGACATCTTTCTAGTAGCATCCTAGAAGTTCATATTTAAGTGAAAAAAAGAATATTTTAAGGTGCAGTTGAATTGGGATAATGAAAATATCTGAAATTTCTATTGTACATGTTCAGAACTCCAAAATGCATGAAGGAATGTAAGGCTTTAGCAATTAGTTTGGGGCTGTAAAATAATCACATCAAATCTTTATCTAATTCCTTGTTACAGGCTGCACTTTACATCTAGGCAGAGTTGGATGGATGCTATGATGGCTCAAGAGGAACTTGGGGCCTCAGATGCAGAAGTAAAGAGCCCCATTTTCAGAGGATCTCTAAAGCTCCTCTTAGACTTGCTTATGCAAGGACCAGTGGGAAACTACTAGTGAGGGATTGTGCTCCTGCATTTTGTCATGTCCTGAGCAAAAGCCTATTTGTCCTGGTCCTTGAAAAGCTTATTGCAGTCTGTCACAGCAGTGTAAGGTGCTTATTTAGGCCTTGGGACTGGTCTGAACATGGAGAAAAATGGTAGCAGTCCTCCTTAGCTCCAAGTGATGTGTTGTTAAGTGCTGAGAAGGTCTTACAGGTTCACAGTGTGTCTGCTGGGTATTTTCCACAGGAGACTCACACAGGGCTGTTTAGGAACAGTGTAAGCTCCATAGGATATCATCTATTTGAGTGAGCCAATGCATCCTTTCTGCAGCCCACCATGCTGACACATGATGTGCTGTTCTGGGGTAGCAATGCCCAAAGTCTCCCCACAGCACTCACAGTAATCACCAACAAGTACTCTGCCCAAAGCCACAGCATGCCTTTTGGTCTCTTCTTAGGAGCTTCTCTTGCTTTTTGCTTCCCACCCTCCCAAAAAACTCAGCCCTCTCCATCCCCCCAAAAAACCTAAACCCCCCAAGCTCCAACCCTCCCAAAACCCCCAAACCTCCAACCCCCTCCAACAAAAAAACCCAAGCCCCTCAAAAAAACCCACCCAACCTTCCCTCCAAATAAAACCCCTCCCAAAAAAACCCTAATGCCCATCCCCTAAAAACAACTCAAAACCACTCCCCAAAAAGAGAACAAAACAAACACACCTCACACTACCCCCCAGATATATGCAACAGCAAATGCATCTCTCACCCACAGTCACTGGTCTCAGGGAAGCTCCTCTGGTTAATGCTGAGACCTTGTCCCACAGCATGGTGCTCTTATCAGAAGGTACCTCTTGGAGAAAGCAGAACAGTTGATTCAATAAACCTTCTTCATTCTCATTTGAAATTTTCTCTTATTTTTCCCCATTTGCTTTTTTTTTTTTTTACTGTTTTAGGTTGAGTTGAATTAAAGTGAAATCAAGAATGAAAATGATTTCAGACCTATCAGTCCAATTCTATTTTTGCTTCACCTCAAAGAGTAACTTCATTTTTAGGAGAAAAATATTAGGAAAATAAGGCAAATGTGATTTTTTTTTTCACAGAGAAAGTAAATACATCTTCTTAGTATGGATCTATGCAGTAACACAGGATCATTTTAAAATGTCCCCACAGACCATTTTATACAAGGTAATTCAGACACCTTAGTGTAATGCAAGAATCTGGCTAATGTTTATAGTCATGCAGTGATGACAACAGGTACTCTGTCTTTAGATTTTTTTAGATACCTAGACTTTAAGTATTCAGACTGTTCAGGTGGAAAAAATTTTATTACCTGTATTTAAATGATGTGATTTTTCAGCTGCCTTCAATTTGGGGAAACGAGAAAAGGAAAGTCATTGCTAACTTCCCAGTTTCAAGAGAGATGAATCAGACATTGTCCTAGCACTTTCCCAGGTGGCCACCAAAGAGAAGCACAGGCATAGAGGAGAAGCACATATCACCTTCCTTCTGCTGGCAGCTGAAAGCTTCATTTCTGAATAGCATGGGGGCAGGGAAATCCATGTCTTCAGTAATATTCAGCTGTATCTTTGTTGTATTGATTAGTTATACAAAACACAGAAGGCACAAAAGCATTGGTGCACTGGGAAAACTGAATTTCTGTTCAAAGAAAACTCAGGTTATAGTTCATGATGTAGAACAGTTTCATGGGAGAATGAACAGTGCAGGAATCCAAGAAATAACTGGAGTGTAAGGTACAGTTTAGAAATATCTGTTCTGACATTGCTGGAGAAAGATGATCAGCAGCCCTGTTTCTGCCTAACTCTTTGCAGGGTTTCACTGAGAACACCCCTACAAGTCCATGTTTTTTTTGTTCTGTAGACAGCATATCTATTTACTGCAGCTGAAAACTCTGACCTAGAGGCATCTTGCCTTTCTGCCTCCTGGGTTTTGTTACTGCTGTCTCAGTGCTCACTCTCACATAGGCTTGGTTCACCCTTTGCTGCTTTAATACCCAGCATTTCATTAAGAACAATCCACTGCCCCAAAATTATATTGTAGAATGTCTCAGGGTTAAAGAATTCTATATTTTCCAGCTTTTCTTGTTCATGATATAAAGTCAGATCCTTAAAAATGCTCCTTGACTACAACATCTGTCTTCTCAATTCAAATTCCCCCTCCCCAAATCCCTCCATGTTTTACACAAGACAGGCTGTGAAATAATTAACAAGAGTTAACAATTTACTGGATGATTTTGTGCTATTTCATGGAAAACTGACTCACTCCATCCTGTGGAAGTGATTTACCTGAAGCTGATGCAGAAAGAATATTGAACTTTAAAAACCCCAACACTCCCCAAACAAGATCAAATCACACAGCCCTGCTCTCTGTGGCCATCCTTTGTAGACTGTTTACAGAGAAACTTGTTGGTTATAAAAACTGTCAATGAGATGTTTGCTTCCCCCACCCCCATAAATTTAATTAGGTTGTGATAGATTCATCAGTTTTCATCTAAATTATTTTTGGTGAATTCCAATTGGTTCCTGCTGGGGCTTGGCAGCCACATAACTGATCATATGCCTATTTAATCCACTCATGGGATATTTAACAAATTGTTAGCTATTTCAGTGTGCACTGAAGTGTAGCACTACCAATTCTTTTTTCCTGTCATGCTACTGGGGCTATTATGACAGTCCATTATGTGATTTATTTGGGGAAATAAATGTGAAGTGTTGCAAAAACAACACTACATCATAATCTTCACCCAAAATGTAATAAGGTCAAGAGGCATCTCTAAGTTTGAACATGCAAAACACTAATACCTTTCTTTCCAATCTGTGGACAGTGGTTTGCCTTTTCTGACATTAATGTACTGAGAAAGACATATTGCAGTGAAGCAGTAATGTGATCATTCATTTCATCCTTTTAAAATAAGTACTTAATTGGTTAAGAGAAAAAAAGTAATAGGCCTATTTATCAGATGTTTAGGCTTGTCTACCTGGGGAAATAGCCTGGAATAGTTATTGCATACTAACTCTTCAGGCAGACATTCTTAATCCACAGTGAAAGTGTCTCTGTGTGTTTGCCTTAATCCACGCTGCGGACGAGTACAGGCTGGGATGTGGAACTTTAAATTCACCTCTTAAATTCATTCTGTAATAACTCACACAGAGAGACAAATTCTTAATGAAAGCAATTTAAGGAGTTTGGTAAAGTAGCTGTAGAGCTTAGTTCTCCTTTTATACAGAGAAAATACTCTCCTTCCGGTGATTCAACTTGTTGGGTAGGAGTAGAGGAGATACCTTGGAACATGGAAAGATGTTTCAAAAAGGAGTTCCTGAGGCTCAGGTCCATATGCTCCCTCTTTTCCCCCACCTGCTCAAGTCCTTTAGCTTAGGTAGTGTTGATCCTTCTCTCTTCTATTTTTTTTTGGTCTATTTGTTTTGATTTTAATTTTTTATGGGATGTAGAGAAGAGTACCTATGATGCTCTGGGATTATGGTGCTTGCTTCCATTTTTCCTAGTGGCAGGTTAGCTGTTTGGGTGCTTGGTCTGCAGGACAGTCCTGCAATACTTCAGTTTTCAACTGGAGATGTGTCACTCACTCTTCCTTTTCCTGGTTCAAAGAGGCTGAACCAGTGCAGATGATGGCTTCTGGTCAGACCTGTCAGTGTGAAACATTGTTTCATGTTATTTCTCTCTCCCTAAGTTAAACACCAGGGTAACAATGCCTATAAAATGGTGTGAAACTTTGAAAGACAAACATGATAGATGTGAAAACACAATAGATCATCCTCTCAGGTGAAATACTGGGTTTTCCTAAAACCTGGTAATTTCATTGTGCTACAATTCATAAATATCCAGCTTTAAAAATGCATAACTCAGACATCTGAAAACAAGACAAAGCAGAGCTGCCAACCCACTAGGCCAGCAAACTACCTGAAGTACCATTAAACTTTGTTATAATCTCCATGCTGTAGGATCCATACAGCAGCTTCTGCCATGTCCATGTTTTCTTACCAGACTGCAGTAGGTCAATACAAAACAAGCAGAGTAAAGCACTGTCAGACCAGACCATTAGGGATGACAGAGCCCAGCGGATTAAGCCATGATGGCAAGGTCAGTGGGATGTGAAACTCGGCTAATGATGTCATGCCCTTGTCAGTTTGCATTGGCTAAATATGTTCAGGTTTACCAGCAAGCCCTATGGCTTAGTGAGCTCTGCTAAAGGGAATTTCAACCTGAAATAGGTCAACATGAGCAGAATACAAATGTTTGCTCCTCAAAGGCTCTTGGTGAAAGCTTGGCCCTGCTGAAGCCAAGGGAAGCTCAGCCAGTGACCTCCATGAGGCCAGGATTTTGCCCTTTGGCTTTTGCAGATATGACATTCAATTAAATCCCTTTGCTTATGTTCTGTAGATTGGTTTTCATCACATGTCAGAAGACATTTCTCAGTTGGAGACTATGTAGTAGGGAGCTGTGTCTCATTAAAGATTTGTACAGGTCCCAGGTCAAAGGGAGCCTGGCTCTTCCTGGTGGGAGAGGTGTGTGCCACCTCACGCATGCTGAAGAACAAAGCAATAGAGAAAAGCTCATTCTCAGTGCAAGAATGATCATGCAGCAGGAATTAGCTAACTTCAATCACATGAACAGGACTGCATGGGATGCTTGATGCAGATGAACAGAGCAGCATGGCTCAGTCTGGAGGGAGCTGCAACCAGCTTCCCCCTGTCAGAAAGCATTACGCTGAGTGAGGACTCAGCAGGAGGAGATGTGTCCCAGCTGAGACCGAGCTGCTCTGACAGTTGGCACTCCAGGAGCTGGCCAAAGATTTCCAAGGGGGAAAGGGGCACTAAGAGAGGGGCAGGACAGCAAGTCAGGATGGAAGGGGGCTGCATCTCTTTGAGAGACACAGATCAGCAATGCACCTCCAGCTTCAGATAAGCAACTGACCTTGAAATTCTATCTGCCTCATAGAGGTCATGATTCTGTTTTATACCAGTTTGGTTTGCTTCTGAATCAACACTCAATAAATAAGCACTAAAGCTAGTTCCTTCAAACAGGTTTTGTGTGTTGTGGGGTTTGGGTCTTTTTTAACTACCAGGCATAGGGATTGCTAGGCTTACCACCTGAGCAAAGCAAAACTACTCCTCCAGAGCAAGAGTTTCAAAGGCAAAGGAACAAACATGCTCACCCCTAAGAGGCAATCAGCAGAGATTCTCAGACCACACAAAATAATGTTTGAAATGTTGTGCAGGCAGTACCTCCCCTCTGTCATTTCACAGAAGCACAGGTCTCCTGAGCTCTGCTTAGCACATCTAAGGGCAGCAGAAGGGAAAGAATGAAGGCAGTACTTTTAATCCTTCCTCAGTATGTTCTCTTGCCACACAGTTCAAAGCAGACTGCTAAACTTCTCCAAATTTATTTTTAGAAGCATCTTGGCTCAAGCACCTTGAAGTTAAACAGAATCCCAATGGCTAGTGGCTATGAACAAGTTAGATATTTCATTCTGACACTCACAGAATCACAGAATATCAAATTCATGCTTAGCTTCCACCACAGTTAGTTCGGGTTTTTTAATTGAAAATACACAATTGTTTCAATTGCAAATGTGGGTATTTAAGTTGTACTCATTATTTACATTACCAAATTACCAAAAAAAGGTTTCTTGTTTCTCCTTCTAGTGAAGTAAATAAAACCAGATGGGAGGAGATGGATTTTATTAATTCTAAAAATGTAGGGGCCAAAGTCTTAGACACATTTAGGCAAGTAAAACTAAAGAATGACAGGGCCATTTTTAGGGGTACCCAACAGGCTAGATGCCTTACTTCTGCTAATGTCAAGGATGGTTTTACTGTCAAACTGTCAAAAGAATGGCAATCTGAAAGATAAGGAATAGGCTATTATTAGTGTCAGTGCCAGAAAATGTTAATGAAGGTGATATTATGGTAAATGAAATCAGACATAGGATAGTAGCTCAGAACAAGCAGGTTTCAGAGATGGAAAATCATATCGAACAAAAATTTGTTTCATTAGGAACCCTGGAAGTGCACAATATCTCTAATAATAGCAATTGAAGAGAAATGGAATACAGTGGTCTCAAAAAACAGATAGAGTTATATAGGAGTATTAATCCTCTAGTGAGGAGGCAGATGCTGTCAGCCAGAAAAAAATCAGGAGTAAAAAAGCAATGTAACAAGAGTGAAAACTAACAAGTTTGTGTGTTACTGCCACAGCTTTTGGACTGGCAATGGACAGGCCCATGAGACATTCCTGGGTCAAGTTCCTGGGACTGGAATGTGAAGTTCCTTCCCTGAAACATGAAGACATGCATTTTGCTACTGACTTAACTCTCCTCCCAGTTCCTGTGCATGCACAGAAACATCTCCAAAGCCAGGAGTAACAGGGAAGCCAACATGTTTCAACAAGAAGATAACTTTGGCGAGATGTGAATGATCATGAAGAATCAAAAGCAAGTAGGACACTCAGGGAGATTTACTTACATTGTGAACAACAAGAAAGAAGCAGAAATAAAGGTGTGGACAGGGAAAGCTTCTGGGAAGATGAACATTTCAGATAGAAATGAAGAAGAAAGGATAGAAGGTAGAAAGCAACATAGAAACCTTCTGTCAACAAGTACAAAGATGAAGCTACTCAACAGCATCAGCAGGCAGAACAGAGGTGTGCCAACCACCACATGGTCCTAAGACAGAACAAGAACCAAGAAATGATTTGAATTCCCAATGTTCTCTATAACAAAAGTTGAGCAGAGTAGCCAAGTTACAAACATTGAAATACAGGAACAAACAAAGGAGACTTTAAAGACCAGAAACAGTCACACTGACCAGGGCCTGGGCAAGTACCAAACCAGAATCAGAAGGGTTCAACAGCAAATACCAGCCAGAAAGCAACAGAGGGGTGAAAACAGAACAAAACAGGTTATGGTATGTAACTGCTGTAAGAAATAGGTATGTAGGGCCAAAAAAGTAACAAATGTGTGTCAAAGTATATTGGGTTGCAAATCTATATGTGTGCATGCTTATGAAAATCAATAAGAATTTCCTTTCCTAAAGTACAACAAAAAAGATCAAAATGAATGCCTTCAGCAAAGTTCCCTTGTTCCTGGTTTCAGGCCAGTAAAAAAGAGTTTGAAGAACAGTTTTCAGAAGGCATAAAAACCTCATAATTAATCATTTCTTCAAACAGATCAGGAGCAGGAAGCTCTAGAGTGTGTAGGCCCATTAATTGATCAAAGTACAAAAGGAGCTCACAGAGAAGATAAAGCAGAGGAGGAAAATGAAATGAATTTTTTTGCAGCCTTGAAGGAGTTTAGGGAAAAGTCTGGGCTGGAACCTTTCTTCATGCATCAGAGGGGATATGTTGGAGGACCTATTTCAGAGTAAATTCATTAGAAGAATCTATAGAAGAAAATGTCAAAATTAAGGTAACAAATTGTCAGGCTCAGATGGTTTCAAAGCTGACCTACTAATGCAAAGCCTTTAGAGCTGCCATTTCACTGCAGGAATGGAGAGTGGCAAATGGGATGACAAATCTTTGGCAGTTGCAAGGTGTATCTGGAGAGATACAGTCTAGGAGTTGTAATATCCAATTAGTTTGACAACTGTACCAGGAGAATTGGTAGGAACTAAATCAGCAGCTACTGGGAAAGTGTAGTACCCTAGAGAAGCTTTGAAAAGAGGGAGCCAGGCTTTGCAAACCAGGCAGAGTTCTTTGGAGGCATCCAAGAAGAAACCCAGCACATGAGCACAAAAATGCTGGGCTTGCTAAGAATCTTGTCTCCAAAAGAGAATGCCCAGGAAAGAGAAGAGGACTGAAGTAGGTGTACACAATGTCCCTGATGGGTATTCTTAGGGCTTCCAATAGTTCTGTCTTTCACAACCTCCTTAGGCAGCCTTTGCTTCTATGCATTTAGTAACCTTCAATGGATTTGTCAGCTGTGAACTAGCCCAGTCAGCCCCTAAGCCACAAATACACTTCACAATATGCATGCCAGTGAATTTTGAAACTTATGTACATGTTGCATGAAGAATCATCTTGCTTTTTTTTGTTCTAAGTATGCCTCCTAGTAGCATCCTTCAATGTCTCCTAGTTCATGTACAAGAAGAGACAGTGAATAAGCAATTCCCACCCCATCCTGCACATAGTATTTGGGATTTAGTCTCCTGGGATTCCTGAAAAGCATTTGACAACTTACTTCACCAAAAACTCTCCAAAAACCTCTGCTACCACAGGATAGGAAAGGAACTTATTTCAGGGGTAAAGAAAGGGTTAAAGTTTAAAAAATAAGGAGAAGGAATAAACAATCAGTTTTCTCAATGCAGGGAAGGTACCCATAGAGTCTTGCTGGGGTGCATGATAGATCTACCCTTCAACACACTTCTAAATTACCTGCAGAAAGAGTTGAATAGCAAGATAACAATGTTTTCTCTTGATAAGAATTTATTCAGTGTAATCATAAAGGGAAAAAAAAAAAGAGTACTGGAGGAAGCAGTCTGACTGGAGATGAAATTGGGAGTAGATAAATGTAAGGCAACATGTATGAGAAAAATAATCCTAACTTTACATACATAGTGACAGGTTTTGGATTAATCATTCAGAAATAAGATCTTGGAAATACAAAAGAGGGTCTGTGAAAGTGTCAGCTCTCTGCTCAGGAGTAATAAAAAAAGCATCAAATTGGAAGCTAGGAATTATTAGGCAAAGAAAAGAAAAGAAGGTAGGAAACAGCATCCCACACTGCAGAGATGTGGGGCACCCACACCCTGAATACTGCAGGCAGTTCTCACCACCCTTCTCCTAAGTGTGTAGCAGGTCTGAAAACAGGGATCAGAGATGGAGTGTCAGGATGACTAAGGTAGCAAATGGCCTCTGCATCCAAAGTGATTTTAATAGATGAGGGTTTTTTCAGTCTGGTAAGAGGTGACTGAACAATGCTATAAGAAAGATCTATGAATCCACATGCACACAGGGAGCATAAATAATCACCTTGTGTCCACTGTGTTTTCTAGTACAAGAACCAGAAAGTATCAAAGGAAGTCAGAAGATGGCAAATTCAAAACAAACAGAAGAAATAAAACACACAGTCAGGCTTTCATCAGCTCTTCTGGCTTCAGAAAGTGGTTAGCCAAATCAAGATAAGCTAAAAAAATCCACCCAGCTCTATTTAGTACAAAGGCAAAATGTATAGCCCAGGAGCCATGGGCCACCAGAAGCTGAGACATTATGCTGGGTTCTATGGCTTCCCTGGCTTTGTACTCATTTCAGTTGCTACCAGAGAGAAGATAATGGATTGAATGAATATTTTGGCTACAGAGGCTTACACTTTCTTATGTGCTTAATCCCCTGCTGGGAAATTCTTCAGGTGGGCAGAACCTCTGTATCTATTTACTGGATATCTAGAGAACCTTCTTAACCCTAACTGCATAGGGAAGGAGGACAGCACATTGATTTGTGATCTGGCAGATTCCAGACAGAATTTAAAGCACAGACCTGCTGTAAGCAGTATGTGCCAAGTCATCCTCCCTCACTGCTCTAAGCAGGCTTGACAATCCATGGTCTATCCTCATCAGAAAGACAGCATCATCATTGAGACAGCATTGAGGAAGAACTTCTTTCCTATGAGGGTGTCAGAGCACTGGCACAGGCTGCCCAGAGGTTGTGGAGTCTCCTCTGGAGAAACTGAAGAGCTGTCTGGACACAATCCTGAGTAAAGTGCTCTAGGGGACCCTACTAGAGCACAGAGGTTGGACTAGATGACCACTGGTGGTCCCTTCCAACCTTAGGCATGGTGGAAATCTGTGATTGTTTTAAATTTTCAGGGCTACAGCATCCCTGCAGCTTCAATTACCTTCAGCTACAGTTATCAGTGCCAAGCACTCTGAAAATCAGAGCTTTAAGGGCTTGATTTTGGCTTGTTTTATCTGAGATGCAGCTGAAAATGCTCAGCCCACTTATCCCATCAGTGGCAAAAGACGCTGGAGTGATTTAGAAATGAAAGGAAACTTTTTCTAGAGCTTCTTGCTAGCATTTTAGCAAACTTTCCAGCCAGGACTTTAAGAATTCAAACAACTAGTCATTCAGAACTGACAACACATCAAACCTCAGTGAAAAAATTAACTAACATAAGAAATCTCCCAGTGTCTTTTGCCAGCTAATTGAAAAACATCCTGCAAATTGTTCTGACATGTTTTTGAACTTGCATTTTAGTTTCTGAATTGATGTTAAACTGTGACCCTTTCCTGGGCCATTTGCAAAGAGGAAGATTGTCACATTAAATCATTATAAAATATAGCCACATTTACATTCCAATTTTAGTTTGCATTTCTCTAGTGAGGCAGATGAAATAAGAGGGGGTTTTAATTGAAGTGACTCCCCAGAATTCTAATGAATGCTTGATTGAGTTTGGACATTTTCATAATTCTGGTGTTCTTATTTTGCTGACAAAATGTCAAGGAGACAGTTGACCTCCTCTGATGTCCTCCTGCTCAATGGAAGGAAGCACACAGGGGATTTTGTTCTTTTTAAAAAAAAATACAAGGTTGTTTCTCTTGTTGAGAGATTGACAGAAGGTAATAGGACAACATAGGAGTGAGAAAAGTTATCACATTATTGTGTTCACACTTTGCTTACAAGTAGAGTATTCTGAGAGCAAAGGCTCTGCTAGATTAGAAGACAGAAACATGTATTTTGCTCATTTCTGCAGTAGCATGAAGTAGGCTTTCCCTTGGTTTTGAGGCAGATTTCACAATAAAGAGGCACAGAAATTGTGAAGGGTTTTCAGTAGAGTTTTGTCTTTTCCACTTGACAGATTTGGTTTTCTGCAGAACCAGACCTCGAATCCTGGGTTCAGCTTTGGGCTCCTCACTACAAGAAGGACATGGAGGTGCTGGGGTGTGTCCCAAAGAAGGGCAAGGGAGCTGGTGAAAAGGTCTAGCTGGTGAAGGGTCTAGAGCACAAGTCTTGTCAGGAGCAGCTGAGGGAGCTAGGTTTGTTTAGTCTGGAGAAGAGGAGGCTCAGGGGAGACCTTCTTGCTCTCTACAACTACCAGGAAGGAAGTTGTAGCTAGATGGGAGTTGGTCTCTTCTCTCAGGTGACTTAGTGATAGGACAAGAGGAAATGGCCTCAAGTTGTGCCAGGGGAGGTTCAGGTTGGATATTAGGAAAAACTTCTTCACTAAGAGAATGGTTAGACATTGGCCCAGGCTGCCCAGGGAAGCAGTGGAGTCACCACCCTGGAGGGGTTCAAGAAATGTGTAGATGTGGTACTTCATGACATAGCTTCATGTCATTGTGCTCTCTGTTTCCTCTGGAAGTAGAAGTAATAAAGCCCCTCAGATAGATGCTGTTTCACTTCCTCACAATTAAAGGGCAAGGAACCTTTGAGGAAAAGCTTGCTCCTTAAACTGCCAGCTCCTGATGTGACAGGCAGAGCAGCTCCCCTGAGATTTAAACACATATCCAACAAAGTAGTGCTACCTGTCCAAACACATCACATAAATGCCTACTGATATTACACAAGTTTACAGCTACCAGAATAGTCTCAGTTACAAAAGAAAACATAAATCTTTTCCACAATTAGCCTTTTCTTCAAGCTTTAAGATATGGCAACATGGAAAATGTAAAATCTTTTCCCTCCTTACTTAACAAGCCATCATTTACCTTTAAACAAGCAGAGGATTTAATATTTTACCATGGGGGAGACATGCTGGAACATCCCAGGAGCAAACCATTCTCAGGACAGCAGAGGAAGGACTTGCTGGCATCAGCAAACTCAGCTCTTAGCTATGCACAGACCTTAAGAAAGATTTGCAGTATATTATGGGTAATTAAATGTTGAGGGGCTCGTTTAGGAGAGCAAAGGCTGCTAATTCTCTGCCTTGAAAAATATGCTCATAACAATGACAGGGCTTTTTTTAGTTCCAGCTTCCTGTTATCATGAAGTGCAAGGTTATATCACACTTCAATTGATTAAGTGCAGGTCGCCCTGGTAGAAAGATTTGATTATGTTGCAAGTAAGAGCTTGGGGAGAGTAATTAGCAGTTTCATCCTCATTCTGCATCTCCAGTACCACATTTAGATTACAGGCAGAGCCCTTCAGGTTTCTTAATTTCTTTTTACAAGATATCACAGATCCACAGCTGCTCAGCAGCAGACACAGAAGAAGGTGCATTTATGACCATATTGAGCCCTTAATTATTAGGGCATTTCTTGTTTTGGTGATCTCCATCCTTGTTCAAATTATCTGTAGCCACAGTCAGCAGTAGCTGTGGAAGAAATAGAGCAAAGACAGCTAATCTGTTTAGGCAGCAACATTAGTGCTGACTTTGATTGCTTTCCTCACCTGCTCACTGTCTTCTATTTAAAATTGTCAGGTGCCTGGCAGAGCACTCTGGAAAGTCTGCATTTGTCCAGTCATGATTTTCAAGAACACAAGGGTTTTGTCCTTGACTTTCATTCTTCTGTCTTGCAGCAACATAGGCACAAAAGCAGGTTCTGAATTGTATGGTAACCTGATGTTAATGAGAGATAAGAAGAGACACTGATATCCAGGCTAGCTCTATAGAAAAAATTTCAGTGCCTAGTACCCAGTAATGCACTGTATAGATGCAATTTAAAATGGCAAATGAAGAAAAAAGCATTTACATACATTTGCAAGAGTAGCATGATCAGAAGTAGTCCCTAAAAAGAACCAAAGATTTGGTAGGGAGAATTGCTGACCAAAATGCAGTATGTCTAATTAGTAATTTACTAACTTCAGTAAATTTACCCAAGTGTTACAGGTGGAGTGGCAAATTGAAATCCATTTAGTAGGGTACCACAGGAATCTGTTGCTTTCTGGCAGGATTTTCTTCCAACCTATTTTGACTGTAGACCTTTTGATTATTTCTGTATTTCCTGGGCAACAACTCCCACTTGACTGGCAACAGCTATCTGTCATGACTGAGCTGCAGCCTCAAGAGAAAGCTCTTCTAGATTTTGAACACCTACATTCCTAGCAAAACCTCTCTAATAATTGCTTAACATCTAGGAGTACATATTTGTTTATACTTGTTTCAGAGATACCTTTTCTGAAGGTGATTTGTCTTTATGGAAACCATCAGTTGGAAATCATAAAAGAGATTTGAGTATTGCTAAGAGCAGTCTTGTTTAAAAAAGGCATGTCAGCAATGTGCTACAGGCCTAATTACTGCAGAGAAATTAGCAAATAATTATATGCAAATAAATGAAGCTAATCAAAGTTATTAGCACATTTTGCTAGTCAATCACTTAAATTGCTTAGGCTATGTTACAGCATTGGTAGGGGAGAACCAGCTAGAGAAAATACCAACAGAGCTTTAATATGTGAGGGGCTGACATTTGTGTAAACATTTCCAATGTGATATTGAACCAGCTAATCCACTCCATATCAGACTGGATTGGCTCTGGTAATCCATGGTACCTACACTAGGAGAGTGGTTTGATATGGAAAGTGAGGTTGGCAGTCAGTTCCTTCTAGAAGTGTGGCCATCCAGTCACAAGTCATTTCTGTGGTGGGTTTTTGCTGGAGGCTGTACTTCTTACTGGGGCTCTCTGCTTCTGGTGTTGCTGCCTGAATGTTTCTATCATTTTAGGGAGCAAGATGTGGAGAAATCTGTTGTTTTACCAGTGTTAAAAATTCTAATGGTGGAAGACAGTGGAACAGGTTGCCCAGAGAGGTTGTGGAAGCCTCATCCCTGAAAGCTTTTAAGACAAGGTTTTATGGAGCCCTGGGCAACCTGATCTAGTGGATGGTGTCCCTGCCAGGCAGGGGGGTTGGAACTAGATGATCTCTAAGGTCCCTTCCAACTCTGTCGATTCTATGATCCTATAAGAGACAAATCTGGTGCTGATTCCTGCTTCTGAGTCTCATTTTTTTCTGCCTTGTGATAAATTTGTCCAGATTTTGCTGGTGTTTAAACTTCTGGGTAAAAAAAAAAAGGCACTTTGCTCTTCTGGGGTGGAGACTTCTATTTTCTCAGCACAGTTTCAAAGAATTTCTTTTTCTCTGGTCTTACTTAAGCTGCCTTGGCAACTGGGAGGGCACTGTCCCCTGGGTGTGACTCACAGCCTCCAGGACACCCAGCCAAGGCAGATTTGTCTTTCTTGGGTGTTCAAGGCTTGGCTGCTTCTTAGTGCTGGAGCAGAGATGACTCAAAGGCCAGAGGAAGGAGAAAGAGAGAAACAAGGATCCTAGGAAGGCTGAGGCTTGACACTGGAGGAGAAAAGGTTATTGTCTGTCCAAATGGATTGGGGCTGAGCCAGAGGGAAAACCAGTCTGAGGCAAAAAGCACTGTGTAGGAAGGATGTGACTAATTGTGAAGGGGGTGGTAACTGGTTGTTCAGGAATGCAGGAGCCAGCTGCAGAGGCAGAGCTTGGCTGATGGGAGACACAAATCGCTGCTCTGAGAGGCCCTGGGAGCGTGGGGCAGGTGGCAGCAGCAGCAGTGGGGCAAGGTGAGGGGCAGGCAGGAGGAACAGGGCTGAGCAGGCTGCAGGAGTGCTGGGACCCCACCAGCTTTGGCAGGAGAGACATGCAGCAGCTCCGAGCTGTCAACGTTTTGTTGGTTCACTATTGGAGTCTTGCCCCTGGGGACAGTAGATCCTAGCACTGTTAAGAGTGGACTTTAATTAATGTCTGGCATGGTGAGCAGAGGGGATTCAATATTAATCCTGCTGACACTTGCTTATTTGCTCACCTCAAACACTGTGACCTAGTCTTAGAGAATCCTGCTGTGGCAGGGGGGTTGGACTAGATGATCTTTTGAGGTCCCTTCCAACTCCTAACATACTGTGATGCTTGCTTGCTTAATTGCTCTTGAGAGATCCACTCTCCCCATCTGTGGGACCAGGTTCTTGGTGACTGTGGTTCAAGGGAATAACTGCAGGATTCAGACACAAGTTCACAGAAAGATGATAAAAATGTTAGACTTCAAGACTTTGTTACAGTTCTCACACATACACTCAACTATTGTTTCAGGACTGTCTCTCTCATTATGTTCATGCTAGTAAATTAAACAGTTAAAGGGGCATTTCCAGGCACAAGAGCTATCAGAGTTCCCTCTAGCTTAAGACTGGCCTGTGCCAACTCCTGGTCTCTCAAACCATCCCTAGAAACATTTTGGGAGTTAGCATGGTGTTGTGGTTTAAAACCCTAGCCAGCAACTAAGCACCCCATTAAGCTCACTCACTTCCTCCACCAGACAGTGGGAATGGGGCAGAGAACTGGGAAAGAGTAAAACTCATGGGCTGAGATAAAGATAGTTTAGTAGGATGGAAAAGGAAGAGGGGGGGGAGGAATAGAGTATACAAAACAAATGATGCACAAAGCAATTGCTCACCACCCACTGACTGAGGCCCAGCCAATCCCCAAGCCACAGTGTCCCTCAGCCAACTCCCCACCACCCAGTTTATATACTGGGCATGATGTCATATGGTATGAAACACCCCTTTGGCTTGTTAGAGTCAGCTGTCCTTGCTGTGTCCCCTCCCAGCTCCTTGTGTGCACTCAGACTCCTCACTGGCAGGATGAGAAGAAGAAAAGTCCTTGCCTTAGTATAACCACTGCTTAGCAACAGCTAACACAGCAGATATGATAACATATCAACATTATATTCATCCTAAATCCAAAACCCAGCACTATACCAGCTACTATGAAGGAAATTAACTCTATTCCAGCCCAAACCAGAACACATAGCCTGGGTTCCTTTCCAACAGACAGGTCAGATGTGACAATTCGTGGCAGCTGCCCTCTGTGCCTGGGAACAACCTTAGGCATGTTTGCTTGATGAATTCAGACACAGCTTTTATATGACACTGCAGTCAACTTCCTATTCCCCATTTCTCATGCTTAGTGAAGAGTTTACTATTATGGTTTATTTTCCATATATGCTAGATTTTAGAAGAGAAACAATTCCACTGCATTTTGTTCAGATTTGCCCAACTCTCCTTAAGCTCCTAGAAGCCAGATCAGGTTGAGCATCCTCAGAAACTTCTTACATGTATTAGCATGCAAGAATGTACTAAGTTAGTGGTGTATCACTCAGCTGCAGGATGGTGTCATCCTCAGAGCAGCAAATAGATTATAATGTTTCCTGTGATTTCTAATACTGGCTCAAGTCATTGTAATAATTTTAAATCATTGTGATATTCACTTTTACCTTTGTAGGATGGCTCCTCCTCCTCATGACTCAGGTCTGCACTCAGAAGATCTTCATTCATTTGTCTGTGAGAACTCCAAATTCATTCATTCATTCAGGTATATTCTCATCAGTTCAGCACTGGTTAGGTTCCTCCACTTTTTTTTTCCACTGGGTCACAACTTCAGGTAGTGAAATACTGAAAGATTGCATATTGCTTCTCACCTGGAAGATGAGAAAGACTTCATTTTATTCTTGATGGATTATAAATGACAGAGAAGTCACTGTTTTCATAGTCATATATACACAGCAGTGTTCTAATATTGCAGATGTGGAACAGTAAGAGTCTTGCTGATGTTAAAGCATTTCCTCCCAGGGACATTTTCAAACTTATTTTACCTCATTATTCTATTCATGGAATTTTTAGTTGTTGCTGGTCTAGAGAGACTGATGATGTGTGTCAACTTATCTTTTTTTTTTTCACCATTCAATGATATTTTCTCTTTTCATTCATCAGCCTTTTAAGAAAAAAATCTTTTCCTCTCTTTATCTTTACTTGTCAATTGAAAGAAACCTGAAGGTTTGATTTCATGTATATACCCAGCAGAAATCACAAGTTAAAAATGCAAGAAGAATCAGGATATCTTGCACTTCTTGTAATGTAAGAAATCCCAGCTATCCACAGCCCTGAAATCCTCCCTCCCAGTACATCCCAGTGCCTCCCAACATGGACCAATGTCCCTCAGTGCCTCTCAGTATGGCTCAGAACATCATCTCAATGCTCCCAGTGCCCTCCCAGTACCTTCTTCTATGGCCCAGATTCTTCCCATGACCTCCAGTACAGCCCACAGCCCCACACCATTATGGTCCAGTGCCCTCCCTGTGGCTCCCAGTGTGATCCACAGCCTCCCAGTATGGCCCAAGACACCATCCCAATGCACTCAGTGCCCTCCCAGTATGGCCCAGAGCATCATCCCAGTGTACATAGTCCCCTCAGTGGCACTCATGGGCTGGGGCCATGACAGGGGTACTCTTCTCTCCAGCTTCTCCTCCATGCTGAGGACCTGTGGCAGGGTGGTAGCCTGCAGCTGCTATTACAACAGATCCTTTTTTGTACAATGCACAGTAAACCTCCATTGAGAATGGGTTTATACTCTTTTAATGCACTCCATATGCTGACAGGAATAGTTTGGGATTAAGGGAGGGGTTGGTAGATGCTTGCTAAACTTCTTGTTTTCATTCAGAAACCCCAGAGGCCCCTAACAGCCCTCTGCTAGTGTCACACCTCAGCCTCTGGGGCTAGCTGCCACCTCTCCTCTCCATCACAAGCACATGTCCAGGGTTGTGCAGGCCAAAAGAGATGAAGAGTCACCATCCAGCTTTGTCTGGACCACTGCTTCTCACATCTGCTTTCCCATCCCTCTTATATATTTCTTGTGTTATTTTCTATTCCTGGCCTCAGTTTTGGACTATTAAATGTCCAAACCTGCAGTGGAGAAACTTCTGCTCTGACACTTCTGCTCTTCCTTTTATACTACTTCTATACTCCCATCTTTTATATACATATTACACACAAGTCTGGATCACATAGATGGACTCAGTATCTCAATGACTGACTGCAGAAAATCAAGAGGTAGCCAGTGTGTTCTTCCACAGAGGAGGGCAAATTCATCCCTCTCTTGAGCAGATATGTGGAGAACTCCATATCCAACTTAGAAAGTTATGCAGGTTCTCATGCAGGTGACAGTGTACAATTTACAGGCAGGGAGGGACAAGAGCAAAGAGGTTTGTGAGGCAGGTTTTCTTCCCAGAAGAAGGGAATTGCCTGTGGTGATGGAGCACCTTTCCTAAGAGTGACTGCAGCTAGGGCAGCACACAAGAAGCAGAGCACTATAAAGTCCTTTAAACCAGGAGGGAACAGTATCACCTCTAACAGTGCAACATAAATCCAGCATTTAGTTCCCCATACAATAAACCCTTGGTAGCTAACATTGCACAGGCTGCACCACAGTGCTGTGGAGCATGACCTGTCTACAACAACAGAGCCACTGTCTATGCCAGAATATATAAAGGCCACATAAAATTACCCAATATTGTATACTAAGCAAAATAATGCACTGACAAGCAAAATAACAGCCACTGACAATGCTGGAAGTAACATCATTCAAGGACCAAGAGGAACCTGGCTGAAGGATGCTGTAAACCTCAGAGCTTAGACACCAAGGATTTAGGAGAACCAGAAAATTGCAATAGTCAAGCCAGGTGGTGATTTGGACATGATGAAAGATTCCAACAGAGGAGTGAGTGGTGCAGGTCTGGGTAGAGCAACTCACAGCCCATCAGGCAGAGCTGAGACAAAGGCAGACATAGGCAGAACTGACTCCAGATGTCTGTCTGGAGAACAAAGTAGAAGGCTGATTTAAGGGAAATAACTGAACTGCTGAGAAGAAAAGAGTAAAAAGAAGGGTTTAAGGTAGGAAGAAGGTCCTTCAGAAAGTAAGGTTTTGGTATAGGCTGGAAAGTGAGGCAGTGAAGAGCAGAGGGAGGGCTTGGTTGGAGACAGACACAACTGTGTGGTTGTAGACATGTTGGAGAGCACTTCAGGAGACCACTCTGAGCAACAATAAACCAAATTACATTCCCCAGAGACAAAGAACCTTAGTTCCAAAGCCTGGATGTAACTCACTTGAAAAAAATAGTCTGCAAATCCCCAAATGTTCCAGGAAGAAACTACATTACCCCTGGAATTAACTGATGTGAAATTTGTCAAGTTAAAGGCCTCAGTGTTCCTGGTTCCACCAGATGTTTGTCATGTTTTTTCTTTCAGAGCAGCTGGTATTTTCCTAGGATGTTCAGGTCATGCCCCTATTGTCTAACCATGACTAGCAACATTAAAACATTTCCCAGCCAAATAAAGTCTGATAGCTATTTCTTAACTGGCTGCACATTAGTTTGTTTCTTCCTCTTTGTTCTTCAGATGCAGTTCAGGAAAGTGTGGAGCCCCTTTATGACTCTATCCCTCTTGAAACAACTAGGCTTCCTTTGTTGGTTGTTTTTTAGCTTAACCTCCTTTCTAGGAATGCAACTGTGAATTGAGGTCTTGTTATCAATGTTTTGCAGGGAAAATAAAGTATGTGAGAAGAAAGAGGTTACAGTGGGTGTTCCTGCTGAAACACTGCTGGGAAGGTCAGGCATCCTCTCTACAGCTATGAAGGCTTTTGACTGCTGCCCTTAATACCCAGGCATCTGACAGGTTGGCATGACTGCTCCTTCCCCTGCTCAAGAAGCTGCTGTACACTATCATCAGTGAGGGGGAAGAGAATGTAAAGTTTATGCTGCAGCTGATAGAAATCAGTGGGCAGTAAAGAGGTGGATCAGTTTATAAAGCAAGTGGTGTCAGGCAACACACACTCTGAATATGACCAAGGCAAAAATATACATCTAGAAATAAAAAGGTGACTTGTATTATGCATTAATATGCTCTGGAAAAGAGCTGCCCTGCAGGGGACATTGTGTCTACCTGATTGAACATGAGCTCCCAGTGACATACTGTCATCTGAAGTGTCACTGCTATTTTTGGACTGATAAATAAATACATACATACCTATGAGCCTCTGTAAGTCTTTGATAGGAATATAAACCTTATTCCTTGTCTAGACACATTTGAAGGGTCTGTGCAACAGTCTTCATGACCAAATAGAAGTCACTTGGTGGCTACTGTCTAGCAGCTCTGGTGAATCTAAATGGTTTGAGCACACACCCTGCATGACAAATTTCAGGAGCTCTCAAGCTGGAAATGACCTTTCTGTGCCTTGCAAATGCATGTGGGGCTGAGGGGGAACTCAACTGGCAAAGCTGAGGGGCAGTGCCTCCACAGCTACCAGCACGAGTCCAGGAACTGTTCACCTGCACTGGCCTAGCACAGCAACAACAACTCGACCACAAGTCAGGGTTGGTTGGGGACTAACACAGCTAAAGGACATCCAGATCTGTGTGGACAGGTGGATGTGGCAACCTGATGGCTTTGCCTCAAACAGCACATCCTTTGCCATGCTGTTTCTATCAGCACACAGTTTTCTTAAGCAGACAGACCCAGTCTGGCACTTTCTACTCTGATATTCTGGGATTGTTCCTTTCTAGCTTTGCCTGTCAGTTTTGGTGCTGCTCAGCTGCCTACTGTAAGCCATCCTGCAGTCAGGTGCCACACAAAATCATGGCTAGGTGGCTGTGGAGAAGCAAGGAGAGCAACCTGGGCAGTTTTCTCAGGACCTGGTGGCACTAGCAGTACGAGTCCCACATATAACTCCTCACCCAATTGTTACCCCAGGGCTCATCCAGCACCTGTGCCAGTCTGTGCCCCAGCCCACACTGCAGAGCAGCAGGGGACAGCTGGACAGCAGGGACAAGGTGGCTGGAGAAGGGATGGAAAGCCCCAGTGGGTTTGGCACACCTCTGTCTGGCAGGGCTTACTTAAAACCACTGCCAGTCCCTCTCTGGTGAAATGGCTTAAAAGAGAGATCAGGAAATATCCTTTCTTACAGTCTCCTATGTGTACATGTGTAGAGGGGCCAGATAGCAAACTCCCAGATCTACCTTCTCCTTCTGCACTGGTAACTGCCTGCCCAAGTTCACTGCACTCACCTCTACACAGACATTCCCACATTCCCTGATCAGAAAAAGGCAGAGTTTACCCCAAAGTTGTGCCAGGTAGAACCATCACCACCATTGCTCTGCTGCAAGACCTGGGGTTGTTGCAACTCCAGAACCACCCTTCCAGGGAGGCAATGGTGTTTCCATCCCACTGCCAGCCCCTGTAGCACACTGAGGAGCTCCCATCTCTTCTGAGCAAACAAACCCTGGCAAGAGATAAAGTCAGGATTTAAAGAGCTGCTGCCTTGTCTTCTGAACACAGAAAATCAGTGGAGCTTGTCCTACTCAGTCACTTAGATAACCTACTCATTCTTGGGATTTTTATCTACTCCTAAATCCTTCTCTGGATCTAACTGCCAGTGATTTGGGGTTCACTATTTTGAACTCAGTACTTCCACATGGGCTGGAAGAAGGGCTGATCTCCACCACTCCCTCAGGGTAGTAGCCAGGGTGTTAATTCCCATCTCCACCTCTCCACTTCTCCCTCATCCTCCTTGCAAAGCCAGAGAACCCCTGGGAGAAGAAAAGGCCTGGAGGAGTAGGTTGGGGGCCTGCAGCTCCCAGGCACAACACTGCTCAGCTGGGGGCCATGGTGACTGTGCAGCTCCTCTCCCTCCAGTGTTTGGGACAGTGTCCATGGAGGACACACCACACTGGAGGGGGTGGCACCCCCAGACCTGTCCTGGCAGTGGTCTCTAGCACTCCCTCCATGCTGGCTGGGAGGGCAGCTGGAGCCCAACTGCCTGGCTCTGACCTTGAACACAGGCAGCACAGCAAGTGCTGAACTTTGTTTCAGACCACACATGGAGTAAACTGGAAGCAACACATCTCCTTCTGGATCCAGCCCTTCAGCAGAAGAGAGAAATTCCTTCTCCTTGGCCAGGCTCGTCCTCAACCTGGTGTTTGGCTTCATTGCACTTAACATGATAACAAACATCTGGCTGAATTTCTCTTCCTATCTGAGCCATTCCTGTGGTTTCCCCATCCCTGCTGACATTTCCTTCCTCTCCTACTTTACCAGGAATTCTAATCCTTTCTACATGTTTTTCAGAATTAACAAGAATTAATGAGCACCTGTCTCCATACTCTCTCTGTAACTATCCTTCAGCTTAATAGGCCCAGGGCTTCCAGAACCCAATTTAGGGAAAAAATGTCATAGAAACATGATATACCAAAAACTTGAGGTATCATACAGGAACCACAAATGATAAATGGGTAGTGAAGTCTGTAACTGAAGGCAAGGCATCTTCTTTTTTCCTGACTCTGGGGATTATTTGAACATCTCAACCTTCAGCAAGCATTGATGGCATAATATTCAACTTTTTTTTTTCCTCCTCTCTAAAGAAAAGCTCTGCTTTTCTAGACTGTATGTCAAAAACAAAGGATAAGCTATTTTACTTAGTGGTTAAGATTGCTCTGAAAGCATATTTTGGTATTTCAGCTGAGAATATAGGATGTAATACTTAGGAGTTTTTTTGAATGCCACTTCCTCTTAGTCTTGGGAAGTTATATTAAGGGAACTCAGTGGTATAGGAACACAAAACAAAATCTACAAGGTGTGACTTCAGGGAATAGCCAGTGACTAGAAAGGCTTCAAGAATTCATCACAGAAAAGAAAGGTGACTGTGATTTCTAACCTGCAAGATTAGCAGTAAGGATTTAGTGATCTAGATGCTCTTGAGACCATTATATAAGAACATGGCCAAAATGAAAGATAATTTGATCTACAGTTCCCATTTAGAAAACCCTAAAATTAGCTACAGTATATCTGAGGTGCTGAGTGTATCTCATAGACCACTGAGCAGGTCTGTAATTAACTTTGGCTCTTTTAGTGCAAAAGGACATGTGATTGATTATCAGCCAGCCAATGAGCCTGGAAAATGTAGCTCTGTCAGGGATATACTGGTATATAATGCTCCCTGCTAACTCCAGGTCAGTTATGTGCTGTTAGAGTTGAATAAAATGCTCAATTTTGGAAAACACTATTTTAAAATCATACTTTACTATTAAAATACACTGGATATAAATAATCTGGGGAATGAAAGCTAGCAGCAAGCACTGAGAACACATGGCAAAACCCAGGATCAGAGGCAAGGGTTTCCATTCACAGTCCTGACCCCAGCACAAGAATATTTTGAAGAATGTTCTCAAATCATCTCTTCCTAAAGGCCATGGGCTGAGGTGAGGGAAGCATTGTATTCACCCTGCTTCCACCTCTGTCAAGCACCATTTGAACACCTGCTGAGTTGGACAATCCCCAGAAAGGCTCCTGGGAGGAAAAGTGGCTTGAAGCAACCTCAGCAGAGTGCTGAATTAGCCCATTGACAAGATCAATCTGAGGAAATGATTTAACTCCTTCTATTAGGTAAGATTGACATTTTTACTATATTTCTAACAAAAAGAAAATGAGTTTTAGCAAAAGAGACAACACACCGAGCTTTCAACTCTCTGCTAAGCTTAGCCCCACTAAATAGCACACAGTGGTGAAGAAAGGTTCCCAACTCTTAGCACAGAAATCTTCTCTCATTTATGTTACCACTAGGTGGCTCAAAAGCAAGGAGCAAAACGCCCCCGTGCTCCGGCTATGAGCAGCACAAACCTGCACGATGGAAAGACTGCTACTTGCTGTCTCATAATTGTCCTACTTCAAAATTTCCTATAAATCATCCAGCTCCCCAGGTTAGTGGTAAATACTCCCCTGAAAGAGCAGAGCTGTCATAGCCTCAGCCACATTATAGCTCTTAAAGACAGACATTGCTTGCAAAGGAGTGGGAGAGCAACAGCCAAAGGAATCATTTCTATTTTTCTCCTCCTTAAAATCAATTGCTATGGAGTGAAGTCAGCAGCTGACAGGGAGCAATGTTTAAAAGCATCTAAAGAGCAGCTCAGGCACCACATTATATTTTAATTTGTTTTAACAACTCATCTGAACAAGTAATTTCTGTTTCATAGTGATTACCTTTATTTATAACTGTTAGCAGCTTATGACTTGAGGTCTAACTTTCTATTACACATGGCTTTAGATTAAGGACAAAGCTTGCAGATCAAACCCATCCTTACTTAAAGTAACTTACTGATAGGCAAGACTCCTGGGTACAGATCTAGATCTGCAATCAATCAAACCTGCTGGCTTAACAGCACTTTGCTCTTTCCAGGTCAAGTAAAATAAATAGAAAGGAGGGTTCCTGTAAAACTTCAAGAGGCAGATTATGTTATCTGCTACCTTACAGCCAGCCATTATCCTACCAATGACACATGAATTGGCTCCTATTGAGCATGATGGGACACCTTAAATAGGAGGGTAGCAGGGAGAGCAAGAGAGAAGCATAGAAAGGGTTTCTATTTTCTCATCATTCAAATGCCACAAGTATTGTGTGCAAACCTCCCATTTCTTCCACAAGGCAAGACAAGGTAAGAGCCACCATGCACCTTCTGAAAGTGGTCTTTGCATTGCTCATGTAGATAAAACACTTTCACAGAAGCTGTAATCTGGGCAGTTGAAATACACCTGGGCAATAGGAATGGTTCATGTGGTGGCTCAGTGGTGAAGGTTTTGCATCCATATGTGCTCATCACAGCCATAAATGAAAATTACTACTAGAGAGAAGTCTCCCAGGGGACAATACTCAGGCTGAGACCAGCTTCCCACCTACACAGTCTTCCTTGGCATCTCCAGAAAAATACAGCACATGCTTGTTTCACTAACCTTTCCTGTTTGACCAAGCACACTCAAACCTAGGATGTTGTGTAAGAAGCAGGGGTGAAGCTGAGGGCCCTACAGTCTGTGTCAGGCTGCAGGACCTTAGGTGGACATTTGTATCTCCATGGTACAAACCTTGTAGCAATCTCGTCGGAGGCAAACGCAGACCTTGCACAAACCTGTTGCAACAAGTAACAAGCTACAAGACATAGCAACTTGTTACAAGTAACAACTTTCTCTAAATATTTAGTTTTACTAGTGCTTAAATGCCTCTTACACCTCTCCTGCAGTCTTTGTCTTTCACTGGCTGTCCACAGGTCCTAGGGCATCCTGGGCCAAACACAGAAGGAGATCACACATCCTCCACACAATGGCTATAATTTTAGGGTTCCAGCATATACATCTAAAAATTCCTATCTCTTCAGCAGTGTCTTGATAACAAGAGATGTCTGCTGTTCTTGTTTGGGATGATGTTGTGTGAACTTCCATTGTGTTACATGCATATGGACACCAGAATCACAGAATCATTACAGTTGGAAGAGACCTCTCATCAAGTCCAACTGTCAACCTATCACTGCCATGCCACTAAACCATGTCCCTAAATACCTATACATCTATACATTTTTTAAACCTTTGCAGGGATGGTGACTCCACCACTGCTCTGGACAACCTGAGCCAATATCTAACAACTCTTTCAGGGAAAAAACTTCCCATAATATCCAACCTAAAGCTCCCCAGTGCCACTCGAGACCATATCTTCTTGTCCTCTCAAACAGATATGTTATACTTTTTGGTTGTCCACTAGCTAACTGGTATTGCAGCTTGAATGGAGCCATTGCTTGAAGGTCTGTCTCATTCTGATGCACTGT
This sequence comes from Galbula dea, assembly GCA_013399015.1. Lineage (NCBI taxonomy): Eukaryota > Metazoa > Chordata > Aves > Piciformes > Galbulidae > Galbula > Galbula dea. Next base: position 78,628 of record VWZX01000336.1, on the reverse strand, counting down.
GCACTGCTCTGCTCTCTGCTTCTGCTCCAGAGTCCTCTTCAAAGTCCCTTTCCTGATCTTCAAAGCCCTCCTTTCTGCCTATGGTGACACTTGATTTGTCCATGAAACATCCTACACATACACACATTTTATTGACCAGTGGGAGCAAAGTTGTGACCAGAAAAGGCTGAACCTTCAGAGAAGCCTAAACAAGTCCAAAACAAAGGAAGAAAAATCCCTGAACTGCACCAAATCCAACTGAAATGTAAAACTCACCTCTGTGCTCTTGGTGCTGGAGCTGACTCACAAACCAGCTCATTCTCACACTTCCTAACACAGGAGGCTGGTTCTTGTGGCAGAGTGGGAAGGCAGGTTGATGCCTAAAAAGCTTTGGAGTACTGTGAAAACAGTACTATGTTAGATGTAGATGTTGGCTGTGATCCACAGGTTTTCTTCTGTGGTATATGTATCTGGCCTCTAATATTTCCAGAATTAAGCATTTAGTCTATGCTTATATTGGTTATATAGGTTGTGCAGCCATTCAGGATGTTGTCCTTGCTCTGTGTCCCCAGAGTGGCTGCTGGACACTTCTGAAGCTCTAGGCCATAGTTTGTGAAACCATAAACCTCTCTGCAACACAGCCATGATTTCTCACAGGATGAGGAGGTTGCTCTTGGAAAGGCCTCCTGCCTGCACACCAGCATGGCCACCACCTACAGCAGGGTGGAAACAAAGGGATTAAGAAAAGGATGATTAGTTTAGGCACAATTAGTTTGAAGGCTTGACTGGAGTCAAGAGTTGCAGGGGTGAGTCTTAACCCACAGCATCTAGTGTAAAGATTTGGTGTTGGTTTAGATGTGCTTCTGATAAGCCTCTCTTTGTGCCCTTCTCATGAGTGTTAGGAGGAGATCTGTGGAAAGTAAGCATCCTGCCACAGGTCTGGTTCATGTGGGAGAGAAAAGTGATGTAGCTGAAGGCTTCTCAGCCTGGTATCAAACCTGCTGCTGTTTCCCACTGCCTGCAGAGCAAGCAGCTTGCACACTGTGGGGGTACCAATGTGTGTCTGTCCTGTGGGAAAGGACGGTGAGTGGCCTGATGCTCTACTCAAAGCCCTCCCACTCTGGGGAAGGGACTTGAATATATACTCACTACCAAAGATGAGAAAATGTTAGGGGAAAATATGGTTCGTGTCTGACATTCTTCTCCCTCTTTACTTTTTAAAGATGGCATTTACCATCTTTAGTTTCTAAAAAGTGAATGTCTGTTCCTACAGTGCCACCTTCAGTTCTTTCCTGCTTATAGTCTCAATTTTACCTGATCTCTTTAATTTGCTGAACAACTTCTACTGCTTCTGTTAATGAAGGCACAAACAAAAGCATTTCTTTTTGAGAGTAGCTTGTACCATTAAAACACAAGGATCTTTAGATCCAGGAGGTACTACTTGAACATTTCTCAACAGTGTTAATTGTCACTCTGGCATCCAAACACATTCTGGACTGAAAAGGCAACCAGTTGTTTGCTGAGGAGGTAATAGGTAAGTAGGAGTAGGGAAGGGTAAGTTAAGCTGGTGTATTGCTAAGCAGGTGGTTTTCTTCCCAAAGAAATCTGGTAAGTTCAGTGTGTGGTGTATACAAGATATGGATCTAAATGTCTATTAGAATAATAAGAATGAACATGAGCAATAATTACTGCAGTTTCTTCTGCCAGAGGACCAAACAATGGAGTTATCAAACAATTATGATAAATACATGTTTATGTTGGTTTCACTAGCAAGGTCATAAGGCAGCTTGGCAGTTCTCTGAATCAGCTTATCCTCTGTACTAGTAAATTTTACCCTCTGATAAGTCAGTGCAACTATAGTAATTGTCAGATGCCCCCCAGACAAACCCCAAGGGTAAGGGTGGCAATTTCTATTTACTACTATTTTATGCCTACACTACCCAGCATAAGTGGTTGAAAAAAGTTTCTGGCACTGGTAGCTCAGACCTTAATGCAACTGCATCAAAGCCATCTTCTTCTAATGGACTGAAACACTGAAGTATTTCTTTTCACTTAAAACATTTAGAAACTGAACCTAGAAGTGGAAGCACTTCCCCTAAATGCAGCACACACTGCCAAAGGAGCTGCTGAGGCTCACTCATCTCCTCCCAGCAGCAAGAGCCATGACACCAGGTGAGACAGCCCTGACACATGTCCATAATCCCTCATTTTCAACCCCCATCAGTCTCCCAGGAACACTGCTTTATCCCATTGTGCTGAAAGGAAAGGACTTCACACAGATCCTACTGATGATTGCATGAAAAAGCTATGATTATGTTGCCTGGCAATAACCCAGGACTCTCCCACAGTATGTTGCTCTCAATATGTTCTGCACTCAGGGTTGGGCTCCTAAAAAGTACATCTCACTATTATCAGCTTCTAGAGCAGTGACCTTTCCCTTTGTTTGCCTCTCTGCCTCAAAGTAGAACAGACTTCTAATTTGTTTGTCTCTGAAGTATGTCATCAAAATATCCACCAATTTGCTATGTCAGTGCAGTTCTAATATTTTTATCTACAACGTGAGATTAACAAAGTATCATTCATAGACAGCAAAGGTGCAAATGTTTTTAAGACAGTGTTCAGAAAAGGAACTGAAGTATTTCCATCTACTGCTTTAAGGCTCCCTCATTCATAAAAGGTTTCTTTGCCTTTCTTCTGCCAAGTACATTCTGAACTCCACAGTACAAACCCCCTGCCTGCTAAGAGACATGCTATTTGAGCTTCAGATTAATATCCTCCCAGTTGTTTTTCTGACAAGACACTAATGAACCAACTAAAGCAACTTTGGCTGGCTGGAAACTCATGAAACAGGAATTAGAGAGCCAGTCCATAAGCAGGAATTGCTCAGGTTCTATGTCTAGTCCATTACAGCAGTCATGAAGTTTTCATCCAGGACAAAGGAGTGCACCCATTTCCTGCTGGAGATACTCATCCACCTTCAACTCAGCCCACCTGCACCTCAGAACTGTGAGTCTTTCCCTCAGTAATACCTTAGAGGTTTGCACATTTTCTGTGATTTTAACATTTTGTGAGATGATATATTTCAATACTATCTCATGTTGACATTGCTAAGAGGCAAAAATCTACCTCAACTGCAGTGGGAAAGCTAGAAATGCCATATTCAGGGGTTGAAAAAAACTGAGACACATCCATTGGATCTGATCTGCTAGCTGCAGTACACTTGTGCCACACAGATGGCCCAAACATGAACTTTGAACCCCACAAGTGCCCAGTCCACACTCACTAACAACAGGCAGACCCTGCCAGTGCACATGTAGGTGTTGATACAGCTAAGGCTATGGCACCCTGGCCATGCCAGCTGCCTGTGAGGGCATTCACCACCCCTCCAAACCTTTCTGTTCCTGTTGGAAGACTTTGGGAAAGGCTCTGTGTCAGTGAGAAGGTTGTGGACTTCCTGCTACTAGATGAAGTTCTGTGGTTTCTGGCACAACCCTACAAGTACTTCAGACCCACTGTTTGAAAAGGTCCTTTTTGATATCAAAATCTCAATAGAGTAATTGAAATAGTTATTATATAGTGTTTGACTGACAGCATACAGTGTGATCTGCTCACAGATCATTTTCAGATCTACAGTTTCTGTCCCCATTACAATATTTGCTATTAAAAAAGAAATCTTTTATGAGTTCCAAAGAGCCAAATTGATGATCTGAAGCAGAATGATTGCTTGGGATTTCTTATTTTAGGTGGTGAGTTTGGACATGGTGGGAGAAGAGAAGTCAAATGTTATTTTCCTAATTCCTCAGTCAAAAGTAAAATAAGTGAACAGAAGCAAGTCCATCTAAGCACAAAGGCAAGGGATCCTAGGAGAACAGGGACCAGAGCTTGTGTAAGAGACATTACACACCTCATTCTGGAATTCAAAATATTTGACAAGGCAAAGCCTGTTGAGATGTGTAAATAAAGGATGAATGTTGGCGATCCAAGGCAAAGACACCAGAACAAGCAGATAGCAAAAGGTAAAATGGTGAGTTAAAGCTCCTCCATCTAAAATCTTTTAAAACACTCTAAAGGTTCCCAAGTTTCTCTGTGGCTTCCTCTTCATTCACATTAGCAAAACACTGAGCAGGTGACAAGTACAGGGCCAACCTGATTGCTCAGTATAGAAAACACAGGGCAGTAAAACAATCACTCTGGTATGTTGAAGTGTCACTTTGGATCATGAAGCTATCAGGTTGGTGTGTAAATGGGTGCAAGAGGAAGTCATTGGTATTTTTATGGAGAATAAATACATTTCTGCCCATAATTGAGTAGCAAGGTGATATTGATTCATAAAGACCTAATGAATGGCTGTGTCTCATCACCAAATCTCGTCAGTGCAAGGCTGTCAAGTCATGGTGTGCAGTCCTTATCCCTGTGAGTAGGTCTGCTCATTTTGATAGAATAGCACAGGTCTGCATCCCTTCAGCTTTTCTCTAAATCCAAAACCCACAAAGCACATCTACCTCAGTGAGGACAAACAGCAGCACACTCAGGAGCAGCACACTTACACCTTTGCTACAGCCTGGTTTTGTCATTCCCAAGGACATCACAAGCAGCTCCTAATCTCTCAAAATGTAATCAAAGCTGGGTTTCAGCAGAGATTAGCTGAAATCTCCATCCAAGGGCACTTTCTGAAGATGAAGAGCTCAACAAAAGTCCCTGGCTGGCAAAATTCAAACCTGCTACAACATAATATGAGCAAATATTTTAACATACTGACAAAGGACAAACAACTGATCAGATTGCTTGTTCACTAGTGGTAGAGAGAACAGGCTGTGCCTTTAGCTGTAGTAGAGTCTTTTTAAAAGTACAGGCTTGTCCAACAGAATATAACTTAGCATTCTATTTCTATACAAATCAGAGAGTCATCTGGGTTGGAAAGGACCTCCAGAGGTCATCTAGTCCAACCCCCCTGTAGTGAGCAGGGACATCCCCAACTAAATAAGGGTGCTCAGAACCCTGTCTAGCCTCACCTTGAATGCCTCCAGGGATGGAGCTTCAACCACCTCCCTGGGCAACTTATTCCAGTGTTCCACTGCCCTCATGGGAAGGAACTTGTTCCTAATATCTAATCTAAATCTACTCTTCTGTAATTTATAACCATTACCCCTTGTCCTTTCACTACAGGCCTTTGTAAACAGGCCCTCTCCAGCCTTTTTGTAAGTTCCCTTCAGGTACTGGAAGGTGAATATTAGGTCCCCCCAAAGCCTTCTCTTCCCGAGGCTGAACAATCCCAGCTCTCTCAGCCTATCCTCATAGGGGAGGTGTTCCAGCCCCCAAACATTTTCATAGCCCTCCTCTGGATCTGCTCCATCAGGTCCATGTCCTTTCTGCATTGAGGGCTCCAGAGCTGAGCACAGTATTCCAGATGAAGTCTCACCAGAGCAGAGTACAGTGGCTGAATCACCTCTCTTGATCTGCTGGTCACTCTTCTTTTGATGCAGCCCAGGATGCGATTTGCCTTCCAGGCTGCCAGCACACACTGCTTGCCCACATCCAGCTTCTCATTCACCAACACCCCCAAGTCCTTTTCTGCAAGGCTACCCTCTATCTCCTTAGCCCCCAGCTTATATTGATAGTGGGGATTGTTCCAACCCAGGTGCAGGACCCTGCACTTGGTCTTGTTAAACCTCATGAGGTTCATCTGGGCCCACCTCTCCAGCCTGTCCAGGTTCTTCTGGATGACATCCCACCCCTCCAGCTTATCAACAGCACCACACACCTTAGTGTCATCAGTAAACTTGCTGGTGGTGCACTCAATCCTGCAATCAGTCACAGCATCAGACAATAGGCCACTAATGGGAAACCAGCACAGCATAAGGTACCACACAGGTGTATCTCATTGCAGCAATTCTACACTTCATTCACCTAGCCAATCCATTTGGACTACTAGCAAGCTAATAGTCCTCCGTTTATCAATCCTTTGCAAGAGGTTACCTCTGATACTAGTAAAAAAATCAAGCACATTCACTCAGCCCTCTAGATTAAAGAAAGTAATCCAGCCAAAATAAAATAAAAAAGCCACCCTCTGGCATTACACTGGGTATACAGCACAGATTCACTGTAATTTGTCTGTATTCTGTCCAATAGCAACCAGAGAAATGTTCCCTTTTGTAGGGCTGTGTAGGCACAAAATACACCCAGTATCTTTTGATTAGGACTCAGTTATAATTCTGATGCTGCCATGCATGTTTCTGACAGAAATACATCTATTTTTCTAATTTGAAGTGCCAATCAATTAGCATCTCCTTAGAACACCACTTCTTGTCCCTAACCTACACTCCCCACACTTAAAGCTGTGGGTGCCAAAGCGTTCTCCCACTTCACATGTTCAAATCATTCTTCACAGCTTAGTTTACAACAGAATGCTGTAATTCCTAACATGTCCTGAGGCAGTTTCCTAAACTATGTCGTTATCCCAACATACCTGCAGGGAGATGGCTAAGTAAGATGTAAAATGTACGGGTCGGCAGGGGTCTGTTGGGGTCTGCAGGGGTCTGTGGGGGTCGGCAGGGCTCTGTAGGCATCTGTAGGTCTCTGGGCTCTCTGTAGGGTTATGTAGGGCTCTGTTGGGGTTGTTATGGGTCTGTTCGGGATGACAGAGCTCTGTAGGTGTCAACAGCGGTTCTCTTTGGGTCGGCAGGGGTCTATTGGGTCGGCAGGGCTCTGTAGGTGTCTGCAGCGTCTGTGTCTGTAGGGGCCGTCAGGGGCTGGCAAGGTTCTGTAGGGGTCTGCAGGGGTCTGTAGGGATCCACAGAGGTCAGCAGGAGTCTATCGTGGTCAGCAAGACTCTGTCGGGGTCTGAAGGAGACTGTATTGGTAGATAGGGCTCTGTAGGGGTTGGCAGGGATCTGCAGGGGTCTCTGGGGGTCTGGACAGATCTGTAGAGGTCGAGAGGGGCCAGTAGGGGTCGGCAGAGCTCTGTAGGGGTCTGCAGGTGACAGCAAGGCTCTGTTTGACTCGACATGGTTGTGTTTGCTTCAGCAGAATGCTGTAGGTGTTTGTAGGAGTCAGCAAGGATCTGTCGGGATCTTGAGGGGTGTGCAGGGATAGTCAGGGCACTGTAGGGGTCTGTAGGTGTTTGTACGAGTCTGAAGGGCTCTGTCAGTGTCTAGAGTGGTGTGCAGGGGTAGGCAGGGCTCTGTAGGGTACTATAGCTGTTGGCAGGGCTTTGTAGGGCTTTGTAGGGGTCAGCATGGCTTGTAAGGATCTTGTAGGTGTTTGTAGGGGTTGGCAGAGATCTGTAGGGCTCTATAAGGGACTGTAGGGGTCTTCTGTGGTTGGCAGGGCTCTTTATGGGTCTGTAAGCATGGGCAGGGTTTTGTAGGGGCCAGGAGGGCCCTTTATGTCCATGTAGGATTCAGCAAACTTTGTGAGTCTCTTATAGGGGTCTCTAGGGACCGGGAGTGCTCTGTAGGAGTCAGGAGTGTTCTGTAGGGGTCTTTAAGGGTCTAGAGGCAGGGGTCTGTAGATCTCTCGTAGGGCTCTGTAGGGTTTGACAGAGGTCTACAGGGTTAGGCAGGGGTCTGTAGAGATCTGCAGGGGTCAGTATGGGTCTGGGGAGCTCTGTAGAGGTCAGCAGAGACCAGCAGGGGTCGTCTGTAGGCTTCTGGAGGTCTCTGGAGGTATCTGCAAGGATCTGGAGGGGTCTCAAGGGTAGGCAGGGCTCTGTAGGGCTCTTGTAGGCATCTGCATGGGCCTGTAGGAGTCACCAGGGCTCTGTAGGTGGTCAGCTGCCCAGCCCAAGCCCTTGTAGGGAGCCTAACCTGGCCAAGCCCTTGCAGGGAACCCAGCCCAACTCAAGCCCTAGCTGGGAGTGCAGACTAAGCAGCAGCATGGAGCCTAGACCACCCCAAGGACTTGCAGTGAGCCAAGCCCAGCCAAAGCAGCAGCATGGATCCCAGCCCAGCCCAAGCCCAAGCTCTTGCAAGGAGCCCAGCCATGCCAAAGCCCTAGCTGGGAGCCCTAACCTGGCTCAAACACTCATGGGAGCCCAGACTAAGCAGTAGCACAGAGACCAGCCCAGCCTAAGCAGTACTAGGGAAGCCAGCCCTTCTCAGCCTGAGTAATAGCAAAAAGCCCAGACCAACCCAGCCTGAGCAATAGAAATGAGGCACCCCATCCTAGCCCATTCAAAAGGGCTACAAAGCTGATTAGGTGACTTAAACATCTCTCTTATATGGAAAGGGTGAGAGAGCCAGGGCTGGTTAACCTAGAGAAGAGAAGACTGGGGGGGATCTTGTCAATACTTACTAATATTTAATGGGTGGGGGTCAGGAGGATGGGGCCAGGGTTTGTTCAGTGATGCCCAGTGACAGGACAAGAGGGAACAGGCACAAACTGGAACATAGGAAGCTCCATCTAAACACAAGGAGGAACTTTACTTTGAAGATGGTAGAGCACTGGCCCAGGCTGCCCAGAGAGGTGGTGGAGTCTCCATCTCTGGAGACATTCAAAATCCACTTGGACACCATCCTCCCCAACCTGCTCCAGGTGAACCTGCTCTGACAGGGGGCTTGGGCTGTATGATCTTCAGAGGTCTCTTCTAAATCCTAACATTTTGTGATTCTGTGAACAGCAGGGAGCCCAGTCCAGCCCCAGCAATGGCAGGGAGCCCAGGCCACCCCAAGCATTAGCAGGCAGCCCAGCCCAAGCAACAGCAAGCAGCCCAGACCAACCCAGCCCCATCAATAGCAGAGATGCACCTCAACCCAGCCCATTCAAGAGCTGGGAGCCCAGCCAAGCCCAAGCAATAGCTGGGAGCCCAGCCCAAGACTTCCATACCTGCCCTCCTCTACCTGCCTCCCTGCCTGCCCTCCCTCCCCTGCCTAACCTCTCCAACCTGCTCACCTTACCCTGCCTCTCCTTCCCTGCCTAACTGCCCTGTGTTTGATTTTTGGGTGTCTACATCAGGTTCCCAAAGGTCCCCATGATTCCAGGCTTCATTTTGCAATGACACCTGCAATTCCAAATGGAAGTGGGTTTTGCTGCTCACAAGGTAGTGTCAAGCTTGTGCCAAAGCTGATTGCAGAAAGCATCACTGCAATTCTGAGCCTCCCTCAGGTCATTCTCAAGTAGGTTTTGTTTCTCTCTTCTGAAATTTAATATCAGACTTCTGCAGAGATAAAAATAGGAGACAACATTAGCAGGAGGTGATGATTTTGTTCAGTTTAAGACCTAGAGTAGAGAAGAAAACAAAAGTCTGATTTGTGTTAGCTCAACCTTTATGAGTATGTCTAGTGCAGTGTCAGAATCACTCTATTGAGGAAAATAATATAAATCACAGAACCAAAGATATTTGATCTCCTGATGTACCTGTGACAGAATCTTACTCCTGAATGTATTTCAGACAAGAATGAAGAGCATAAATTGCCAAAAAAAGGCTGAGTAAGAAGTCTAGCAACCACAACAGATGAGTTGTTTTAACATGTTTATCCTGGAAGTTTCCTCAGTAGTTTTATACCTGCACTATAGGGGTGCCCTGAGAAGGTGCTTTTTAATCACATTTTGCAGGTAGACTGTCAGGTGGCTTTAATATTAAGCTGCTTTTCAACTGCACATCTGTGTGACTACAGGAATGACAAATACTACAGATTACAACACTGATGCCCTGCCTTTTCCAGAACCAATTGCACAACAGGTCACATGTTCAAAGATCTGCAAATATTAAGTCTCAGCAAACAAATCACAAAATTCAAGATACAATGGAAAAGGATCACCTTGTGCTTATAACTTAAAGGCATAGCTCAGTGAGTTAAAATAGACCTGTTTAAAATTTACAGCAAAGCTTTGCTTTCTGTGGACACCCTGTGCTTCACTAGCCCTGGCAGGAGTTCTGAATGCAAAATATTAGTAACAAATTATATCAGAAAAGCCAAAAGAACAAAAGGAACATTTTAAAATTCAGATCCTATAAAACATATTTCTTCATTTTCTATGATAGCAAAAGCACTCCTTTAACACCTCATCCAGTTATTTGACCATGATGTTGTATAAACTTGGTCTATGGAAAGAAATATTCAATTTTACATTCTCTACAGTTTGGCATTTCATGGAATATTTGCAGCACTTCTTGAGAAAGAGGAAATTTATTCCAAGTACATGTTTGTGGTCATACTATTTTTAAAATGTATACAATTATCCTACACTCATCTTTCCTTTCTCATCCAGCTTCTTCCCAGTAAGGGAATGAGGGAAGACAAAAAAACCCACAGAGTTTTATTCTAAAGATACCTTCACAAAGGAGACCTTACATATGTTTCCTCAACTAGCTGAGTACAGCTCTTTCTGCTGATGAAAGATCCCTTAATTGACTTCATTTAAATCACCCCAGGTGGGTGATTAAAAGATTGATTAGGGATTTGTCCCCTGCCTGTCAAGTCTGACTGCAGCTCACTGAGATTAATAGTGTCTCTCTCCCTGAACTGGAAATGATAATGCACTGCTTGATTGACTGAAATCTCCCTGGGTCAAATCAGCTAGGACAAACTGATGCCACAGGACATCTCCCTGCCTGGCATACAACCTTTTGCCACTCCTCAGTGCACAATATATTTACCTGCCACTGCTCTACAGCTTTCCATGACCACTTAATCAGAGAAAGAAAATATCTTTAGACATGGGGAAATGATGAGAGAGAAAAGAAAAAATCCACAAAAAGATTAATATATTCACACTTGCTTACCCTCCAAGAACCAATATTCCCCTAGGAAGACACTTCTCTGAACACCCACCCCTTGCTCTCCCCATGTACATCTGACATCTTCCCCCAGCAGTTTCTGTCAAGACCATATGCAAGGTCAGCACCTTACATCTAAACCTTTCTGGGAATAAAACATTTGAAAGTAATGTTGTTCTTTTACTGCCTAGAATCCAAACCAGGATATTGCAACAGCAGGGAAGGTGGGAGGTCGACAGGATTAATCTGAACAGAATATATCAAAGACCTTCTCCCAGGAGGAGATTCTCACCTATGATACCTCAGCCTGGGGTGAGGCAATATGATGCCTGTTCCTCAAATGAAAAACTAGTAAATGCTAGCAGAAGCCCTACCTCTATTAAGTGGAGGCAATCAAAAAGTGGAATAAAAATGCTGCTCAACAGGAGAAATCTTTCAAGTGAGAGTCTGATTTCAGTTGGTGCAAAAAGTCAGTGCCAGCAAGGATTGCTGCAGCAGTCTTTGTGAATGGTATCATGAGCTTCAGTATCAGAGATAACTGCATAGAGATTTCCATCTTCCAGTGAAGCAAAGTCCCCCAAAAGCTGAAACAGTGGATTGAGCTGACGGTGTCTGTTGGAAGAGAACATTTATAAACAGCATCACAGCAAATTCAGAGCTAAGGGCACTCAGTTTGCTGCTGGCCAGCAGGTGAAGCAAACCTGGACTGAAGCAGTGCTTGCAGAGGTAGAGGTGTGGGTGGAGCAGCAGTGCTTGCAGAGTTAGAGGTGTGGGTGGAGCAGCAGTGTGGCAGCTGGTGCTCTAGAGTAGCTGAAGAATGCTCAGCATTAAAGAAAATCCAGTGCCAGACCTCAGACTCTGATAATGCTCTTTTTTCTCCACAGACATCAGGCCTGGCTCTGACTGATCTGTAGAAAGCTACAGCTCCTTTTTTCAGCAGTCCCTGTTACAGTCTTGACCAAGGCATCTTGATCCCCTGGGCAGCTGAACTGCCCTCTCTTGTGCTTGCATCATTGCTCATCTGCAGCTCTGTCAAGAGAGAAGCTAAGTCCTTTCTCACAGGAGTTTCTGAAACCCAGCCAGCCATCACTGACCTTTCTATTAAAAACAACTTTCAACTTGATTCCCAGGCTCAGTGCTTCTGGAGAAAGAAATGCAAACTGCACATCCCTCAGGGGAGTGGCCACAAAAAAAACCTGTGTATTTTAACATGTCATTTGAGGATCCATCTCCTGGAGTCCAAAGGTGTTCAAACCACTGTCCTGAGGCAGCCTGCAAGTTTTCTAGTATTGCCTCATCACTGAAATATGAAAGAAGGCAAAATAAATGAATGTTCTAACAAGTAAGGTGACAACCTACCCCAGGACATCTGGCTGGACATCACAAGTTGCCCTCTCACAGCAGCAGGCAGTAGAAAGGAGCAGGACAAACAGCATCCAGGACTCCTGGATGAGAAAGTGCACTCCAACACCCAACCCTTCCTGCCCCATCCCACCCTGCCTTGTCCCATCCCACAGAGGAGAACACACAGCATTCTTGGGGAATGCCAAGGAGCAGGCAGGCTGCCAAATCAAGGCACTCTGAAGAATAAACAATCATTGAGAACAAGAAGAGATTTGTTTTCCATCACTTATTTCCTACCAAATACTTCACTCTGCTTCCTGCAGCAGCCATTCTCTGCACACAGAGCACACCTCCACTGCTGGGAGAGGCTACAGAAGACAGGACAGTGACTGAGGCTAGGATTTTTGTCACTGTAACTAGATCCTGATAGTACTTTGGTGCACATACAACACTGTAGACAGCAGCATTTGCAGTATCAGGTGTTGCGTTCCAAAATCTCCCCTTCCTGAACCTGCCTGTGTTACAAACTTCCACTTTTTCCTGCTGTCTCCAATGAGCTAAAGCCAGGACAGGAGCCTGGGAAACCTCAAGTGTTTCAGCAGTTGAGGAAACAGTGGGTGGGGAACAGGTTGTCTTGCAAACATTCTTGTATTTTTGCTTTTAACACCAGCTTCTTTGTGTCAAGCAAGCTGGCATTAGATGTGGTGCAAGCAGTTCACACACATGACAACTGCTGATCAGCTGAAAGCCTTAAGAATATTAGCTTTAGAAGGGTCCTCCCAGCACAAATTGTCTTAACACCCTGCTACTCAAAGTTCACCAAAGTCCAGGTAAAACATCTTTTCACATCATACTAGAGTTTTATCTCTGTTCTAATTAAAACACACTCAGTGTCCAGTATGTTCTGCTAGTGCTTTCACAGAGGCAGGGATGAAAAGTAAAATAATTAATGACAAATGATTGACATTTCCCTCCTTTCCTCCCAATTAACAAAGTTTCCAGTCATTTGTTCAATTTAGCCTAATGGTAGCAAGACCTAAGACCATTAAGTAACACAGATGAAACAGGGAGTCACAATGTGCTGTAGCTTATTAAAGAGCATTTTACATTACCTTAAAAAGCTCATAATTAATAGGCCTTGAATGTTCCATTAAAAAATTAACTGAAGTAGCAGGTTTTTTTCATTCTGTAGATTTTATATATAATGCTTAATGCTTTAGTCAGCCTAAGAATGTCCAGAAGAAAAGCCTCTATGGTATCTAAATGATTCTAGGAGCAGGGTTCTTAAGCACAATGATAATGCAATGATAAACAGCTAAAAAGCCTGCAAATGGAACATTTTCCCTTCCTTTGCAGATGGAATTGTTTCTTTGTGGGGGAAAAAAAACCATGTTTCCTTTTATATCTTACTGTGTTTGAGTTTTCTGTTTACTGATTTGATTCTTGTTCTGTGTTTGTGTCTTAAGGGGGAAGCAACTGGCTGAATCTGAGAGGCTGACCTTAGTTTTCTTAACACCAAGTCATTATGCAGCACTTCTGTGTGTCTCTGGTGGCCTTTTGTTTAAACAGCCAAGTTAAAAAGACCTTTAACATTAATATGAATTTATCTATAGAGTTTAAAATTGCCTTAAATCATAATACTATTACATTACAAATGTCATTTTCTGAAGAATTTCTATTTCCATTTTATTTCTCTTTTACCTAACATTCCCTCCAAGCTGATAGAGACCTTTAAACTAAAGGTTACTGCTGACATTTACAGTTCCAAATTGGTTTATATTTGCCAATAACCACATAAAACCAAACAAATCCCATTTCCACATACAGTTGGTAGCAACAACAATTTCCATCACCACTTTGTACACAGAAGACAAATGTTATATTGTTATTACTCAAAAATGGTGATAATGAGTTGAGTAACCTTTGGAGCAGAGGCAGATTGCAGAGTTCTCACTGCAATATGCAAACTTGGAAAGTGTAATTGGGTTACCAAAAATCACTGTCACTTGTCATACATATTAACTTCCTCTCACAATATGGCTGATTACTAAAATATTTGACAGAGATGTGATCTTCTATAGTGCATTTTAAAAATCCCCTTGTATGCTCATCAACTTTGAAGTCCAAATCAGAACTCTGATAGTTAAATATTGGGATACACTTAGCCACATGGAAGAGAACAGCCCAAAACCATTCTCCATCAGATGAAGATTCATGCACAATATGCTCTTTCCTGTCCAGAGTCCTGTAAATACAACAACCCATTTCTTAATTTGAAATTGTATGTTACCATAACACATTTACTTTCTGGAATCAGGTTTGTCTATACCATTTCTTGCCTGCTTGGGTTTCAGCCAAAGTTCCTTTTCTCTTCAGTCTTTTGCACCACTGTCCCTGCAGTGCCACCACCATGGCACCACCGCCACCATGGCACCACTGTCCTTGCAGTGTCACTGCCACCATGGTACCACAGCCCCTGCAGCACCACTACCACCACAACACCATCTTGCCTTCAGGAATGTTTCCTTCCCTTCTCTCCCTTCTCTGCCAACTCTTGTGGGTGACTTCCTTTATGCTGAACAAAGTTTTCTCTGTCATCGGTTCTTCACACAATTCCACATTAAGCTCTAGTTGCACAAAGGGAGACCTTTGCACAGGTCATTTTTTATAACAGTGTAGAAAGCATGCTCAGTGTGTCCCTCACAAAGATGGATCTCATCTGATCACTGAATTCTATGCTGTCAGTCCTGAGCTATTCTCCCCTGACAGGGAGACACTGGCATTTTCCATTGGAAACTGCTTTAAGCATATTAAGTCACTACTACACTTGTAAACAGAAGAGGTCAAGGTTTATCCTCTGGCCTTGAGCTCAAGGGGCATGGCCCAGCTTGCACCTCTGCAGGGAAATTCTCCCACACTTCCAGGAAAGAAGAGTGGTCCTGCCTTCTGGGAATAGCCCTCAGCAGAAGCTGAGCTCTGGACTGGGTCCGAGAATTTGTAGGGGAAAGTACTTGTGGGCACAAGCCAAAACTGTTCCAGGAACTAAACTAACTGCTTGCTTATTAGCCTGGGCTTACATCCTGGCATTAATTAGATTACTAGTGTAGCTGTAGCCTGGATGACTTGCAGAATCCATCCAATGCAGTAAGATCAGATGAATTCTCAGCTAGCACACTGAAAACCTCCAGCCGTCTACCAGTGCTTTCCAGACCAAGTCCCATGGGAGCATCTCAGGTTTGTCCCAAAGGGCTGCAAAAGGCAAGGAAGGTATAAAAGAGCAGCAGCAAGAGTGCACAGGGCAGTGTGCACAGGGCTGAGAGCAGCCTGTGTAGAAAGCAGAGTAGTTCAATAGGTCATACAGGCAGTGGGCTGCTACCTAGAAGCAATATCTAGATAGACAGGAAAGCAAGTAGCTAGATAACAATACTGTTCTGCTCCTAGGCTGTGCTAGCAGAAGCTAGGCATGGCTGTTCTGCACCAGTTCACCTCTGTGGAGTACAAAATGCCTCAGTCTTTGTTCTAGAGAAGAACTTCTGAGAGCTAAGCAAAAAAGTGAAACCAAACTGGAATTAGATTTATCATCTACATGGATTCCCAAATGTACCTGATGCCAGGGTCTTGCTTCTGTTCAGCATGTGTTCCCAGCTGTACACTTGCACTCCACATACAGCTGGAGTCACTACTTCTTCTGCAGGTGTATATGCACCCTGCTCTCCAGCCACCCTTTAACTGCCTCCACCTGGTCACTTGCTCTGGGTTTCTCTGAGTGACAAATGGTTTCATGCTTCCTATTAACAGCCACATCACTCCCTTTCTCTGAGGAATTTTTATCTTCAGTGCTTCCTGCTATTTCATTTTCTAACAACTGCCCATCAACTAGCTCTATTTCTTTCTCCAGTGAAGAACTACAGAACTGCATGTGGAAGAAGAATCAGCCAAGGAAGGGCAGGTGAAATATGTACATTGTCTGAACTTTTCAAAGCCACACATTAATGTCTTTGAACCCCAAAAATGTGTAGTGGTTACATGATACAAATTACTGACTGAACTGGGAGACTTGCCAGGGTCAGGGTCAAGTTCAAAAGAAAACAGCTTAGAAAATATGAAGCTGACATTTCATTAGGGAAGAATTACAGCTGCTGGATCTCATTCTCCATCCAGAAAGCTGAAGATTAAAAAAAATACCTTTTGCAAGACAAAAGTATAACAAACTAACTGAGTCTGCCTTCCACTGCTGGCTGATTTGCCCTGTGCTCTTCTCTAGAGGGAAGTATCCTGTTACTCAGAGATTACAACTCACTGGGAGAAGAGTCATTCAGAGAAAAAAGACTCCCACTACAGTGGCTTATTTCCATAGTGATATACACAGCCACCTCATAAAAGGTAGAGTTTGTCCAAACAATAGCACCAGTACTTAGGTGTATTAATTACTTTACCTCCCTAGAAGTCTCAAGTAATTTTGGAAACCTCATCTAGCCTGTTCAGGTTGACCACCATGTTTCTTATTTTTTACATACAGGAGTGGCAGCATTTAACACATGCAATGTTGTTAAGTATTCTTTAGCATTTTCTTTTAAAGGGGAAAAAAAAAGTCCTTTAAAAAAACACTTTTCTGAGCACTTTATTTTTTTTTTTTCATTTTTTAAGAAGTTCTAAATGGCAACAAAAGAGGAGATTTCAGCAGAGAAGCCAAAGACTCCAACCTCAACTTTCAAATTAAGGGCAGGCCAAAGGAAGCTGAAGTCCCAAGATACCTTGTGGATATACAAGTCAAGTTCATGTTGCTAATGTAAAAGCTTTGTTGGAAACCCACCAGCCTTTGCTGAACCTCAGAGGCAATGGTTAGCTGGGTAAAATACATTCCACTTTGGAATCCTCTGCAATCCATAGGGTATGAATAATTCAGGTGAATCATTCCTTACTATTCATGCAGGATACATTTTGATTCTTACAAAAGCAACAGACATGAAGAATCTTGAAGATGAAGCTTCAGAAAAATGACAGATCTTGCAAAAGAAAAGATCCTATAAAGTTTGTATGTCACTTTGTTTATGGCTCTATTAAGTTAAAGAAATGTAATTTCATAACCTGTAATTACTGCCAGCAGTGTATTTTGACCTATGATAAGCACCTGAGTGTTTGTGCTTCTGTGCCTGTATATATATATGTATGTATGCATGGATACACTTGTGTTATTAGCCTGAATAAATGTCTTATGATACACACTACTTACAAAACTGCCAACCATGTGCTTTTCTTTAACACCCTTTTTTTGGTCATGCCAGCTGCAGGCTGTTTCCCTTTGAGTGTGGTGCTGGTTAAACCTTTCTTATCTTTCCATTACATTAACTTAAGTATTGGAAGAGACTTCTCAGGGAAGTTGTGGAGTCACTAGCCCTGGAAGTGTTCAAAAAACATGTAGATGTGTGCTGAGGGCCATGGTTTAGTGGTGACTTGGCAGCGTTAGGTTAACAGTTGGACTCCATGTTCTTAGAGGTCTTCTCCAACCTTAATGATTCATGACTCTATAATTCTGTGATTTCAAGTGTGGATTTTCAGTGCTCATTCATGTCCAGCTACTTCATCCCTCAGTGTAAAATATTCCACTTCTCTAACACTAGTTACTTTATCTTCTTTTCAGCAAACATTAGTTATCCCTCCCCATCACTGCCATTTCACTTTAATTTCTGACTGCAACAGTGGTTATCAAGTTACTACTGCTTCTCATAATGTCTTAAGAAAGTGATCACTGACAAAATTTAGAACAGGGAAGTCAAGGAGGACAACTTTGGCCATTTATTGCTGCTACTAATTATCCTAACCTTCTTATCATAATGACTTATTGGCCTACTTACCCAGTTATCCCAACTGCACAGCCTTGACTTCCGCTCTGCTCAGGATTCAGTGCTAGCAAAGCTTAAGTCTTTGTTACTGACACTAAATGCAACCTAAAAATGAAACAAAGACCTGGCAGTAGTTCAAACTGTATCATTCCTCCCACAACCATTTTCTTGGCAGCAGTTGCCACCACCACGAATGTCCAAGGGCATGAGAAAGGAAGAGCTTATGGGAAGAGGAAAATCTTCCTTAGACCAGCTGATACAGAGGAGGGGAAAAGCTTGCAGGCATGGAGGCCTTGCTTCAAACAGGGCAGTGACTCTCAAAGCTAAATACAAGCTGAAGAAATTCCTCTGAATTAGTTAAGGTATATAAGAGAAAAAGGCAACTGGAGTCTCCAGGCCAGAGTGTTAGCAAGGCAAAGGGGTGAGATGTTTATGTCCTACAGGGAAACAGGAGCAACAGGTCACCTATTACCTGTGGAACTTGGAAGAAAGTCTTTTTCTCTGTTGACCTTGACAGCTGTAGTTCATCTCCTGAAGGTTCAGTTTCATCTTTTTAACAGATTTGCTTGGTCAGACCTGAAAGGTCCAAGGCAGCAGTGGCTGATGGTATGAAATGTTGGTAATAGGCAGCTAGGGGTTCCTGTCCCTGCCAGCACTGCCTGTTCTGAGGGCAGAAGTTGCTCAGCTTCACCCATGCAGTTTCTCTGAGGACATGTAATGTGTGTGGGGAGTGACATGAGATGTTCCAAGGGTGCCATGTGTGGCTAAAGAATGTTAAAGGTGCATGGGAGACTTCTTGTTACTTGGGGCATGCTTCTGAGAGGAAGAGTCACCAAACAGACCAGCCTCAGAGACTGGCTGTGTGTATAGCTTTATAGTGAGTGTGACATCCATGGAAAGGACTCCCCAGTTGCTCAGTTTATGGTCACCTCTCCTGTCCTCTCCTCTCTGCAGGTGCCACCTCTCACTTACTGCACCCCTTAGCTGTGAGTAGTTCAGGTAGAAGGAAAATTTGAGAGGGAAAAAATCACATATGCTTAGTCTGCTCTTCATCCTCCCTCCAGGTGTCTGCTTATAGCTACCATAGAAGAGAATCCCAGGCACTGCTGACCCCTCACTCTGAATTAATACAGGTGCTTCTAGTGCTTATTCTGCAACATGCAGATGCAGATCCCAACTGTCACAGCTGTGGAGATGTGCTACTGTGTTTATTGCTGAGGCACAGTCTGGAGCCACTGAAGTTTTGGGTTTTTTTTCTGATGGTAAGTTAAGTGACACAGAGATGTTCAAAGCTGAAGGGGCAAACTCTTGGAAAGACTGGAAAAACTTCTGGTAAGGATTGTTTCTGATACATTTTATAAAGCTTAAATAATTTTCTGAAGTGGTTCCAAGCCCAAGAGTGTACTGTTGATAGGGTATAGTTTTGTACTGAAACCATAGCTCTGAAAAATGCAAACATTCCAGAGGAGTATTGTTACAGGGTAAAAACTTTTTTACATTGTAGGACTGCATATTGGAAATGTTGACCTCAGCTACAACTCACTTGAGTCCAAGGGCCCAGATGTATTTTGCAGCCAGACTGGGTTGCTTCAAAGTAATTGCTGTGTAATAGCTATTTTGTATCCACTGCCACAGTGACTGCCATTAGCCATACCCATTTACCCATTGTCCTGCTTTGATTTAGAACAGAACTAATTCTCTTCAGGGATTTCCCTTCCCAGCTCAGTCTCTTCTCAGTCACTCTTTGCAGTTCCCAGCATGTTCTCACAGACAGTGTCTGCTGCTAGCAGGGACAACACTTGATGGGGAGAGTTAATGATGCCAAGGCTTGGGCTGCAGGTGGTCTCCTGCTTATACATGCTCCTGTGGAGACCAAGGTCACTGCTAAATCTTGTGTCCCACCTTGGGGTGCAGAAAGTGAGAGGTGGCAGCTGCAGAGAGGAGGAGGCAGGAGAGGTGACCATAAACTAAGCAACTGAGGAGTCCATTCCATGGATGTCACACTCACTATAAAGCTGAGGGATCACCAGGGTCAAGCCTCTTCTTCAATGGCCAGCATCCAAGGAGGCCTCTGTCTGTTCTGCCTTTGACCCTGACCCATGAGTTCCTGGATCTAGTTCCAGAATCCAACTCCTGAATCTTGTTCCCATCTGCCACTGAGTCCAGCTTGGGACTTCCCCAGTGCTGTCACAGCATGAGTGGTGACAGTGATGTCATTGCCATCAGGGGGTTGGGTTCTATATTAATTTTGCATATATTTGAATATATTTCCTTTTATTCTCATCATTTGAATTAAAGCTGGTGTAGTTTTCTTTTCCAACCCATAAATATCTCTTGCTTACTCCCTTTCTCTTCCTTTTGGGAAGGGAGAGGAATTAACAGAGAGCATCTGTCCCTCATTTAGTAGCCAGCCCAGCCCTGACCCCTGACATCCATCGTGAGAGGAATGGAGTTGCTTGGTCTTCACTATAGAAACAAGGAGTTACAAAACAATACAGGTTTTACACTACAGTGTAATTTTTCTATTACAAACCTCACCAGAAACAGACTCTCACAACTCTCCCATAGCTTGTAGAAAACTCATGACCTTTAAGAACCACACTATCCATATGGCATTAAAAGCACACAGCTCAGGAAAAACCTATTGCATTCCTTAATTAATGTACAACTGAAAATAACTTCCAAATTGTTTTCCATTTAGATTCCAATGTTTTGTTGAAATAAACATTGTATTCAAAACTAGTTCACCACATAAGTGGTTTTTTTATCAGTGTCTTGTAAAGCTAAGCTTTGACACTCCTCCTCTCTAGCAGCAACCATAGGTGCTCTCAGGATGTTTCTAATGGATGTTTTGGGTGTGTTTAGGAATTCTGGCACCACTAACACTTTCCACATCAGCCAAAACCACATCTACCTATAAGGTTAGAAAGTGCACACCCACATACCTATATCTGTGCAAATCAAGCAATGTAACACCTTAGATTGTTAGTGCTTTTAATCTCAGTCATTAAAGAGAGGTTTCTAATCCTCTAATAATGCTCCCTTCAAACTGTAATGTAATCTGTTAATCTCTTTAAGAAGCTACTGAATTCCTCCATCATAAGCATCTGTTTGTAGTGACATATGTAACAAATTAAGATGGTGTCTCTTTTCAAAAGGGTGAACTTTTCTGGCACCCTAACTGAAAGCAACAGAGAAGAAGGATAACAAAATTGAACCAAAACCACACTTGACTCCCACTGGCTTCATCAACTGAGTTAGGCTACTGCTTGACTAAGACTTGTGTGCAACTGCAAGGAGTAACAAAACACGAGACACATCCCAAACAACATAGCTATTATTCTCCTTCCCACTGTTTAGGAGTCTGATTCATTTATTTACAAGTTCAGCACTGCAAGGAACAAGAGTTCTGAACACTGGAGAAGTAAGCAGGAATTATTATTACAGTGATACACAGCCATGAGAGTGACACTTTGTTATAGGGAGGAATTTTTCTGCAGGGTTGGAATAGCACAGCAGCATTTCCATGTATATGGAAATATATAAGGGCTCTGAGCAACCTGATCTAGTTGAAGATGTCCTTTCTCATTGCAGGGAGGGTTGGACTAGATGACCTTTAAAGATCCCTTCCAGCATAAACAATTTTGTGACTCTATGATCTGCACTGGTAGAACTGGAAGCCAAAGGTGTGCAGTAAAACTCACTTTTCTCTTTCTATTTTTAAAGGCATTTTTGTGGAAGATTATTTATGCACCTACTGCTTGAGAGAAGAACATATGATGGTAATGTTATTTTCCTACAAAAGAGTTTATCCAGTTATGTAAGATAAAATGAGGCTCAATCTCATCTGTCAGTGGAATATAACATACTGAGGGGCTTAATCTCCTTATGTTTCAAAAAGGCATTGAAGAGATGCTGCAATAAATAACACAGAAGTTTAGAGACAAAAAGCTTTGTGAAGCCTTGTGGAAGTGTTTCTATCCCTAATCATGTTTGGGATGGAGATAAAATCTTTCACACAGCAAATGAAAACAAATTAGTGCTATGAAATAGCCTGAGAGGAGGGACCTTATTTTGGAGTTATTAATCAAAATGCTGGCACCATCTTCTGCCTTGGCCAAAGTACAAACAGCATTTCCAGTCCTGCCAGGGCTGTACTTGCAAGGAAAAGGATGGTGAATCTCTGTCTTCTAGAAAGCTGTGAACTTCACTGTAACAAATGTTTTTAATGATAACCACACTGAGGGGGGTTTTTAATGGGAATTGTGCCAGAGATATCATTCTGTTCAAATGCAGCAACAGCATTACACTGTCAGCTCATTAAGGGGCTTTAATTGTTATGTATTTGAACACAAGAGACTTCTTTTGGCTTTTGTAAAGGCTGGTTTTAGCAGAACAGTTAATAACTGGATCTACTGTGTGAGTTTTCTCTTTCATCTGCAAATACTTATGGTTGCAGGAGCAAAGAAACATTGAGAATAACTGTTAGCTACAGAGACATGTGCACATGTACCTACTCAAAAACAAATGCAAAGCAAATTTGCCAGAAAAGGGGTAGAACCTGAAGGAAAACAGCAGAAGGAACTCACCAGAAAGGAGAACTAGAAATGTCAAATGTTTCAGTTGCATCTATCAAGAATTAGCAATTTATGAGCACAGAAAAATAAGGAAAACTAAAGCATGTGTATCAAATCTACCATGAGTCATAGCAGCTTTATTGTACCTTCTGCTGCTCACAGAGCCTGTTAGGTGTAGCTCTTGGCATGGTAATGCTGTGAGAAAGTTGTTCCTTGCTTCTCTGATACTCACAAATTAAGCAAGAGCAGCTGCATGACTGTCACAGCCACAGGCCACCTATGAAGCTGTGGCTAACTCAGTGCTGTTGCAGGGATTTTAACTTACAGTTCCCAGCCAGGGTGGAGGATTTAGGAGAATATGACCCAAATGCAGAAGAATTTGCAGTCTAATACAGTTTTCTCAAAATCATAATGTAATGCAGACCTCCCAAAAACCATCCTGGAACATGTCCAAAGGGCAACAAAGCTGGTGAAGGATCTAGAGCACAAGTCTTGTGAGGAGCAGCTGAGGGAACTGGGGTTGTTCAGTCTGGAGAAGAGGAGACTCTGGAGAGACCTTCTCACTCTCTACAGTTCCCTGAAAGGAGGCTGGAGGGGGGTTGGAGTTGGTCTCTTCTCTCATGCAACAAGTGATAGGACAAGAGGAAATGGTCTCAAGTTGTGCTAGGGGAGGTTCAGGTTGGATATCAGGAAAAATTTCTTCCCTGCAAGAGTGGTTAGGCATTGGCCCAGGCTGCTCAGGGCAGTGGTGGAGTCACCATCCCTGGTGGGGTTCAAAAACTGTGTAGACATGGCACTAGGTGACATGGTTTAGTGGCATGGGAGTGTAGGGTCAATGGTTGGACCTGATAATCTTAGAGGTCTTCTCCAGAGGAGTGGACAGGACAGGTGACCCTAAACTGACCAGCTAAGGATTCCATTCCATAAACATCATATTCCATATAAAACTGAGAGTCAGTTCCCTCTTCTTTCTCTCTTCTTCTCTTGCTCTTCAATGGTCAGCATCTGAGAAGAAGTCTGTCTGTTCTGCCCTCAATCCTGATCCATAAGTTCCTGCATCCAGTGCCAGGATCCAGCCCCTGAGCCTGGCCACCATCTGTTGTTGAGGCTTTCTGGCACAGTATCAGTGGTGACAGTGAAGTAGTTAACATCTAGGGGGGGTTGGGTTTAGTATTGGTTTGGTAGATATTTGTATCTATTTCATTTTATCATTATTACTTTCATTAAAATAGGTTTAGTTTTCTTTTCCAGTCCCCAAGTCTCTCTCTCTTATTCCCTCTCCCTTCCCTTGGGGGGAAAGAGGGTCTAACAGGGAGCATCTGTCACTGGGTTGGTGATTGGCCCAGCCCTGACCCTTGACATAGGGAGAAAGGGCTGAGAGGGGAAGTGCAAAGCTGAAGGTAGTGCAGATGACAGAGATGGGAATACAAGCTGTGACAGTGACAGTCCTGCCTGGGATGATGGAGTGTAAAAGCCATATTTTTCAAGTAGTCACAGCAAGGATACTTTTATTTGCATGTGCATCAGGAGCTGTCTTTTGACCTGTAAAGACTGCACATGATGTAAGAACTGGCAGCTTCCTCCTAAACCTTCAGAAAAAACCCCAACCAAACAAAAAAAAAACCCCAAACAGAGAACAAAGTTAAATGTTTCACAGAAATATGACTGTAGCACATCTCATTATTCTAAGCCACTTTTCTGAGCTCTGCAGCTGTAGTGTACCACATTGTAAGTGGGGTCCAAGGAGTGCTGGGAGGCTGCAGTTCAGACCTTTGAGTCCCAAGGACTGGAAAAGCAGCTACATTGTATTAGGTTGAGCTTGGAAATGAGCTGTTCTCGTCTAATTCCCTCTCCTCTACATTAGAATTGCTGAGAAGTGGTTCATGTGTGATGATCTTGGAGCTAATCCCCAACCTTAATGACTCCATGATTCTCTACCATTTCACTATCTGCCACTTTGCTTCTTGCAACAACAAAGGCTATGCCATTTTCCTGCTTGTAGTCACCACCATCCTATTAAATAGCAGTTTGGTTCTATATGGAATTTTTATATGTCTGTGACAGAGCATCTTCAACTGTCTCCTGGGGCTATATACTCCTCATACAATTATTGCAGCTTTTTATTGCAAGATTCTTGCACAGCAGCTCTGCACAAAATAAAACCACCTAGGAATCTAGTCCATAGAGTTAAACCCCTGAAGGTTAACCTGTGCTCTAAAGTGTTGACATCAAACCTCACCAGAGTGCCCAGGACCCTCCATGTCCACCAGGAGAGACAGCAAAACAATCCTCTAGCTCAAGACCCTAGTGAGCTCCTTCAGAGACCTGCTTCTTCCTTCTCCCTAAGGAGCACCATGCTGCCCTTGCAGAGCTGGACAGGGTGTCTCTCCACAGCACTGTGCTTTGCAGCATGGACATAACCCAGAAGATCAGCAAAGGAATTTTCTCTCCTCATCCCCCTGGGCAGCATAGAAGGAAGAAAAGTCAGGAAATGGCATTTCAAATACCCTAGAGGGGATGGTGCTGACCTTCCATCCAGCCATGGCTGTTGCATTCTTCCCTTTCAAGAGTTTGTATGAACAGAATCTGTATTTTATTGCCCATCTGCAATAACTAGAGGCAAAAGCTGTTCTCTCAGGAAGGCAGCAAAGTTTAGGGTAGGACTGGGATGAGCTGGCCCAGCAGCACAGCAGCAAAGAGACCAAATAAGCTCCACCCTCAACACTTTCCCTCCTACCCCCACAAGAAATTAAATCTGGAAAATTGGCATGAAGTTCAAGAGATGTCAGATTTTTATCATATCCTCTTCACATAATATATTTCCTGTTCAGAATTCCCTTACTATTCATCAAACTTAACACAGCTGTAAACACTCACTGACAAAGTCTATAAAGGTGGAATTAATACTTCTTTGCTTCACAAACTGACTTTCCCCAGCTGTGTGCCTGAACTACATCATAAAGGCTGTGAAACTGCAAACAACACATAAACCAAATCCTAGCAGAGGGGAAATTTCTAAAATGTATTTTGGCCTTGACTCCCAAGAGCCAAGATCTCTTCACACTTAATCTCTGGCTGGAAAAAAAAGTGATGTTTTAGAAAAAATAAATACATAAACAAACAACCAACCAAATAAATAAATGTGAAGAGCACTTTTTATGCCAAGGAAGTGAAGGCAAAGTCATGAGATGCAGAGCTCACAGGCAAGGCCATGGAAAAGCAAAGCTTCCTCATGTGCTGTGCTTGAATTTCAGAGACTGACACATTGCTTCAACTCTGTTGGCACAGTCCTCAGCTTCTCTTCAGAGCACTGGCTTAGCACAGGTCTGAAGATTTTCATCTAAGAGATTGTGAGTAGTGAGAGAGAACTGATTCCAGGTTCCAGGAGTGTAGAATTTCTATGTCCTTACACTTCACACCAGACAGGAGTGATACAAGACACTGTTAAGGGAACCAGTGAGATATGCTGGAGCACAAGTTTCCTTACACAGCAACAGTATCTGCTTCTTGTCTACCTCCTCTATCAACGTGCAGTGACCAAAAGAGGTTTGATAGAGCTGCTGGCAGGTGAGGACTCAACCCAGAGAGCACTGAGATAAAGCTCAAAGGCTGGAGGAAGTACCAAAGGTTTTAGCAGAGATTAACTCAATCCCTTGACTGAAGTAGAGCATCTACTGTTACCTACTTGGTTTCACAGGCTAGAAGTCTAATTGGCAGAATGATTTCCTGCAGATGTCAAGGCTGAAGCCACTGTCAAGTTAAAACTCTTCTACAAGGAGAGGAAACCAATTGCACAAATGCTATCAAATATGCAAACAAATAACTGAATTTCTTTACTGTTTGCTATCATTTCTAGCCATTTCAGATGTTCAGAGCCTCTTCAGGGCAAGTGCTGCAAAATACTAGCTGAACAATGGAAATCTACCAGGAATCACCTTCATGGCAAGGTTCTACCTGAATTACTGTGAGTATACACAAAAGGACAGCTACCTAATTGAGAAAACAGCCATAAATATGTACTTCCTGATAAGTAAAACAAGCTGCATCCCAAAAAAAAACCAACCCAACCAACCAAAAAGGGAAATGGAGATGAAGTTTACAGCTACCTGCAAAGCATGTGCTGTGAGTGATACTGCTTCTCATCAAGATCTCAGTGGGATGGCAGCTTTGTTGTGCTAAATGCTCTACAGGATAGCAGACAGTCTTTTAGCCAAGGAAACTTCTCATTCACCACTTGCAGGGGTATAAATCTGAAGTAAAACAATCTTATTCTCCATGTTTTCAGCTTACCAGCTCAGGAAGGATGCAGGCCATGTGCACAAACATTCCCTAACTACAGCCAGAGATTTCTTTCATTGGGGGAAAGAAATTAAACAAAGCAATTACTTCCTGGCTCCTAATTGTGGTCTCTGGTGTCTCCATTCTCAGTTTAGCAAAAAATATATCAGCTGTGAGACAACATTACTTCTTTACTAAGAAATAATAAACACAAGTGTATTAAAGCTTTTAGATCAGCAGTCACAATGCTAACCTGTAAGCAGGCAGAACCATCCTTGAGAGCAAAACAAGTCCTTTCACAGCTGCCTTCATTTTGGGCACCACCTTTTCCTCAATTATGCATAGACAGCTAAACAGAAGTTAACTCCTAAGCTCATTCAAATGCCTTATTGAATTAAGTTTTGGTCTACAGCAGAAACAGTTTCCAAGGTTAAACTTGAGTGGGTGAATAACCATCAACAAAAAATAAAATGAAAAGAAATGACAAGATTGCAAGTAAGGTTTGCAGGAGTAATAGGAATTTGTTGGTAATTAATGAGCCAATAATTGTCTTTGCTCCTACCATAAGCCACAAAAGGCAGGGTCAGTCCCTGTGAGTAACCTAATCCAGTGGAGCTGAAGTTTGGTAGGTAAGCAAACAAGTTGTTTAAACATGTTAGTGAATCACTTAGTCAAAGCTCAAGCTTCAAGTCATGTGGAAGATAGGCAGTTTAGATACAGAATGCACTGGATGATTTCTTTACAAAAGGAGTATATATTTTGACCACAGGCTCTCTTTAAACAAAAATACCAAAAGAAGCTCAGTTGGATTTCCAGAGTTCATGTTCTTTCTAAACTTGAGTAGCAGCATCAGTGATAGGAAGAAGTATTGGTCTTAGCCATATGAGGTTAATCTAACAGAGTTTACTAAATTCCAAGTCCCACCCAGAGATCTGAAACCATGGGATTTCTTGCCCAGAAATGTTGTTTAGTTGAACAGCTGGAAAATAAAGTTTTATGCTTAGCACAAAATACAAGTTTTGTGCAGGATAAGCAGTGGATCCCTGTACCTGTGAAAATAATATGGTCTAGATAATGAAATTGTGTTAATTTTTGGGGGGGGGGGGAAGTATTTCAAGCATTATTTGAGTCTCCAAAAGCTGCTAATGTGCTCTGTGTGATTTTTAATATTATATTCCTCCTTCCAAACCATTTTGGTATTCACCCATGCTTCAAGTCACTGACATTTAGCAGCAAAAGCTCACAGGCAATAACACTGCCCTGCCTATGAAATTCTGTTCAGGTTTTTCTGCTGCACCCCTGCTTTCATTCACAGCCCCCAAAAGCTTGGCCAGATAAGAACTTTGTAGCCTGAGGCACACTGCCACCAGAGCAGAGGCACAACCCCACTGCCCATCACAGCAATTCAGGATCTCCTTGTGCTTGGGATGTGAGTGAACACAGATAATGAAAGGATAGAACATGACCTAGGCTTCTTCACAACCATCTCCCAGCTCCAACTATCCCCCTAGCTATCCTCCCCTCCTACAACACTTATCTTCCCTGCAGGTGCCACTTTTTAGGCAGCTTAACCACTACAGAGCTGAAGGTTCATAGACTGTTAACTGTGCCTCATATTTGCTACAACTGCCAGTAAAAACTAAAGGAAGTAGAATCTTCATTAAAAGCATAATGGTTTAAAAGTACATACCAAAAATGCAGGAAATGCCCAATTTAAGATCACAAAGGAAAGCTTAGTTCTATGCATGTACATGCCTCATGCTACCACATTCACACTTTCTCCAGGAGCCTGATTTTATTCAGTAATTAGGACAAAGGGATGAGGAGATAGAATAATAACCACTGTGCAACACAAACCTGGAACCTGCCAGTGGTTTATTTCTGTCAATGTGCAGCCTGAATGCCATGGATCAGTCTCCTTGTATGGAAAAAGATTTTAAATACTAACTCCAGAGGAAGAAAAATGTCTGAAGTACAAAATACATTAATGCATTGCAAAACTCATTAATACTATAAACTTGTTCTTGAAAGGCTGGAGCAAGGTGGGAATTGGTCTCTTCTCCCAGGTAACTAGAGACAGGGTAATAGGAAATGGTCTCAAGTTGCACCAGGGGAGGTTCAGGTTGGATATTAGGAAGAAGTTCTTCCCTGCAGGAGTTGTTAGGCATTGGCTGCCCAGGGCAGTGGTGGAGTTACCATCCCTGGAGGTATTCCAAAAACTGTGTAGACATGACACTTGGTGACATTGTTTAGTGGCATGGAGGTGTTGGGTTGCCAGCTGGACTTGATCTTAGAGCTCTTTCCAACCTTAATGATTCTGTGAGCCTATTCTATGAAAAAAAGGCAGGTGACAAATTAAAACTGAACAGGAAAAATGAAAGCCATTTTCTCCCACTAAACTGTACATATTTGTTACAGATCAGCCTGTGTACTACCAACATAAAGTTCAAATTTTTCTGTTTCTCTGTAGAAGTCCTGAGGACTACAGAATTGCATTTGGCAGAGCTGATGTCCTCTCAAAGGATGCCTCACAACCTTTCTGCATGCTACACACTTTGACATAACCCTGCCATTCAGAAATGGGACAATCTGTTTAAACACCAAAGCTGAGGGCTTGTTCATCTTGCACCAACATCCCAGGAACACTTCTCAATGCATATCAATAAACTCTTAAATATGTATAAAAGAGCATAAGGAAAAAAGCAGTTAATGTGAGTTACTCATCCCTGCTGTGAGATACCTGTTGTTATTTTCTGCTTGGCTTCAGAACCCCTGTAGGTGTGCACTGACAAACCACCAAACCAGATCAGAATTTCATCCTCAAAACTGCTAGCAACTAATTCTGACAGAACAAAAGCAAAAGCAGGCAGAAAAAAATATTTGGATGCTGGTGGGTTTGTACCTGTACAAGGACTGCTGAACTACAGCTTTATTTACAAGTGACATAATTACCTTGTACACATTGAATGTGCCAGCCAGGCACAACAGGACAGATAAACCCAGTAGCTGGCATTAGGCAACTATTATGCACCCTAAGTATGTCACTAAGAAAAAAGAAAACCATTGAGTGAGATGAACACCAACATCACTTAAATCTTCCCTTTCCCACTTGCCCACCACCCTTATTTGGGGATGTATTCATTGTACCTATGAACCAACTCAGCTCTTGCAAAGCTTGCTTTGTGTGTGTTCAATACACGTGAACGTTCTGATACATCCATTGCACATTCAGTGGCAGATGGCCACAGTCTTGGCAACCTAAGAAACTGCTGAAATTAAGCATCCAACATGTCAATTAATTCCCAGTTGGATTATAAAAACCAGCACAGTTGATGCTTCTGAAGACTCCAGTTCACATTTGCTCAGTTTAGAATGAAATCATTTCCTACCTGACTTAAAAGGACCACACAACTGAACATTGCAAATCAAGCTCTCCTCCTCCCTTTGTGGCAACACAGAGTCTGCTGGCCAACACCCACAGACAGGTCTAAGGATTAGATTAATTCAAGTGATTAGCCAAGGGTAAAATAATCAGGTACTGAAATGATGAGCAAGGACAACATTTGCCCTTCCCTCCTTACTGGAATTGTTGAGCAGTAAGGGAAAACCTGCATCTACTTGTGCTTTGCTGGGGGCATCAGACAACTTTCCAAGCAGTTTTCTAAAGCTTTATCCATATTAGGATCACTGCCTCTGTAAAACCACTCCATAAAACTGCCTCTGCTGCTACTCAGGCAAGACATCATTAGCTAGCTTGCACCTGAACTTAAGTGTCTCAGCTGAACTTCAAACATCAGAGCTATAAAAAAAGTTTTCACTTTCCACATGCCTGAAATATCTGACATGCCTTTAGAGTTCTGTCCTTTTAGAACAGAAACACTATGTGATGCAAGCTGCACAAACAAGTTTCTGCTCCAGCAACACAGCCTCAATGTCCTTGCAAATGAGTTCAAGTAACCTAGTTTTTTTCAAATCCAAGTTATCAGTGACTCATGCAGTAGCATCAAAACTGCTAAGGAATCCTGGGGGAATTTATCCCAGGAGCCTGTGCTGTTCATTTTTAACACTACTACTTTGTTGATATTTTAACATAACTTATATGTCACAGAGTGCTTAACTATGCAACATCAATCCTTCTTTGCTTAGCTTACTCTCTTTCTAAGGTTTGTGCCACAAAACACAGTATTTGTAACCATAAGTCATGAGATAGCTGAAAATGATCATTTTAAAAGACTTTTTTGACAAAGTTTGGGATTTTGACAACTCTGAATGAATTAACCATATCCAACCCAAAACCTAAGCAGCCTGGATACAAAGTTTTTAATCAGCCAAGCACATCACTGATACTTAGTGATGCTGTATGAATGTTTGTGCTTACAGGCACCTAAGCAGCTATTTCCCTCATCTCTGCTCCTCATGAACACATCCATGTCTGCATCTTTGCCTTGCACTCACCTTACAGCTCAGCCTTCCAGGGATTCCATAAAGTCAAGCAACAGAGGACTAGCAAGACTGGTTTATTCTACCATTATTTGACCTTGAAAGAAAGAGGATGATTCCAGGTGAATAAAATGGGGGGAAACATCACCTGCATTTACCAGTATTTTGGAACTAACATATTAAATTTGAATCTACTCTTTGCATCACCTAAACCAGTACCAAGCACACACACAATCAGTGCTGCAGCTCTTTATCACGAGTGTGCTCAGTTCAGACTGCTGCATTATTTTTAGTCCTAATTATAACCCAGTCCCCTCCTGTCATTTAAGGATGATCTCTGGTATTTTCTGAACAGGGAGTACATTTGTAAATGCAAGCACACACAGACAGCCAGCACTGTTTAGCAGCCTGCAAGGCATTTCCATCTTGTAATGGGAGCAAAGAGCTGTGTTCTCTGATGACATCACCTCTCTTCAAGTAACCAAGAAAAGGGCTGCCAAGGTGTCACTGGTGACAGGGCAAACCCCAAACAAGTCTGGGACTGGCTGCAGAATGGAGATTCCCAGTTGCCAAAGTCCAAGCTAAAGCCTGCATGGCTCAGCAAAGAGCTGGCTCATCACACCCACTGGTACTATCAGCCCAGGTACTCCACTGCAGAACCCCTCTTTGAAGGCAGGTTAACACACACAAGCATCTCTCACTGGCAAACAGGCTAAGATCTTAGAGTTTCAAAAGAATTACAGATCTGCAAGTGTCTTTAAATGCCTGCATTTCTTTCACTTATTTTCACTCACCAGTGGCTCCCATCTGTGAGGCACCAGGCCTCTTCTTCCTGCCTCTTCAGTGGGGAAACTAAGGCAGAGAAGCTAAAAAAGTGGCCTTGGGAACCCACCTGCAGTTCTTCACTGCACCAGGAATGCAAAGGGTAGAAAAAGAGCCCAAATAAAATGATATATTTTATTCATTCCACTTTAGCTGTGAATATTCCTATTATACAAATACAGTATAAATTCCAAAATCACAATATATTACAAAATAAAAAAAGTACAAACTGCATTACTTAATAAATATATCTAACAAGTTAATCAGAAAGTAGAAGAGACAGAATTCAGCTTGGAAATATTGAAGTGTTTGACCCAGCAAACCATACCAACCTCAGTTTAAATACTTGTGTTTCTTCTCTTTTGAAGCATAACATAGAACACCATTCCCAATTTCTTGATTAGAAAATAACATCAAGTGAATAAAATGTTGTGATCAGATAATGATTTGCTGGTGCAACACCAGTGCCAAAAAAGAAGCAGGGCTTACACAAAAGACACCATAACCCCAGAAACAAGAACACAAACACCGAGGTGCAGCCAAGGCAATTATTGCCAAAGCAGGAGACTATTATCTAGTCACAACATTCTATTGCAAGTTAATGTTCTGTTATTACAGATAAATAATATAAATGGAGCAGAGGGTGAGCCAACCAGGCAACAAGAGGCCAGTTTACTCAAAACAGTAATTAAATACAGAAGAGTCAATTGCTCCCTGTTCTGTTCATGGGTAGCTGCATTCCAACTGGCTCAAAGGACCTGTTCTGTGCTCCAGGCAGAGAAAGCAACTGTTCTGAAAAGCAGTTTGTTCATACTTTGCTGCACTTTTACAAAACCCATTGTTTTAGTTGTGCAAGAAAACACCCACAATGCTTTCATCTATTAGGGAGGGTCAGTTTGACATCAACATCTTTTGGTAAAAATATAAGGTTTATGGGTAAAAAACACAGCAAAAAATAGCTGTTACATCATAAGCCTTATTTACAAAAACTCTTTACAAACATTTTTGGCTGTACAGCTGAAAGCCAGATACTAACATCAGATGTAGAAGATGGAGGTAACAGTTGAAAAATATTGTGCAAAAAATACATTCTTATAGAAAATAGACAGCAGGGAGGGGAGACACAAACACACAAGGAGACTCTGCTTGCAAATAATCCGAGGCTAAGTTTTTATGACAGAAATGTTACAAACACACTTGCATTTATCCCACCCCCACCTACAGTCCTCCTCGGGGTGCTGCTGCTGCTTCATTAAGGATTAAGGCATCACCATCACAGCCAGCACG
This sequence comes from Galbula dea, assembly GCA_013399015.1. Lineage (NCBI taxonomy): Eukaryota > Metazoa > Chordata > Aves > Piciformes > Galbulidae > Galbula > Galbula dea. The sequence continues at coordinate 45,341 of VWZX01000336.1, read as the reverse complement.
TCTTCTGTCTGTCTCAGTCCTCTGCAGCAAAGCTCCCAGCCTTCGGCCCAGGTGGTCTCAAGAGCAAGCATTCTGCTCAATGTACATCTTGGACAACGACACTGCCATGGACTTGGCCAGCTCCTCATCCCGTCTGCGCTGTACCTGAGTCTGTCTGCACCACGCCTCGTATTCGGGGTTGGGACACACGCGGTCCAGCACAGCATCGTAGTGCCCATTGCTAAGCCAGCTCAGCCAGATACTGGGCCGGGTCGGGTCCTCAGGCCCCAGATAGTGAACCATGGTGGAAACGGTGGGGCTCTCGGGCCGGCCACCCGTGGTGAGGTGGATATTCACGTTCAGCATTTGACCCATGGCCAGCAGCTCCGGGTAGCCTGCCCAGGCCCCGTCCTGGGCGGCACTGATGAGGAACTCCCCCACGTCGCCCTCGATGATAGGGTTGAAGTGGTCCAGGTGGTCGGCGATGTAGTGCACGGTCTGCTCGCGGAGCTCGCTGTGCAGCCGCTGGTCCCCGTACATCGCCTTGCAGACGGCGCGGTAAAGGCAGTTCCCATCGGGGATGATGTGGAAGCGGAACCGGCCCTTCTGTCGCAGGTACTTATCCTGCTTCTCCACCTCGGCCAGGTACAAGGCCACCTTCTCGCTGCGTTCCGGCCTAGCGCCGAGCCCCCTGCGAGCCTCAGGATCCTCTTCCTCCTGCTCGCCGGGCGAGGGACCGGCGGTGGGCTGCGCCTGAATGCCGCTCCTCTCCGCGGCCCGGCAACCGGGGACCAGCGCGGGCTGGACGCCGGCGGCCGCCGCCTGCAGCGCCTGGCAGTGCTCGCTAAAGCGCAGGCTGCGGTTACTAGGCTCCTGGGCGGGAGGCGGCAGCGCCGAGGCCTCGCCGTTCCCCCCGGTCTGCCGCATGCTCTCCAGGATACCCTCCAGCCAGGCGCGGCTGCGCGGCGAGGCCGGTACCAGCTCGCCCGGGGCCTCTGCTCGCTGCATGATGCGGATGGGCACGACCCGCTCCAGCGGCCGGCGGCGGCTGACGGTGACCTGCGCGCAGGAGCTGTACTGGGGGCCGCTCGCCGACCGGTTGCCGGGGCCCGCCGCGGGGCCACTCGGCATCACTTCCAGGCAGGAGGAGAAGGCGGGCATGGCGGCGGCGCTGCTGCTGCTTGCCCCCCCGGGGATGAACACGTCCTTGGCGGGGCTCTCGGCGGACGCGCTCGGGCCCGCGGCGTCGGCGGCGGTCGGTACCTCGGTGGAAGGCGGTCCCGGAGACAGAGAGACCTTGAAGACGCCGGCGGCGCTCGGTGAGGCGGCAGCGGCTGTCCCGCCCGCCGGGTAGTGGGTGATCACGGAGCTGTAGAGCTGCATCCTCGGCTCCCGCGGGCGGCGCTTTATAGGCGGCGCGGCCGAAGCCGGGGCGGGGAGCGGCGGGGGTGGGGGCCGCGCTGGGGCTGCCGGAGGGGATGAACCGCCCGGGTAAAAATAAACAAGGGCATCACCCCTCCGCCGCCGCCCCGCCCCTACGCACCCCGCTGCCGACTGGGCCCCGCGGCGGCCA
>VWZX01000336.1:0-43765 GCA_013399015.1 Galbula dea | reverse complement strand
CGGCAATTCCCACTGCGCCACCAGCCCGTCCCAACCCCCCCACCCCCTCCCGCGACCCCTCAGCAGCAGCCGCGCTCTATCCCTTCTGGAAGCTGCTGGAGGCAGGACCCGGGGCGGGGCCGCACCCGTGTTTACCTCACAGCCAAAGCACGTCGGAATGCGCCAGGGGGCGGGACTGGGATTGGGATGTGTGAGCTCACAAAGCTCCGCACCGCCCTGCTCCGACCCTCGGCGGAAGGCGCCTGGCGGAAGGCGTGGGGTGGGGCCGCGGGGAAGTGAGAGGTGTGCGCTACTGAGTCCTCTGCAGGGTCTAAGCCTGAGGGAGGTTCGCTACTGTGTCCTCTGAGGGGTCTGGGTCTGAGGAAGGTTTGCTACTGTGTTCTCTGCGGGACTTGGACCTGAGGGGCCTCTGTTACCATGTTCTCTGGAGGACGGGAGGGGGGAGTTTTAGGCCTGAGGGAGGTTCGCTACTGTATCCTCTGGTGGGTGTCAGGACCTGAGGGTGGTCTGCTACCATCTGAGGGGGCTTCTGTACCCCGGGGAGGGGCGAGGGGAGTGTGGTGGGCCTGGCTTTGGCTAGGCTGATCTTTTGCCTCCGAGATTGGCTTCCTTGGCCTGCTTCAGCTCCACTGCCCGGGAGCCAGTGCTGAGGAAGCCGTGCTCTAGAGCCCAGGCTGTGGTGCAGGTGCAGGAAGGCTGATGGAAGGAGGTGCCTTGGTCTGAGGGTTGTTTAGGGGAGAAGTACCTGTTCTGCTATGTCAGGCTGTCAGCGCTTCTGCTGCTCTGGGCTGGGTGCTAATGATTAAAGTGTTTGATAACGGGCAATGCTTAGGAGACTTCAAAGAGGGGAACGTGGCATTGGATGTTCAGGGCTGAGCTGGGAAATGCCACAGAAGGGAGGAAAAGCAACGTTTCATAGAATCATAAAATCGTCAAGAGTTGGAAGGGACCTTAAAGATCCCTTTTCAACCCCCCTGCCTGGCAGGGACACCATCCACTAGATCAGGTTGCCCAGAGCCCTGTCAAGCCTTGTCTTAAAAGCTTCCATGAAGCAATGAGTTTGATCATGAAGTATAAATTACAAGGGGGAGGGAAGATGATGCTATCCTGACCCACTGAGCCAGGGCTCCTTGTGGGGGTGTTCAGCTCCCCCATTTTTAGCCATTTTCTCCTCTTTTTAGCAGGATGCTGGTGATGACACTGTCTTGGATGGGGGCACAGGGTTTGGTCCCAGCTTCTGCCCAAAGAAGGTTTTGGGGTTTTAAATACAAAATCTTGATTTTAGGGTTGATTTTAGTGGTCTTTTTCTGGTTGTTTCTTTAGCTCTGTATGAGGAATAACAGTGAGGTTTAGGTTGGATATTAGTAAAAACATCTTCCCCAAAAGGGCTGTCAAGCCCTGGCATAGGCTGCCCAGGGCAGTGGTGGAGTCACCATCCCTGGAGGGGTTTAAAAGACTTGTAGATGTGGTGCTGAGGGACATGGTTTAGTGGTGAACTGGCAGTGCTGGGTTTAACAGCTGGGCTCGATGGTCTTGAAGGTCTCTTCCAAGCAAACGATTCCATGAATTTATGTTCTACCAACAGTTTACTGATGCTGTGTTTTATCCATGTTATTGCTGAACAGGAATGCTGCTTTTGCCTTTGTATATACAATCAGTGTCATGATTCATCATTTGCAGACAGGGTAGGAATCATATTCATTCATTAGTTTTCTGACAGTCACTGGCACAAGCTGCTGTTTGTCCACCTGCACTCCTTCTTTGGAAAATGTAGTGCATGCATACATCAAAAGTATGATATAAATCATCACATAATGACAGGAAGGACCAGGTTTCCAATACAGGGCTCATAAAGATCATTGATAATTGGTTTATTAATACAGTTAAGCCATATCTTTTAGCCTTAGCTGTGGTATAAATAAAGTAGCATCTAACCCTTTTTCCAGGAACGATGACATTATCTGTACACATTGGATTTGATTATGCTCTGTCAGGCATGCTGAGCAAGAAACACAAGTTTACACTATGATCAAATGTTAACACAGGCATTTATTCCTGCCAAAATGAAACAAACCAACCAACCAGACTGATACATGCAGTTTCAAAGTGAAATTTAAACAATTTCCTGGATTCCATCCCACAGTTTCACATATCTTTGGAAAGGCTTCATTAATCCAAGCAGACCGCAGGCCTTGAAAAAACCAAACAACCAAAAACCTCTTGATTTGGATATTCTGAAACATTTCTTTTCCTTGTTCCATTAACATTAATTAAAAAGACATAACTAAGAGGAGTGCTTGCAACAGACTGTGGTGCCAGAAATAACTGTTTCTTTGGAGCCTTGGTTGTCTTTGGATCCATGTCCAGGGATCTGTTTCCTATCTTCAGTCTCTGCAGCTGATTCAAGGGCTACTAACAGCACAATATGGAATTTCTTTCCCTTTACATGGATAATATGTTCTGATCCCCTTGAATCCCTTGCATGTTTTAAAGCAAAAATGCTGAAATCCTTCATGCTAAAAACTGTGGATAGTTATAGGAACAGTTTTTACATTCACCTTTTTTATTCCAAATAAAACATGGTAGCTAAGTTCATGCATTGCTGGGAACCACTGAATAAAAATGTACAGAGTCAAGATATGTGTCCAGAATTGTTGCCTCCAAAGCTGCAATGTAAGATGTGTATGAGATCTGAATCAAAGCCCAACTGTCCTGAGTTACCTGCTACAGCCAGAAAGGCAGTATCTTTAGAACAAATGGTGATGGGCATTAGCCAGGAGCATTTCTGGCAGCCTGTTGCAGGGGGATAAGATATTACAACTGCTCTGAAATTACAGAGTGACTCTTGTATTTCAGAATGTTCAGAACTTTGTTTTAAATATAGCTTGTGAAATCAGTCAGTGAGTCTTTATTTGTAGACTAATCATTGCTTAGAGAGGAATAGATATTGATCAGATAGTGATAAACTGAAACCTTCCCTCTTTGAAATGAAGCATTGGAGCAGAGGAAAAATTCCTGTTGAGTTTCACTTCTTAGTCCAAACCTGACAAGGTTATTTCCAAGTTAACATGGGGTCTAGTATATTCATAGGTGATTCAATGTAAAATCACTGGATGTTGGCCTCTCCTAGGAGGGTTTAAATGTGCCAGTAGCTGTTCATTGTGGGTTTCTTCATTGTTACTGTAATAAAGATGAACATGACTTCATGCTCACCAGCCCTTCTGCCTACTTTTTGTTAGTTTAAAAAAGGCATCTCTGGTTTTACTTAGTGAATTGCTCTGTCTGCTAGTAAAGGCTAGAGCTGACCACAGGATGGTGGGGTTAGAGTCTTAATGGTAACAGGGAGGTGGAGAGAAAGAGAGAGGCAGCTCTTTCTGTTACAGAACAGTAAATGGATCCAGCAGAGTAAAAGCACTTCTGTCATAAGTGAGTGCTGCATTTTGAATACACAGTAGTGCAGTTTGCTTTCTTCTAGGATATTACAGAGCCTCCCACTAATGGCTGTTCTGCCTCTCCAAAACCCCAGGTGATTGGAACAGTGGCACATTAAGGGATGGGCAGCTGTTTAGTTCTGATTGTTAGTTACAATGAGGTACAATGCTTGCAGTGCTTCAGTTGAGGAAAGAAACAGGTTTATTCTCTATGCCCAAACTACCATGGTGTTAATATTCTGATGCTCTACTATAGCATATTCTGGACAAAAACCCCCCAAAACCTTGGTTATCTCTGAACAAAAATCCAAGAAGTATCCTGAAATACATGCTAAATATGCCAGTAGGGATTGTTAATGGTAGCAGATAGATTGTTCTTTTGTTCTCCTTTCAATTATGAACAAATAAAACATTTATAAATGTTTATAAACAGATACAATATCCTGGTTTGTATCAGCAATAGTGTAACCAGCAGGACTAGGGCAGGGATTGTTTTCCTCTGTGAGACCACACCTCAAACACTGGGTTCAGTTATGGGTACCTCACTCCAAGAAGGACATAGAGGTGCTGGAGTGTGTCCAAAGAAGGGCAGTGAAGCTGGTGAAGGGTCTAGAGCACAAGTCTTATGAGGAGCAGCAGAGGGAACTGGGGTTGTTTAGCCTGGAGAAGAGGAGGCTCAGGGGAGACCTTCTCACTCTCTACAACTCCCTGAAAGGAGGCTGGAGTGAGGTTAGGGTCAGTCTCTTCTCCCAAGTAACAAGGGACAGAAGAGGAAATGGCTCCAAGTTGCACCAGGAGAGGTTCAGGTTAGATATTAAGAACTGCTTCACCAGGAGGGTTATCAGCCACTGGCAGAGGCTGCTCAGTGAGGTGGTGGAGTCACTATGCCTGGAAGTTTTCAAACACTGTGTAGATGTGTTACCTGGGGACATGTTTTAGTGGTGAGCAGGGTAGTGCTAGGTTGGACCTGATGATCTCAGAGGCCTTTTCCAACCATAACAATTCTATGATTTTATGAAAACCTCTCCTGTATTTTCAGTTAAAATGCACATAATCAGCTTGCTAATAAGGTTAAAATACAATCAAAACCTGTTACTAGGTAACTGAGAGTCACAACAAACATTTATACCACTGTCTTAGTGCTAATAGTATAGTACTTTTAACATAATTACCTGCCATGTGAAGTAAGTGGAAAGAGAAGCTCACCTTGGTGTGTTTTACCTCTATTATTAAATACTGACCACGTAATGTAATCAGCATTTTCTCTGACTTGAACACCTAGAGTTACTCACACATACTTGGCCTGGGAGAAATCCAGTTCTTCTGTATGATCAGTGATCAAAATCCCACTGGACCCCTCTAGCCACAAGCATTTCATGTCAAGATTTCAGCAGTTGCCAGAAGTCAGCACTTACCTAAATGGTCAATTTCTTAGATGTTTGCTCCCTGGTTTTAACAAGCCTGCCCTAATCCCTGGTTTGCTCCAGAGAGGAATGTTTTTAAGTGCTAGGAATTCAGTTCTTGTGCAAAAGAAATGTCTTTGGTGCAAGGTTACCTATAGGAGCCAGGGGCACATGGTTGTGCCTGTAGCAACTTTTGCTACCAGGAGATAAGTTTTTGCTGTTTCTCTGAGCTGCCTGGAGAGCTCCAGGGACAAACTGGACTTTGCTTGAGCATGGCCTGGATAAAACACAACACACAGGTTAACTGCTTCCAGAGTATTCCTGCATTTGCCACTTCTGTTGCTTTTGCTTGCATCCTGTGGCCATACAGGCACTAGAGGGTTTTGGGAAGTGAGGAGAAGGCAGTGTGGAGCTGCCTCTCACTGTCTCCTGTAGATTAACATTCCTGGACTTCTGGTTCACTCATTACAGGGTAAAGTCCTTTGCTAATGCAGAACAGACCTCCAAACAGCCTCTCTAGTAATAAAGCACAAATCTTGCCTGTGGTTAAAGTTTCTCCTGATGGGACTGTTAGCACTGGTTCCCTTGCACATTCCAGGGATTGTTTAGATTGTTTGAGAGATAAACCACGATGCCAAAAACAGCTGTGGAACAACAGTGGCAGTCACTGATGCACACCTAAGTGCCTGAGAGAGGAACTACTTTGAACTTTAATGTATAGTAGAGACATGATTGACATAGAAGAAATTAATTGCATCATCAGGAACATCTGTTAGTGAAGAAGGGAGAAGTTAGCTTAAATATGTATTGAATGACACTGAACAAGCATTTCCACTGCTATTTTTGATGTCAGCATAGCAGCCCTTCAGCCAAAGATATTTCTGGCTGAAGTATTTCTTTGTATGTAACTGGAAAATGTTATTGTAAAACAACACTGTTGTTATAATTGTTACAATAATATTTACAGTACCATTATGCTATTGTAATTTGTGTATTAATTGTTATTATAAACCAGTTATTAACAATTTGAACTAGTATATCAGGGACAAAAATTAAAAATTAACAGAAAATAGAAATATATATCAAGGATCTTCCAATCCAGGGAAGAAATACAAATAAGCTGAACTAGAAGGAGGATCCTGAATCATCAGTTTTATGCTCTGTTGCCTGCAGGAGATCATATATCACATAATTCCTTTCATAAAATTACCAAGTTGCAGGTAACTTACTCAGGGTATAGTTAATGAACCTGTAAAGATGTCACAAGCCAACAGCCCTGCCAAAAGAACCATTTCTGCTCTTTCCTGCTCCTATCCCCTTTTTGTTGCTTACTCTGATGCCAGCTGCTTTGTGATGGCTTAAGTGTTGGTGTTAACTAGACTACCTACTTCATTCAACCCCAGAGGTACCACTAGCATAAAAAGGAGAGAAACTGGAACAACACTTGCTTCTGAGGTGTGGATACACTGTATAAAACAAGGGCTGTGTCTCAGAGAGCTCTGTCTCACTATTTGTTGTCCAGCTTCTGCTATACTGTCATGTTAAAATCTTAGTGCACTGTATGGGTGCACTAGTCATTAGAGATGTAACCCAAGCTATGACATCATGTGGCAAGTGGCTGTTGGTGATAAATATAGACATTCACTCATATCTCAGTGCCTTGGGTGCTGTCCAAGCTGATAAGTGAGTCTCTAAATGTGAGTGATGACGCAGGTCAAGGCTCTCATTTCTCCTCAGAAGTGTAAATGGTGTTTGTGGGGGTCATTGTGCATAGAGCCTTAAGATGCTACCAGTAAAAAATGAGATCTACAGTGCTGTTTCCTCTGAAAAGCAACTAGTGGTGGGAATGTGATGTGAACAAGCTTTAGAATGTGTGTGGCATTTAGAAAAGGTTATCTTCTCTGTTTTAATAAACCTTACAAGATACAGAAGTGTTTGCAATGTCTCTATTTTGTTATCAGCTATAGGAAATCAAATAGTCACTTTCCCTCCCTTTCATGTTGGTTAATGGAACAGTTAGGATTGAGGAGAGTAGGGATTCTGGCCAATCCCTAGAGCAGGACAGAGTTCTGACAAGGACAGGCAGGGAAGGAGGTAGGGGAAGTGGCAATGCAGAAATACCAGCAGCAGGAAATCACCACTCACAATTACAGGAAATATTATTAACAGATTACTCTTGATAAAGCCTGTAAGCATGAAATAACTGTGACAGACAAGAAGGCACAATACTGCCTGCTCTTGAAGTGAAAAAAATACTTTGGTGAGGTAGCAAGTAGGTAGCAATTCCATGTGTGGCCTCACAATGGAAAGGCTTTGGGAACAGACTGATTCCACAGGATGTGTCCCCCCTCTGTCCTCCACAACCTTGGATGCACACTTTTGCCCACCCTTCTGCCATCAGTAAGCAGCAAAAGGAGGAATCATCACTCACCTCTCTGTGTGAAGTGTCACAGAAAACCACATTTCATCATTCAGGCTTTGAGAGCTGTGGAATGGCACCTAATTAGATCAACCAGCTCTGTTGTTCCACTGCTGAGTCCTTCCTGTGGGAAAGGACTGTGGTTCCATGCTACATAACCAGCTCAGCAAGTCATGTCCTAGCCCTGATGAAAGGTAGGCACAGAACTTACCTCATCACAATTAAAAACCTGCACTGTTTCCATCTGGGTAGCACAGAGCTAACTGTTACAGCAAGGTCAGATCACAGCTATTTAACTCCACTGTCTAATGAGAAAACATAGTCCAGGGAGAGCCATTAAGAGAGGAGGGATGACATCAGTTCATCCTGACTGATGTCCTACTCTGTTCTCATTAAACCTAGTTAAACAGCTAAACCTTTCCTAGCCTGGTTTCCCAACCCCAAATGTACTGTATGGAATTAGTTTTCTGATTTGGCATTTTCAAAGTTCTAATACAGCAAGAGATCATTTAATTGAGCATTTATAGCAGTGAGCCCAAATCTGAAGGAATTTTCACTGGAAGAAGTGCAGTTAGTGGATTTATAGCCAAATTTATGGCCAGTTAGTAGATTTATATACCCACATCAGAACTGACTCTCAAGAGGAGACTGAAGGGAGACCCCATCATGGTCTACAGCTTCCTGACAAGGGGAAACAGAGGGGCAGGAGCCTCTTCTCTCTGGTGACCAGTGACAGAACCTGAGGAAACAGCATGAAGCTGTGACAGGGCAGAGTTAGGTTTATGAAAATTAAGCATGAATCAGTTAGTAATTCAGAGGAAGAATCCCCAACATAATCAGGTTACTATATCAGACCTGGGCCCTTCAACTGAACAGAGGCTTTTGTGCATGTCTGACTTTGATAGAAGGTGGCTATAGGAAATTCAGTCTACCTAATCTTGCTGTTCTGACAGTGCATAGTATGAGGCATTAGCAAACCAATGAACAAGTACAAGGTGACAATGGCCCTGGCCAGGGGAGAGAAAACTGAAGGTAATTTAAAGGAATTGTTATACTGAAGGGAACTTGCTAGTGGAAGTCTTCAAAGATCAGTCTTGGGGCTGACTTTAATATCTTCATTAATTGCACTGGCACTATAGTGTGCTAATGACTTGCACTAATGAGCCAGATCTCAGCAGCATTTTTACAATAAGGAAGACTTTTGAAAGCTCACATGGGAAACTTTTGAAGACTTAGAGATGAAATTGCTCATGTGACTAGATGGAACTCAACAGTGCAACCTGAAAGATCATCCACCTGATGGCAGGTCAGTATTTCTGTTCTTAACAGAATCTAAGCTGTGGGAAACTATCAGGACAGAAGACCCACACATGCTACTCTACCACAGAATCATTGTCCTGATGTAGCTTTCAAAAGGACAAACAGGATCCTAAAAGACAGCAGATGAGAACATACCCAAAATAATTATTTCTTGCAGAAAGGACCTGTGAGACTTCCTGTAGAATACCCAAGGTATTTCTGGTCAACATTGCTTAAGGATGCTGAATTTTGACTGGAGTGTGAGCAAAGGGGAATTAAAAACATCAGGGCACTGGTGACTTTAACAAGAGAAGAAAAACTGTTGCTGGCTTGTGTTATGTAACGGAAGGCTGAGAAGGGATCTCTATAAATACATCACAGATTAAATACCAGGGAGTGAGAAGAGCTTGTTAAGTTAAAGGACAGCATTGACCAAAAAGAAATGGGATACCAAGTGGCAGTGAATAAATTTAGTCTTGTCTCACGCAATTGCAAGTCATTTTATGAAAGGATTCTGGTAACAAAATAATAGCAGCAGCATAGTGAGATCAGAATTTTTATGCCTGAATATCTGTTCGCTTATTCCAGGAAAGCATGTAAGAGTAAAATAGGTATACTGTACTTCTTTTAGGTCAACAAACATGGCTCTCATAACGAGGAAAACAGGAAAAGTGTATGGTTTTAATTGTTCTACTGGTATTGTGACACACTTTAGCTTAGAATATTACTTGCTTCTCCAAAATAAAGAACTACTGAAATTTTGAGTTGTAAGATAAAGTATCAAGAACCGTGTGTAGAACTTCAATGCATGCCCAGAGAGGCGTGGGTTTAAGTGGGCTAGGTCTTTAGAGTCAGAGGTTGTGATCTGCCACCTTTACCTTTACCCCAGCATGTTTTCTGCAGTCCCTCATGGCAGCATTCCAATTCCACAGCGTCGCTGGAGCAAGACGTTCTCCCTCTCCAAGGCCTTGGTGGTCAGGGAAACAGCCAATACTCAAGCCAGTTTCTATAACGGTTGACTGTTTACATTGTCTGATACTGCTCAAACTTCTCATCCTTAAACAAGGTCCTCTGTTTCTCACACATCGGTTCTTCCTCTCAGGAGACGGGACACTCGCCGCTGACGAACTGGCTCCGCAGGGAAGGTTTTCCAGAGAGAACGACACGAGGGTTTGCTCCCGGGGTGGGCGGGAGACCTGCTGCGACACAGCTGATGGCAGCAGGGCTCACTAGGGCCGCAACAGGACCGGCAAGGAACAAGCTGTCTGCCAGGCAGGGGGGGACCGGCAGGACATGGCGGTGCCTCGGCGGAAGAGGCCTAGGGAAAGCGGTAGAGCCACTGAGGGCCCGCACTCCTCCAGCGGGCACAGAGCCCGCCTCATGCGTCACTTCCTGTCTCGCGCGGACGGAAGTGACGTCATGCTCGCCGCTGCCAGCGGGGCTTGGTTGCCATGGTTCTGCAGCCGGTGTCCTGCGGCGGGTTCGGGCTTGCTGCAGCCCGTGGCCTCAGAACTACATCAGTCCCGCAGACCACGCTGGTGCTGCCCTGCTTCCTAGAGGAGCCGGAGGCCGAGCCCGAGCCCGATCGCCGAGGGGCGGTGGCGCGGCGCTGTGGTGCAGCGGAGACCACGGCCTGAGCTGGCGTCCTCCTGCGCCGCATGCACCCCTGGGCGGCGGCGGGCTGCCGTCAGAGGCCTGACTGGTGTGGGTACTGGTGTTTTCCGTGGAGGTCTCGCCGGTTTTTACAGCTGCAGGGGCCAGGAGCGGTTCCCGACCTATCTCGAGTGACGCCAGGCGTTGTTACAGTTCACGGTGCTTTCAGTCATGAAACTGCACACATCCTAAAGCTTACTCTTGGTAGTGCTCCCGGAGCAATTATATGTAGTACTTTCACCTAAATACCTGTCTTACCTCTTTAACAACGTTCCCTATGTGTAGCTGCTGTTCCAGGGACTGAAGAAGATAAGACTGTATCTTGTATACGACTTCTGTTTTGGAAGCATCTACTCGTGCTTTTGATTGGAAGTAATCTGATTTTGCACTATACATTAAAGTTAACATAGCTCATTGTAATTCAGACGTTTTGGCTGCACGGTGCATCTTACAGGACAGCATTACAGCTGGGATCACAGTTGCTTCCACGAGGAGCTTCACATAAAATCATGGAATCACAGAGTAGTTTCTGTTGGCAGGGACCTTTCAAGATCACCTAGTGTGATCCCCCTGCAGTCACCAGGGACATCTTCAACTAGATCAGGTTGCTCAGAGCAACAAACAACCTGACCCAGCATGTGTCCAGAGATGGGACATCTACCACCTCTCTGGGCAACCTGGGCCAGTGTTTTACCATAGAACCACAGAATGTTAGGAGTTGGAAGGGAACAGTGAGGACCCTCTGAAGCTGAGCCAGCAGTGTGCCCAGGTAGCCAAGAAAGCCAACAGCATCCTGACTTGGATCAGCACCAGTGTAGCCAGCAGGACCAGAGCAGGGATTATGCTCCTGGACTGCGCACTGCTGAGGCCACACCTTGAATCCTGGGTTCAGTTTTGGGCCCCTCACTCCAAGAAGGACATTGAGGTGCTGGAGTGTGTCCAGAGAAGGGCAACAAAGCTGGTGAAGGGGTCTAGAGCACAAGTCTTGTGAGGAGCAGCTGAGGGAACTGGGGTTGTTCAGTCTGAAGAAGAGGAGGCTCAGGGGAGACCTTCTCACCCTCTACAATTCCCTGAAAGGAGGTTGGAGCCAGGTGGGGGGTGGTCTCTTCTCCCAGGTGACTAGTGACTGGACAAGAGGAAATGGCTCCAAGTTGCAGCAGGGGAGGTTCAGGTTGAGTATTAGGGAAAAGTTCTTCCCTGCAAGAGTGGTTAGGCACTGGCCCAGGCTGTTCAGGGCAGTCATCATCCCTGGAGGTGTTCAAAGAATGTGTAGATAGAGCACTGAGGGACATGGTTTAGTGGTAACTTGGCTGTGTTAGATCAATGGTTGGACTTGATCATCTTAGAGGTCTTTTCCTCCATGAAGAACCTAAATGATTCTGTGATTCTAAGTTCAGTACAAATTTGCAGATCTAAGTGAAAGTTCACAGCTTGCAGCCTAAGGCTTCAGCTACTCATGCTGAGCAAGTGATGCTAAGCAAACAGTATACTCAGTCATACAACATTATTCAACAATTCAGTCATTTAAGATTTATTTATTTAAGCTAATCAATTAATTTAATGTCAGTGAGAGAGAAAATACAGCTCCTAACTGAATCTACAGTCCAGGATTTCTCTGTATTTCTCTACAGAACACTGCAAATTAGGTATTTACTGACAGAACATGTTCTTTTCTGTAGCACTCTTATACATTGTTTAACATAATGCTTAGTGTTGTTTAACTTTTAGTTATTTGAATAAAGAACTTGTCTTCAGGAAGCAAACCAACCCCAAACTGTTGGTGTGTTTATTACACTCTCTTAAGTGCCCCTCTACCTTAAAAGTCAGACAAGTGAAATGATAAATAAAAGGCATAAATCTGAATTTCCATTATTAACAGAAGATTGATTAACTTGATTAATGCAAGTAATATTGTGTGGTTTTCAATCCTGTCAGGTTTTGCAGGCCTTTCAGATGATATAAAAATAGGATATTGCAGCACAGATCATGCTACAGAAACAGATGGCAAAGAAATAGCAGAATTAAAGGAGCTAGCTATTGCTGTACAGGCTTTAATCAAAGTAAATCAGGGAAGTATCATAACAGAGTCTTTCTCATGCTATTGAATGTGTATTTTTTTCACTGTCATCTCTCTTTTGTGTAATTCCTCACCTGTTTTGGCTTCTCTTCTGTCTTCATAATACCTATTTCAGCTAATTTACAGAAATTACTCCTTTCAAAGTAGAATATTAAACAAGAATTGATAGATGGATTAGAGACTGGCTTCACTAGCTGTCAGAATCAGAGAAAATCATGTAGGGATTAATACTGTTTAATGTACAAAGAAAGATAAACACAAGTAAACATTCTGAAGGTTTAAACTTACCTAATAGTGGCTAAGAGTCTGGAAATAAATGTGGGCCTGCCAGTTCCACTGATACTTGCCTGATAGCAGTGACAAGTATGGCTAAGGAGACCTCACACATCTGATGAATGAGATTAAATAAGATAGTGCAGTGTTTCTGCAAATCACATAGAAAAGCAGATTAGAAAGAAGACCCAAGTTGTACTACCTAGTCTTGCCCAATAATTCACAGAATCACACAGAATGTTAGGAGTTGGAGGGGACCTCAAAAGATCATCTAGTCCAACCCCCCTGCCAGAGCAGGATTCCCTAGACCAGGTCACTTGTGTCAGCCCAGTACTCTTGTGTGAGGGAATTTCATAGAATCACCACTTATAAATGTAAATGCCTGTCCTCTAGTGTGTATTTTAAGCAGTGTCTCACTGAAATGTAATGCTTAGACTTGGGAGGGATGGTGCAGTCCATAAGGAGGCACAGTGCTTAACAGAAATGTTGTTTGGGGTGAGAATCAGTTCACAGGTGACAAAACCTACATGTAGGTGTCTCCTGGGGGTATCTTTGAGCAGGGCAACTAAGCTTCCCACATAGTCAGTGCAGATCTTTATATCAGTGGAGATGTCTAAAGAGATGCTACTTGGCCTCTGCTGCTGGTTTAGGAAGGGACAGATTTCCTTTAGCCCTGTGTCATGTCTGCCAACCCTGCAGGTGATGTCTTTCATATCTCATTTCCTCTGACATGAAACCTTGAGCATCTGAGTCAGGTTCCATTGACTTTATTGCCTGGAACAGACACTTACTCACCTAGTGCTTATGTAGACACCTACAGATAGGTGTAAATCTGCTCTGCTGCCAGCCTGAGATGTCCAGAGCATGGATGTGAAGCTGTGAGCTCAGAGGGGTGTTGTGGTCCATGCCCAAGTGACTGCTGTAGACCAAAGAGGATACAGAGAAATGCATTAGGTAGCTGCATTTAGGTGAATGAATCTAGTCATCAGCATCTTGAACATGACAGTTGTGCTTTTCTTCTGACTAGCTTACTTTGTGTATCAAAACAAATAATACTAGGATTTTGATTTTTAGCTCATTCACTCCCTTCAGCAAGATTTGTTCATCTACAAAACCAGCATTCAAGCACAATATGAAGACAAAATTGAAGAGCAGGCTTCAAATCTTTGTAAATATATGAATGATTGGCTGTCAGATATTGGCTTTTGACAGAAATGGGGAAAGAGAAGAATTCTTGTTCACTTACATGTTAATCTTCACTAGATGCCAGTCCTCATTCTTCCACCTTCTTCAATACTTTTCATTTTACTTAATGAAAAGTCACCCACAGAAGAATTTAAAATGAGGAAATAAAAGTGTCTGAGGTGTCTTTTGCAAGTTCACAGTTCACAGAACATGGGTTATGGCATATTTACAACCATAGCTAGGAAAACTTCTTCAGCTGTAGTGTGGTTATTTCTAGTAAAATACTTTATAACAATGTTTTAATAGGCAGGAAACATAGCACAGTTCCTGTGTCTATAAATTATTTACAGCTCTTTCCCCATGTATGTCTTTGAACATATCTGGTCAGTGATCTTTAAGCAGTAAATCACAGCCCACATCAGCATTAACAATCCTAAGCAATCATGTAGCAACTAATGAGCACTCACTACAAGGGAGAAACATGCATAAAACTTCAATTTCAATCCTCTAATCATGAATATTAAAAAAACACCAAATATTTTTTAAATGCAGTAAAAAAAAAGTGATAGAAAAAGAAGATGAGCTTAAGTCCCAGAGCTTGAAAAGTATTTAATTTTCTTACATGAAAAATAAGAATATACAAAGTGGTTTGGTTTGGTTTGGTAATTAACTGTGTCCTTTTATTGCACATCAAAGTTCTCAGTAATTTGTTACAAACTGAGTTGCAGAAAGAGGTCTAAATTCAACAAAGCTACCAACAACAGTTATGTGATGCAAATATTGAGGTGGATTTTAATCATTAATCTAGTAGAATGCTGTCTGAGTATTAATGTCTCAGGCTAATTACAGAGACTAGCTTTGCACTTCAAAACCTGCAGAAGGGAATATTTGAATTTTTCATGAAGACTAAGCACCTCAACTATGCTGAATAAAAACCAACTCTTTAACACAAAATAGAATTGTTTTTACAGGTACTGGTTATTTCTCCCCTATGCAGTTTAGCATACTTGAATACAGCTGAGTAATATCATAGTTACAGTATGAATGAGGTATGTTAGTAAATACCAGTGGAAGGGAGAAAAAACTGCAGAGCTTTGAATTTCTTGACCACAAAATCCTCAAGCAGTGTAGGATTTGACCCAAATATGCAGTCAGTGCTTGCTGAGGGGAATCAAATCAAATGGAGAGATGAACATGCTTTCATTCACAGCAAAGCATTGGCCCAGGCTGTCCAGGGCAGTGGTGGAGTCACCATCCCTGGAGATGTTCATAAAACATAGAGATGTGGCACTTAGTGACCTGGTTTCAAGGCATGGAGGTGATAGGTGGATGGTTGGACTCAATAATCTCAGAGGTCTTTTCCAACCTTAATGATTCTATGAAATGAAGGGAACTTGCTTTAATTTTCAGTCTCTGATTGTGTCTGTTAGGAGGCAGAAACATAGCAATCCCATAAAATGCAGTTTGGTTCAATAACAAATCAAATTGTCTTGATCAATTCGGAACTTGAACTCTTGGGCTACCACAGAGAGCGTGGTGACTGCCTTGGGCACTCCGGGTGGCTTTCTGCTGCCCTCTAGGGACCCTGCCACAAATCTTGTGGTGAACAGATTTCAGGATATGGTTGGAACAGTAAAAAGAATGCAAATTAGAAAGTATGGAACAAATGGAGCTTGCCAGTTTGTACTTCTTGGCAAAACAAAGTCATTATTAGATGAGGATGGATAGAGAGATTAGATAGATAGAGAAAGAGAGAGAAAGAAAAGAAAGAAAGGAAGGAAGAAAGGAAAGGAAAGGAAGGAAGAAGGAAAGGGAGGGAGGGAGGAAAGGGGGAGGAAGGGGGAAGAAAGAGGAAAAGGAAACAGAAACCACTTATACAGATGGTTGGGTAAAAATACTGAGCTGTAATTATTCTCCTATTGCTTATAGCACAACCAAAGGGACATAGATAGTGGGAAGTGTGTAGAGTGTATTAACAGCATCTGCTGTGTAATGCAGCCTGTACAAAATTATAGAGAATCCTGGAAGAAGAAAAGAATGTGTTTTTACAGAATGAATGATCTAGAGATGTAAAGGGACAGGAGAACAGGTGCAGTTGTGAATGCCTTCAACCCAGCATTAATCATGTGGGTGTTCCAGAGAATGGGAGAGAGACATGGGAAGCAGAGGAGAAAAGTTCACAGAAAAGATAGGAGGAGCTGTGAGGCTGAGGCAGCTTCAAAAGATGTGAGAGGAAATCAAAATGCTGAAAACACTGAGCAAGTGGCAGGAGATGATATGCATTTGAAGAATGTTGCATAGCTTAAAGTGGGTCATTAGAAGGCAAAAGCTAGGCTTTTGCAGTGAAGGAAAGGGGAGCTTCTGAAAAGAAAGAAACTACAAGATTTATTAAGGCTTCACAGAGAGTACAGATGTTAATGTTTTACTTCTTCATTCTTCTTTACTGTTGTTCTTCATTCCTGAATAATGCTAGGTAGCACCATCACTTGAAGAAAAGAAATCATAGTCCAAAGCCAAGTGTGAATAGATTCTTTTCATGAGAATTGTGGAGTCTCCCTGACATGTCTAACATTGTAAGCAGAGTTGATTCAAAAGAGACTATCTATAGACTACTTAAAGAAAAAAAACTATGTTCCCTTTTAAAATGAGATAGTGAAACACTCCTTTGGGAAGCAGTCACTTCTGAGAGTGGCATTTGTCTCCTGTAACCCTGCATCAATAATGTAGGCATGTTTATGATGTTCATCTGATCAATTTTAGATTCCTGCTTCAGGGTGAACTGAGTTGGCCTCTGGACTCATCTGACTTGGAACTAAGTCTCCCCAGACTATTAAAAGAGCAAAGTGTGCCTAGCTGCAATGTGAATGTCTCCATGGGATCAAGTAGAGCTACACAGACCATCAAGAACAACACAAACTTTCACAGGTGAGAAGTTTTCTTTCCCAAAGCCAGACCATGGAGTCACTCCATGGTCAAAAATGCACCTGGATTCCATGGAGTGGACAGTGGCAGTGTTCTCACCAGGGCACTGCAGGCTCAGGTTCCCTTTCTCTCTGGAAGATCTTGCATTACTTTTGGATTCTTCTGGTCCACCTTTAGCAAGCAGGCAGTGATTTTCTCCATCCCAGTCTCACATCTAGCTTAGTAGATAGAGTGTTCTGAGAAAGGGCTGAGTTTGACTCCACTGTGGCTGAGGAAATAACTGAACCCTGCTTCTCTCACTTCCTCAGCAAGTGATACAAATATTAATGTATTGCACCACAGATAGTGATTTCTAATAATAATAACATTTTAAAGAAGTTGACCAGTATTTAAGCACCTAACCTTGGAAAATAACTTAAACTAGCTGTCTAGGTACTCCTGAAGGAAGAGCTCAAACACACTTTTGAGTTGGTGTTTCCTAATGGCCACTACCTTGGAGAGCCATTTCTGCATCACAGGAGGCTGCACACATTGGGTTTCTTTGAAAGTCTGGCTTTTATTTTCTTTGCTATATAAGAAGGAAATGACCCACCCTAAGTACTCCTTTTTTTTTGTCCTTTAATGCAATTTAAACACTTTGCTTGTGCAATCAAAAAGATGCTGGTAAAAATGCTGGCAACACAAAGGGAACAGTTTAGCAGTTTATTGTGTTTCTTCTGTATTGAGGCTGTATTTTCTCCTTATTTTTTTTCTTATGTGGTTCAATACATGCTTTTAAAATATGTAGGATATGCATTTTTTTTCCCAAATACCCTTTTTCCTTTCTGTGCATTAGAACTCTCTACTACTATGGACAATGTTTAGCTATAACACACCCTTTGTGAATTCTCTGCTAGTGTAGATTGTATTTAGATAGCACACACTTTTTGTTTAAGCATTTGAAATGTCAGATACAACAAATTATTTTCAGTGCTAGAACAGAACCCAATGTAAAATATGGATTATGGTGTGTTCAACATACAACAAATACTCTAGCTTTCAGAAAGGGTTATGAGGTTGGGGTTTGTGCAAGAGTCTCACTGAAGTATCTTTTCTTGTAATATGAGTATTACAGTGTAAATGGAGAAGACACAAAAGGAAAACTTCTGAAGCTTTTAGATAAGAAGCTGCAGGAGGACAAGTCTCTAACTGAAGCTATGGAAAGAAAATTGCAGGAATACCAAAAAAAATAAAGGAAGAACTAAAATGGGATGGTTTTGTAAAAGCTCATCAATTCATTATCCAAATGTGGAACTCTTTCAACATATTCAGTGAAGTGGATTTCTAGTGCCATTGTTTCTACAGGGAAGGTACTAGAGTGCTATTTGGGATTATTCTGTGCTGTTGTAACTATTTTGACTGGAATAATTTATAGTTCTCTATTAATGTCACACAGATTTCTATCAGTGATAGTCTGACCAAGAGTTGGTAGTTGTGGTACCTTTTCTGATCTTTGTCCAGGTCCTGCACTTTGCCTAAGTTATGAACCACATAAAGACATTTCCTTGGGGCAAAACTCCTGTTCAACAATGAAAGATTACAAACAATACCTGTAAGTGAGGAACCAACACTGTATAGGGTTTTGTTTGGTAAAGTTCTGTAAAAACTGATAGAGGTTTCAAATGATTCATTGGTGATTAAACTTGTAGGCAACACAGTGATCAGTAAGCAATGACAGCACATGGCAGTTGTAGCAACTTGTTGTGCACTGGGTGCCTTGAAACCAATGATTAGTTATTCCTCTAGAAGCAAGGAATGCAGCCCACACCTACAGAATGGGGAGCTATGCTCAGGAATTCAGTAGCTACCAAAAAAGTTGGAGTACACTGGCAACTGAACACAGACTCATAGTTTACAACAGTATTTTAAAGGGTTAATATAGTTCTTCAATGACTAGATAAGTGTAAGGAGATATCTGTTCTCTGGAATCTCCTGAGTACTAGTTGTACTCTGCACAGTTAGAGAACTGAACAAGAACAAGTCAAAGCATTTTTAAGAGCTGGAGAAAATGCCCTAAGTTGAAAAACTCATCTTAAATCTGGTTCTCAAATAGTTTGAGATTACTTGGTTCCAGAATCTGAATACCTTGGGGATATTTGCTTAGGGTTTGAGGTCTCTACAGCATTCTCTTAAGAGCTACAGGACAGGGAAAACTTGAATCTCTGCTCAGGACACAGGAAGTATTCTAAGAACAATTCACAAAAAATCTCTACTTGATCTTTGTCCCAGACATGTTTCTGAATGGATGATAAAAGGGAAAGAAGAGAAGGCTGGTTGGAATATACTATTATTATCAAACTGGCTGGCTAACCTTCCTCCTTAGGCTGTACTTCAAGGACTACTTCAATATCTTTGCAATCTTCAGCTGGTCCATACAGCAAAAGTTTGCCATCACCAGCTTCTTCTTCTAGAGTTCTGCATTTATACAAAACAGAAACAAGAAGCATTATACAAAATAGAAACAAGAAACATTTGCTGTTTCCTTCTGTCAGAGAATTTGCAATGCAACTCCCATTTTCTCTCCAAAGCTATTCTGTCTTTCATCATTTTCCAGCTCTAGCATGCCTTACAAAGGAAATGGAACTCTTTGGGCTAGTAGCAACTTGCCAGTCCCTTCCTGGCTGGTGTCTACCTTTTGTTTCATTTAAAAGACCTCCCCAGATAGGAAAATCAAGTAAATCAGCTACAAGGTTAAACCACTATAAGAATGATTGCTGATTACAGAATATGCTCAAAGGAATGATGGCATCTTAGAGGTCTTTTCCAACCTTAATGATGTGATTCTATGATCTTGATCTGAAATCTTCAAGACTGGAAGCCCTTCTATGTGCCTTGGCTGAATTGAAGATACAGATGCAGTACCAAGGTGAGTGACTGAAAAGTGAAAGCTTGTATTCCACCAGTGGCCATACAGAGGTACCCAGGCACACAAAAGTAACATGTTATGGATAATAACAATAAATAGAAATAAATATTGAAATGATCCTTTCCCTGGCAACTCAAACCTGATATATTTGGCA
Source organism: Galbula dea (assembly GCA_013399015.1). Taxonomy (NCBI): domain Eukaryota; kingdom Metazoa; phylum Chordata; class Aves; order Piciformes; family Galbulidae; genus Galbula; species Galbula dea. The sequence continues at coordinate 24,044 of VWZX01000336.1, read as the reverse complement.
GTGTTTTGCCTGACAGCTTGTACAATTGCACCCTCTCGTGGTGTGCATAATGGGGACTCTAGATACCTCAAGCAGAGCTTAGAAATGGAGAAGGACAGAATGATTTACATGACAGATTTCTGAGAGTGGCTTTGTTTTCAAGACAAATTCCCAATAAATCAACAGCAGTATCAACTTCAGTTTTAACTAGAATATACTCAAACATTTTCTTCTTTCTTTCTTTTCCTAGGGGAGCATCACTGATTTGCATCACATTTCTTTGCAGTAAAAGAGTGCAAATATCATAGCTGTTTCTCAAAAAGCCAGCTGATTATTCTGAGTGTATATTAAATGCTGCAGGGTACCAAAAAGAAATGCATATTTCTCAACTGTATAATCAGTAGCCACCTTTGTCTACTTGGCTAGAATACTGTGAGTACAAGTAGATGAAGCTAACTGAAGTTTGTCAGCTATTATTATTATTAAAGCAAATACCTTAGCAAATATCTAGCAGAATTTAGTAAGGCTAAAATACTTACAGTAATAAAACTGTTAGAATGAAGGCAATAAACCCGAAAAGGTGAGAAATATTGAAGCCTCCTAGATAAGCCATGTTACAATTGCCTTACAATCTAGATAAGCCATGTTACAGTTGCCTTACAACCCCTAGCCCTTTTTTCCTACAACTTCGAAGTTCCCTACTTGAGGCAAGCCAAACGCTACCGCTGTGGGCAGATGGTAGAGAGAACATTGCTACAAAACCTGCCACTCAAAGTGTAACAGATGACTGTAGCTACAGAAAATTGTCCCTTTGTTCATTTTGCTAATGAGTGTCCTCATTGCAGCAGGAGACTGAATAGTTAATGACTCGCAGTTCTGGGGTTTAGCAGATGATGGAGCTAGAGCTAAAGGTTAGCCCAGGAATGTGCAAAGTCCAAGTTGGGAGGAAAATGGCTTTTGTGGGGTTTACAGCCTTTCCTTAAACCAGGGGGAAAGGATGATTACACCTACATATTTGAGGTACCATTTCAAACTTAGCCACAGGATTAACTACAATCTTTTTGTTCCCTGAGCATCAAGCTGTTGATGCTCAAATACAGCCAGAGAGCAAAGGAACAAATACTTAAGCCTATTAAGAGCTGTAACAGTTTCTTAAAAGGTCTTTTGAAATTCTGAGTTTGTTTTACAGCGGTTTAGAGTCGAGCACTGGCAGAGCAGATTGGTAGCTAATTACTTAAATATTGCATGTGCTGTTTTCTTAACATCACAGTACTCCCTGGTGTGTGTTCATCTGTCTGCAGGAGTTGGTAAAAGTTTTCAGTGGAAACATGCACTCTAATAATTGCCTTAGAGGCTAAATTTTAAATCTATGGAGGCACAAAAACTGTTTAAAGTGAAATACTGTTGAGGTATTTCAGGAGAATGCATAAAAAAATACATTATTGAAAGTGACACTTTTGTTATTGTCCTTGGTCCTTATGTGAACTGCTACTGTTTTGTCAGTAGAGGAGAGGGAACCACAGACTAATATGAATTACTTGCCAAAGCACTTGGCATTTTATTGACATCTTTTCTTACAAAACAAGTGAAAACCTTGTGGCCAAGACTTTATGCACATTGATAATTTGTTCTGGTGAACTGGAGATCAAAAATGTCTTTTCTGAGGCAAACCAAACAGTTATGGGCTAAATGTTAGAATCATGAGATCACACTCTAAGTTTATGTGCAGTTTGGAAAGCTTGGGATTTTATTTTTGAAGGCCTTCAACATCTTTGTTTGGAAGTTATTGTTTTAAAAAAGAGTGGATCTCTTTACCAAGCAAAGCAAATAATATCCTAAATTTTCTCTGCTAAGCAAAGCCACTGCTGCCTGAGTCTTCCCTTTTGTGTTAATATTTTAAATGCTTTCAGGAGTTAGTTAATATTCCAGTATGACTATAAAGATCTGTGCCAGCCCTGAAAGCTTTTCTATAATTTTAAAAGAAATATGTGGCAGTAAAATCTCGACAGCCATAAGACAGTATATTCAAATGTTTTCAATAGCTTTGAAACCCCCAAGAAAAAAAGAGGAGCTGTCCCAATAAGCTTCAGTTGCATAAGAAGTCTTTTCCATAATGGATGTGGCAAGATTTAAACAAAGGGCACGCATAATAAAAATGTAAATGAGTTTGCTTTCCTAAAACTATAACTTTAAAGTCTTTTGTTGCATGTTATCCTGGAACCTTCTTACAAGGTAATCACTGTTTGCATAGAGATTTAAACCAGAGTCTTCAATAGCATTAAACCCCTGCACGGTCTATGTGTGACAGGCATGCAAAGCCATGTTAATGTTCAGAATATGAATTGCCTCTGGGTGGCTCCGACACCAAGTGGAAAACCAACTGTGTTGATATCAGGAGGCCTGATGGACTCCATGCGGCTCCCAGCCTGAAAACTTCACCGCCTTGACATGTGATGTGCTCCTCATGACACTGGCAGCACTATCACTGAGAAATGGCACAAAGGCAACAAGCCCCCCTCCTTAGCCGTGCACTTTGCAACCCCCTGGTGCTGCCTGTCCACAGGCTCTCCTGCCTGCCTAGTTACGGACAGCGCTTCAGAAACACGGGGGGAAGTGTGGGTGGATAGGCCCCAGCTGCCTTCCTGGACACAGCCTCCATAATAAATTGACCTGAATGATGAGGGCACACAAACAGTATGATATGCATTATTCCTGTCAATAAAATGTCCCCATGTGTTATGGTCTTTGTATATAATGTACTGCAGCCTTTCTTCTGGCAGGGACCTATTTAGACGCTCGACTTTTTTCTATTCATATGATGACTCTCTAATAGAATTCAGAAATTATATGATACTGTGTTGTATAATATTACACCAGTGCAGCATATTTAAATCCCTGATTCCTCACTTAGAAATTCAAGGCATCACCATCTTTCAGGTTGTCTTTGAAGATGATGACCATGAAAAAAAAAAATTGCTTGAAAAAGAGAATGAGGATTTCAAAGAAGAGGGGTTTTTTAAACTGCACAATGAGACTTCTCATCTCCAAACTGCTCTGGAACTCTCTGAAACAGAAACTGTTTATTAGGTTAAACTTTAAACTGATGTGAGATCAAGATGATTAGTTTAAACACAGCATGTAAGAAGTGTCCCTAAAGTTGGAATTAATTGTTAACACGCTTCAGAAGGATGGTGACGTTTCTGGGCTGTTGTCTTTTTCTGGTCTTGAATGCCAAGTTTGTATGTATTTGTAGGGAAATTCATACATATTTATTCTAATTTTAATGCATATATTTACATCTTTTTAATTTATGACAAAGGAATATTTGCTGTGGCTTTTGAGACTTCTAATATTGCCTAGCAATGTGGCTGGAGTTCACTTTTTGTGACAGATACATGCCGTAAAGTTAATGAAACAGGAAAGTGTCATATGTACTGTTTTATCCTAAGGGAACTGTATTAAAACCTACTCTACAGTCATTTTTTTAGCTTCTGCAGAATGTCTGGATGTGCATTTTCTCATACAACTAGTTTAGTTCCTGGGAAAGTGTCTAGCAGAATCAATGCCTCTCAAATTATCCCTCACTACTTTTGATACCTGTGCTTTATTCCACTTCTTAAAAGGCAAGCTCTTTCCTGATGAGTACCATGTCCAGTCTTTATTTGCAAGTTACTTCTCCTACATTTGCATAGTGAAATACTTCAGAGGACTAAAACCTACAGCAACAGAGTAGAATTTAGCTGCTGAGCTTTGTTATCCCCATATAGATGAGAGCCAGTGTCACCCTTAACGATGGCAAGGTGCATTTGACACAGCCACTATTCCTGATTCCTGTTTATCATCTGATTCAATGGTGCTTCTTATCTTTGGGCAGTTTTGTATGAGCCATAAAGCACCACCTGCTAAAACACTTTGTATTGGCTGTGACTAACAGCAAGGATGTCCAGAATTAGTATTAATGAAAAGCTGTGGGCACTCAGGCACACTTGGCTCTTGAACTTACCTCTTCATCTCGATCTGCCCAGCCAGCTGAACAGCAGGGAGAAGGCTCTGAATGTCAAGGGCAGTGGTGAAGGTCACAGATCTGCCAGGACTCTGGTTCCCAGGGCATTCCACTGGCTTTAGGGACTGACCTGAAGCAAACCTTGCATACATTCGTGTAATTTCACGGCTTTTCTCTTTCCCCTCTTGTTTTCAGAGAAGCAAGTTCAAAGAATGCAATCAAAAATGGAAGCTGAGGGGCAAACTGTTCAGAAGGTACTGTCATTGGGTTTTACTTTTGTAGGCTACATGCTTGGAAGACCAGTGATGAGCTTGGGCTGTTGGCAGGATATAGTCCAAATAACATTAGAAAGCTGACTTTAACTTGAATTATGCTACACTTTGGTTTGTAGTAGTATAACTCACTCCAGAGTAATAATGAATTGCTACTCCTTTCATAAGTACTGTGATTCTGATTTTCTTATCCTGTCATATTTCATCATGGTCTTGAAACAGTGAAAATCCTGAACCTCAATAAACTGCAGTGAAATGATTGAATACTTTAATACAAAAGTAACACATTCAGTAAGCTTTGAAAGGCAGGGAAGGAAAAGGTATAGAGGTGAAGAGCTAGTACCTTCAAAGAGGAAAAGCATTATTTTTTGTAACCTCTGACTTGCTAAATCTTCCAGTATTCCCAGACAGACCTGGGAGTACTATTCCTATCTGAGCAAAAAAAAAATAGCTGAACAAGGTATAAAAGTCAACTCTAAAAAAACTTCCAATGCCAATATTTATTAATCAATAAGTGATTTCAATAAAAGAGTGGCAGCTCTCAGTGTTTTCCCAGTACAACATCTAGATATCTTGCCAGTGATTGCCTGTCTTGTGATAGTTCTCAAAGGACCTTTTTCTGCAGTGTCTAGTGCTCATTCTGAAAATGAAGAAATAGACACACAGCTGCTTCCTCTATCAACCATTCCTCCTGTGAAACATTTCCCAAATGTTCTGTAGACATGAAATCCAGAATCAGAAATGGAATATTAGTTGGTCTAATGCACTGGTCCATACAAGAAGGGAAGTGTCTTCTCTTAGTTTCTCTCTTTTTCTATCTAGGTCTGACACTGCTCAGGAATCTTGGTTAGGTTTGAAGTCTCATTATGCTGGAAAGAAAGGGCCAGTCATCTGTTCCTATACTGTTTCTTCATAGTTCATTTGCAAAGTCCAAAAAATCTATTTAATAGTACATTTTTTACCTCCTTTGCTCCCAGAAAATGTTTCCTGACACTTTCTCTATATTTTCCTTTCCTTCCCTTCACCTCCATACAATGCAGGACATTGTCTTACATCTAGTATCTTCCTATGGGCACAACCTCAGTCAATTTGAGCAGGAGCATAGGAACTCTCTTCTGTATGCCTCTCACATGACTTGCAAGCTCTATATTTGGGTAGATTGGATCACACTCCTTCTTCTCAGCCTCCAGTACAGCTAGCCAGGCAGGTAACCCTTCACAGTCACTGCACAGTCTGTCAAGTGGGCTAAAGTGATGTGAGGTATCTGTGGAGCAGTCCTTCTCTTCTCATTATAATTCTGATAATGACTCTAATTACATTTCCATTCCCAAAAGAAAAGCTACAGTTCTAGAAGATTAACTACACTGACTGAAATTTCTGACCTTTTTTTCACCCCCTCCTTTGCCTATCCCATTGAAAGATGTTCTCCTGGTAGACAGAATGTGCATAAATTCTTCTTTGGTTAAAAAGCTCAACTCTTTACAAAGTGGAGTTGGGTGTGAAGGCACAGGCTGCTGTAGTGCCCAACAGCTGGACATTTCACCCCAGAAATGGAGTTCACAAGACAGCAGGGTCCACTATACACTGCATAAGGAAAAGGTAACAACACTTAGAAACAGGATTCGAAGCAGGCAGAGAAATCAGTGATACTAAAATACACTGCAAGCACTGCCTCTTACCTGGACTAACTAGAAACTACTGACTGATCTCTTTACTCTCAATTACTGATTGAGCCTGGATCTTCCTCCTGTGCCCAAGCAGCCGAGCTGTGCATGAGCTGTGGGCAATTGCCTTTCTCATCTCTCCCAAAGCATCATGAGCTGGCAAGGAATGGGTTTTTCATAGAGACTGGAGCACTTGCCCAGGGTGCTGATTATTGAACTTGAGCTTTGAAGTTGTAGCTCCATATCCCAGCAACTTAACTGCCAGTTTACACTGTGTTCAGGTAAGAAAGTATTCCCTTTAAAGCTGAAGACAGGGGGAGCAAGAAGAGAAGAGCCCTAATCTCTAGGCTACTTGTTAGGATACTCAGCACACAGGAAGGGACTTTTCTACAGTTTTGTTCCTTCTTTCTTTGGGTTTTTGCTGAGCATTTTTGTTTGTTTTTTATGGAGGGGGGTGTTTTGTATAGTGTTTTTCTTGTAATTCATAGTCTAATATAAAATGCACAAATGATCTAGGAAGCCCAAGCACAAGGTTGTCCCTTTCTCATGCAGTCACAGCTTTGGTATGTCGTCAAGCTCGTGCATGAGTTTCTGTATCTAGTCTCATGAATTTCATATTCTTTGTGTCCAATGGCACAGCTTGAGCAGAACTGGTGGCTTATTCTCATCATAGAGGGGTAGTTAGGCTACTTTTCCATCACTTGGGATATTGTAATCAAGCCCCATAAAACTCCCAGCGGCATACAATGTCGCCTGCCCTGATTTGTGGCTGAGCATTCCAGCTTCTAGGTTATTATGCTGAAAGGGAGCATTTCTCCCTTCCTATGAAAGAAAATGACTGTTAGTGTTGTACTCAACATTGTCTGCTTTTAAATATGTGCAAAATGCAAATGTGGTAAGTAACAAACTCTGCTGCTGGTGACACTGAGAAATATAGATGTTTAAGTTACAAGTCCCAAGTGACAGTAGCTCTGACAGCAGTCCCAGACAGCTCAAACCCAGCAGAACCAAGGAAGCTTTGCCCTGCAGTGTAGCTGTTTAAGGGACTTTGACTCTGGAAATTCTGAAGAACTCTGAAAGACTTCTGCTTATATTGCTCTTTTGGCACAATCCTTTGCCCTCAGTGAGACTGGATGTGTCTGGATCTGCCAGACAGTGTCTTGCTTGCAAGGATGCATTAGAACTTGCTGCAGATGCTGTAGTTATCTGGTGATCTTTCTACGGATTTACAGTGGAATTGCCTCTGTCACTGCCTCAGGTTTCCACAAATACCCACTTTTCTGACAGTTTAAGTCATTGAATTCTCTGTTTCCAATGTTTTCTGTCATCTTCCTACCTCCTGTGACATCCCACTCTACTTTCTTGTATCAAAAGAACTTGACATGTGTGACTGTCTTGACATTATGAAACTTCACAGATGAGTAGCTGGCTCTCAGTGAGAATCTGTTACCAGGTAGAACACAAAAATAGGCATGTCCACATGTAGTTACTTGATCAGGGAGACTATGTTCAGAATGGATTTTAAAAGAATTATGCCTGTTTGTAGTAAGAAATCCAACATTAATTCTTTTGTGTTTATATTTTAGTTGATTGAAGTTCAGGAACAAAAGAAGGCAGAGCTTGAAAACAAAAGACTGACAGTTAAAAATCTGCTAAGATACTTGCATATTCAGTATTTTTGGTGAACCATCATTTATTGGAAAGCTAATAAAATATGCAAACCCCTTTTAATACCCTATAGATTGGATAAGCTTGGGGTTTTAGTAGGGAATTTGTTTTATGTGGGAAAAAAATAGCAAAATTAAATTGCAGTTTTGATTTGTTGTTACAGTATTGGGAGAGGAACAGATGTAAACAATGCTACTAGAAATACTTTTGTTAAAATATGCTCCTCTTTTGCTTTAGGATGACTTGGAAACTATTTAATCAATGCAACATTACTTGAAAGGATTTGCTGCTGCTATTTCCAAATGTCATAGGCAGAGATGCAGAGTTTTGTCTTACCATATTTTGGTATTCTGCATTAGTCTCATAAGAAGGCTGCCTTTTATTTTCTTTTTACATGATCCAGGAACTTTCCAGATGGCTGCTCCTTTATTTTACCAGTTGACTTTTTTCCTTCCCCCCTAGCCTGATTTCGTAGTGGCTTTCACACTGCTCACCACTAGTATGTCTTTGTTACAGTAAACTGACTGGGTTTATTATAATAAAAAATAAAACACAGCTTGACTTGCAATCTAAATGTGCTGGAAAAGAATATGATACTGTTTAGAAGAGAAAAGGTTGTGAATAGAAAATCAGTACCACTTCAGTTATTTAAACATTTGCTTTTCTGCAGCTTGTCAAACTTTGTGCCAAGTCATAGCTGCTTTACTTTGTTTTGTTAATCTCAGCACCATGTGTCTTGAGCTTTTTTCCTAGGGGGCCAATCCTGCAGCACTCACTCAGTTTGCAGTTTCAGGGAGTCTGGGGGAGGACTATAGGGCTGCATTTTCTGAAAACCAGAGGGGGGGGAAAAAAAAAGGATAAAGTTATGGAGTAGGTTTTTCCAATCAGTTTGGGAAGGTTAAAAACCCTGCAAAATATGCTGTCTAGTAAATGTAATAAGCACCTTGATCATGAAAAGGAGTTAGAATGCTCATCACAGTTTAAGAACATTTCTTGAAGTTGAAGAGGTAAGCAGGACTCTGTTGGGATTAGGAGATTATAAATAAAAGACTTTAATATTTGATTGTCTAAATTTTAGGCTAGGGTATAGACTTTGCTTTTTCAGGGAAGATCTTAGGGGATAAGAACATGCCAGCAGAGAATCCTAGCCGAGGCTCAAAACTATAGCCTGAGTTGTATAGTTACCAAAAGCATTGGAAGGCATTATTGCAAGATGATAGAACTGAGGGTTGATGTGGATTCACAGTCTGTTTTTCAACTGATATGTAACATGAAAACAGCTCAGACAGACTTCTGGGTCATAGCTGAGGCACCTAGAAAAATCTTTTTTTAGTCACTAATTGAGTTGTGATAGTTCTAGAAATGCCAGTGAGACCTTTAACATCAAAGCTGAAGTAGTCAGGTTTGATATATCCTTAATGTATATAAAAAAATCCAGACACTGGAAAGCTTTCTTTAATTCAGGAGAAAAATCAAGTTTCCAAAATATTCTTTTTCTTAAATATAAACATTGATTGTTAGATGTGTTTACCTCTTTATTATTATTCCAGAGCCACTTCCAATTTTTACCCAGAAATGCTTCAACTAAAAGGTTCTTCTTGGATGAATTGGGCAAAGCTTTCTTTGCTCACATGTAGGAATAGCCTGAGTTCAAAACAAATGGATATGTAGGAGTCGAAGCTTTGCAAAGAGTGTTGAGTGAGATTTGGCCTCACTCTTCCCTGTCCTCCAAACTCTAAAATCAAGCACAGAGTTGTCAGAGATCTGTAACACACTTGGGAGGCTGGTTCTAAGGTCTTTGAGTGCCCCAGAACACAGACTATGCATCACAGCTAAGCATGAAATGTGATGAAGATACCTTGACTCATCTGCAATACCTAATATTATTTAACATGAAGCTTTTTGAGGCCTTATCTTTTCATTGCATATTATCAAACAAATCAGTATTAAGCACAAAACAGCAGCAAAGCAGCTAAATCAGGTAAGTCAGAGCAGTGATGTGCACAGGGAATGGGAAATAACATTGAAAACAGAATGCTTATCCTCTGGGAAACAGCAAGGAAGGAGTAGGCTGAGTGAGAACTTAAATGCTTTGCTCATTGAGACTACTTGCTGGTACTCTGAGTGCATACAAATGTGGAAACAAAGGATGGACAAGGAAGAAAGTCAAACCACTCTCAGGGCACATAGTGCTCAAAAAAATGAGGAATGGACACAATGTAAAAAGTGATTTGTATGTAAAATCTCTGAAGACATAAATCCTATGACATAAGAGTGGAGTAAAGCCTTTACACTTTCAAAATATCTTCTCTAAGTTTGAATAAGTTTTTAAAGCACTTGCCTGAAGATGATTACACAAATCCAGTCTTTTCTGTACTACCATACAGTTCTGCCTATTCTCAGTTTACTACAATAACTAACAATGTTAGTGATAGAAAATGACATTTCCTAATGGTTTCATCCCAGAACATGAGATGAAAAGAAACAATTACAAACCAGAATCAGTAGCAAAGTGCTCAAAATTGAGCCAATACTAAAATCCTCCAATAAATCTTAGGGAGAAAAATGTCAGTTGGTTAAATGTTTCCCTTTGTCATCTGGAATGATGCTACCAATAATCCAGTCTCATTTCATTGCCTATAAACAATATGGGTTTTTTTCCCATCATTAGAGTAGTACAAGTTTAGAAGCAATGCTGAGGAGTCCCCCAGAAGCCACTGGCTCTGGTACAACTCAGGACATGCCAGGGAGCTGCTGTCACTGTCTAATTCTGCTGACAGTCCCAGCTTACATTCAACAGAGTACTCAAAGAAAAAGTGAAAGTATTTTTCTCTCTAGTTATTGTGTCCCCAGATGGTGAACTGCAAGAGAGTTTTTCACTCTCCCAGATCAAAGTGCTGAGACAATTAACTTTAAATCTGAAAAAAGCCATATACCTGTTGAATCTCCTATTTACAGACCACTTCTTCAGTTCTCATTTTAACACAGCTCTGCAGTACATTGTAATGCTGGCTAATATTACACTTTTCCCAAGAGTTTATGCCTGTAGGGTTTTTTCTTAGTTCTTGATGGTTCCTTTTAGCAGCAGCAAGAGAAGATGCCAAGAGAAAAGTGCAAAGTGTCCTGGGTGTGGCCCAGAAAAAAGTCTGTCATTAACTTTATTTCCTAAGGAGAACATAGATTTTATTAGCTAATACTGCAAAGTGCTCTGCTTGTGTTATAGCTCTGGTTTATTTGTCTACCTTTTCTTTTTCCACTGGTTTCTCTCACATCTAAGTTTGTGTCATAGCTGAGTAATGAAATACTTTCCTTTCACTTCACTAGGAACAGTCTACTGTCACTATACTCTTTCAAACAGTTTTTAACATCACTGCTAGTCTAGCTCCTTATCTTCTGCTCATTCTCCCTTTAAAATGAAACATGTACTTGTTGTTCCCTGCCCTTAACCTAAAGAGAATGAGCATGGCAGATCACAGGGCAGGAGGTTTGACAGCTAGAATTAGTGAGCAAGCACAGCTCAGGGTTTGTCCAGCTGAAATCAGTTCACTTCAAAAGGTAGGAGTCTGGTGGAAGAAATCCTTCTGTTTACCATTGTACCTCATAGACAGCTATAAATACTGGAAAGTAAAACACTAGACTCTAAATTCTAGTTTTGCCAACAGGCAGCCATGCTTTACCCCCCCAAAAAAAAAAATATATAATTACATGAATCAGAGAGGCAGAAAACCCAGATGCTTGCTGTTTGACAAAATGCCTCCATATTTCAAGACCAAAAGCAGCATAAATTCTACCTTAAGCACATGCTGTAGTATGGCAGAAGACCAACAGCCTACTGAGCTACAACAGTATCTTCACATAGCAAGTTTAAGAAAAGAAAGGTAGTCCAGGTATTAAATAGACTTTTATTGCTGAAGCTGAAGCTGAGAGTCATGTTCATCCACATGTGCAAAGCATGTCCTCTACTTCAGCAAGACTAAGTAAGTAGGATGTGATCCTGAAGGGACTATGGAAATAGAAGCAGAATTAAAAATGCTGCTAGGGCATTTGGGGAAAGCTGGCAGCTGAGTTACTTACTAGAAGGAAAATCCTCTGGGAGTCCTAAGTGCTTCTAGGAGGCTGCTGAGAAAGGACTAAGATACTTGTCATGGAGATACTCTAGCTCCTCTAGTTTTTATGCCTGGTATGAGGCATGATTGTTTATTCTTGCAAACACAGACACTGGGCTTCTCCCAGCCTTCAAGGACCAGCAATGGATGCACTATAAATATCTACAGCTGAGAGGAATCTGACACACAGGTAAATATCTGTACAGTGACCTTACTGCACTGCAGCAGTCAGTACTCAGGGTAGGAAGAAAGAATTCTCTTGAAAATCAAGATTATTGCAACAGAAGAAATGTGATTGGGATGTAGAAAAGTCTGCAAATAAAGCACACATGACTGCATAACTGAAGCTGCAAATGGCTTCAATGCTTGGTGTCATGTTCAAAAACCTCTAGTAAGCCTCCCTGGGAGGGAGTGATCAGCATGGAGCTGACAAAATCATGCCTGACCCACCTGATAGCCTTCTCTGATGCTGTGACTGGCTGGGTAGATGAGGAGAGAGCAGCGGGTGGTGTTTACCTCAGCTTCAGCAAGGCTTTTGACACTGTGTCCCGTAACATCCTCCTAGGGAAGCTCAGGAAGTGTGGGGTGGAGGAGTGGGCAGTGAGGTGAGCTGAGAACTGGCTGAATGTCTGGTTCCTGTACCTTCTGCACACTGGCCAGCTTTTGAATCCTCTAAGGAAAAACATCTTTTAACATTTGAAGAGGATTTGAAGGTTTTCCTTTAAAAAATGCTTTCCTCCTTTGTGAGGATGATTAGCACCTACAAATCTACAACCCATTCCCGTTAGTTGTTGGAATATTTTCAAACCTCCTTCTAATAGGAGGTTTCTGAATGTGACCATAGTCAAATAAAAATGTCATTTGTCATCTGTACCTACTATTACATCCTGGCATTTACCAAAGGTGTGAGGAAAGTTCAACTTTTGGATTTCTCTTCTGCTCTGGATTATATTTTATACATTTTAGGAAAATAATGGCAAGGAAAATGTGTACATATATAGATATATATATTTAGATAGTTGTGGACATTCACTTTGGCAGAACATATTTATAAATGTAGTGAACTATTATAAGAACAAAGGATTTTTTTTATTGTTTTGTTATTCTTAAAGTTCAATTGAGTTTAGATTGCCCAATGCCTTTATTTGAGTGGAGGTTGTTGATATCCCTGATCTTGAAAACCTTCAACTAACAGGAGGAAAAGAAAGTCAATGTTTAGAAGTTAATATCTCAGCCTTACTTTTTGAAGCTGGATTTCCTTCAACAGTTATTTGACACATCCTATTAATCATAGTTAGATTTGGAAATCTCTGGCTTGTGGTGAGAACAAGCCATATGCTGAGATAAACTGCACTGGAGCACATCTAGGGTAGCTGTAATATGTGTGGTGTTTGAAAGTAGTATTTGACTGGATGAAAACAAAAAACCCATGTATGCTGGAAGGAACTTTGTTACTTAGACTAACAGCTCAAAGTGTCATAGGCATAGAGAAATAGCCTTTCTTGTCCTTTATTAAAGAATTCAGTTGATATTCATGTTTAATGGATTCAGGATCATTGACCCTTACCCAGATGGCTACTTGCCCTCATGCTTTAATCACACAGCAAAATCTCAGCCACACAATAACACCAAATTGCAATCTCAGTAGAACAATGCAAAAATCTGGCAGAAAATCAGTCTCCACATTACCTGCAAAGCCTTTTTCTCTCCTTTTAAGGACAACATCTTCCTCAAGCAGGAGGAGATTTTTGTCCAAAGCCAAAAAGGATGCTTAGATCCTATGAGAACTGCCTTGCTATGGAATTTTGCCTAGTTTTACCCAGATGTACAGCCTACTCTCTAAAGATTATGTAGGAATGGAAAACTAGATCTTCATCAGAAACTTGGTTGATATAGCTGCGATGTGGAGAGGTTTAGGGGATAAAGAGCTGTAGGCAATAGAGCATTTCTGTATTTGAAAAGCCTATATTCAAGTGTTACTGCATGCCTAGACTCTTCCTGAAGGGCTGTCACTGGGGGGTCTTTTCCAGCAAAGCTTTCCCAGAGCTGGGAAAGAGTAGAGCTCTAGGCTAATGGGAGTGTGGCCAGCTGCAAGGAAGGAAAGAGATGAAACTGAAAAGCTGGAAGAAAATTCCAGTTTATATTAAAAAATACCACTTAACATTTATGCATGAATCATTCTTTAGGTCTCATCTTCTATTCTAGGACAATGTATACAATAAGAATTTCAGGTGTTCCAGTATTCTATCAAGTATCATTTTTGTGCTTGCAAATGATTTTTTGCTCTTGCCTCTCTGAGTGTTTTGTGAATTTGCCTGTGATAAATCTGTCAAAAATCCACTCTCCCTGGGCCAACTACATCCTGAGGAACCAAAGGAGCACTTGGTTAGAGTTCCCCCTTTAAAATGACCTGGCCTAGTTCTCCTCATTAGATGTATTTTGAGGAGTCTGAAATACTGCTGCCATTTTCCTGTGTTCCTATAATACCTGATTCTCCTTTTCTCTCTGTCCTCACCCTTGGCTGTGTAATATTTTTTGACCAATTTACTGCTGCTACTTCACAATCTTTTTTCCTTTTAGCTGAATCTCTAAGAATATCCCATCTGCAATAACCATAGCCCTGCTCTGGTTTTACTGGTACTGACACTGTTGTTCTTTCTAGTGCCTGCAGCCTTCATATTGTCCTTTAGAAGACATCAGAGACAATAAGATTTAAACCTGGTAAATTAAAAATTCATTTATCAGAGCTGTATGGTTTGGGATTGATATTGATCAGTACTGTGTTGTTCCTGCAGGAGTGTACATGAATCCTTCTAAAAAGAGCAAAGCACATTCATTCCCTTCAGTCACTGAAACAAGCAGATAAGTGCCCAGAGCTGACCACTCCTCCCCAGCCATCACTAGGGGGATGTGGGGATGTCCAAGCCTAACCTGACATCCTGCACATAGCTCTATGGTCCTAGGAGGATGTCAGCTCTCAGAAACCATGCAGACTTTGGCATGGCCTGAAGTGCTTTTGAGATGCAATCTGCTCTTAATGGCTAAACCACTAAATTATATTGGTAAGGTTCTGCTGTAGAGCCCTTTAAATGCTGAATAGGTGTTCAAAGGAGCACACAATAGCACATTCATAAAGGCCAATTACTTTTCAATTACTATTCAATTACTATTAAGTACACATATGGTGTTAGCTGATATTTTACTGGGTGTTTGCACTGTAGCAGATTTGGTTGCGTGGTTTTGGGCAGTAGATAAAGCAGAGGACACCTGCAGTCACCTCTAGAAATGTTTCTGTGTCTAGATAGGGATTATGTTTACACTGGAAAATCCATTTTGGTGTAGATGAAGATTCTGAAAAGCAGAGGTTATCTGTTTCTGCTCTGTTTCCCTGGTAGCTGATGGCTCTGACTGCACTGCTGATAAAAATGGAGATACTGCAGCAAGTAACTTATTTGTAGTTAGATGTCTTGGTTTCATGTCCCTAAATTCATCCCTTACATTCTAATATTTTGTCCACACTGAATTCTATTCTTCCTTAACATTTATGTCCTTCAAAGTTCATTCCTTGATAGGTTGTATTTTGAACTTTCACCTTTTAAGATGAAAACAAGACTGGGAGGAAGAGGAGATGTTGCCAACAGACTAGGTGCAGAATGCTCTTTCCTTCTCATAAGTTGTTCCAGTGTCTGAGAGCTAAGTCTGTTTGAAGAGTGGATGAAAAGCTTAATGAACTTGAAAAACTGTAATCTAACTTTTAACTAATAACTGTAGTTATTAGATTCTGGCCATGCTTAATTTGCTCAATAAAACTATAAATAGAAATGTGTTTGATTATGTCTGGTAAATGTATGAAAGGTCTTCCCTGAAATAGAATCCTTAGAGTCACCATGCAACAGCCTAACTGATGCTCTCAAAGAGCTCCACTTACCAAAGTGAATTTGGGCACCCTGTTCAGTAGGATTCCTGTGTTGATTTCCAGGCAATAGACTTTATTTGCAATGTTTAGGCTGAGGTTCAGGTCTTTCACATTGCCTGAGGTACTGAGCTGTTGTAACCATGCTGAAACACTGGCTAGCAATTCCTTCCTCTGCCAAATGTGTGGCTAGTTTCCATCCATACTAAGATGTACAAACTTCTGTAATGAAATTGGGTATTGTGTAAGCTATTCATTTGCAAATACCATGCTCTTATGATTCCTGTTAGATAAAAGCTTACCTAAGTAGACAAACACAGAGTTATGTGCTGGGAACACTTCATTAAAGAGCCAGAGAAGGGATTTCCTGTAGAACAGATGGTCCTTGGAGTGTTAACCAAACTGCTCATCTAAACCAGCATTGTCTGGAACCTCCTACCCTCAGGCAAGGATCAACCCCAGTTGTGGAGAGGCACCATGCAATCCTGACAGATGGTCATGTGTTGAGGCAGTCCAAAGACCATGCATCTGGACCAAGGGTGGTTGTTGAGAGCCAAAGCTCCCAGTGGAGTATATTCAGTAGGCTTATGGTTATGGGATGTCCTACTCTGAACAAACCTGATGGAAAAACATGAAAGCACATGAAAACTTAAAATTGAATGGAAGGAAGAAAGCAATAATTCCTTAGCCCTTCATTTGGGTTTCATTGGCTAGATCAGTGGGGACAGAAACTTGTCTGGTTAGCTTCAGCCAACCTAAAGACAATTTAGTCCCATCATTCTGCAGGGAGTTGAATGAGTGACATATTCAATGCTTAGAATGATACATTTCCAGCTTCTGGAAAGCAGAAAGATAAATGCCCTCATGCACTAAAGGCAGTTGCATCAGTCTAGTGTTTCATACCACTTTTGTCTATAAATCTGGGTAAAATCTCAGTTAAGCCTGACTAAGGTTTTAAAGCTGGAGGATGTGAAATGCAGTTTAAAGAGCAAAGACCTTTCTGATCAGGAGATTGGTCAAGACCCTTCTGTGTAAAGAATACACTTCAGTCAGCTGTGGATGATCTTGAAAAGGGTCAGGACTCTTCAAAAGTTGAATTTTAATCCAGTTTCTGGTAGCCTTCCCCATTTGAAAAGAGGTTTACTCTTCTTCTCAGCCAGGAAGAGCATAGTTTCGAGAGCTCTATGTGATGATAGAGATTTCAGAGGAGTAAATAAAAACCAAGTAGAAAGAATATCAAAGCACAGCAGGGATCAAAGTGATCTAATGAGAAACACAGTAATGGTCTGCAGTGAGGAAAAGGAGTGATCTGGGGAAATACATGTTTAAAACTGAACTGGCTGAAGCCTAGAAAGTAGCTTCAGTTGAGATTAAAGTGGGGGTTTCCCTTCTTTTCACAGAACACGTTAAAGGAAGCACAGGTGCAACTGTCATTCAGTTCCTTCTGACTGCTGTACTGAACTGGCATTTGAAATTGCCACTGCTTCACCAGGAAACCATTCCAAGAGCTGGGGATCTTCAGGCTGTGGAAAGTCTTTAGCCATAGCCTTTCCTACCCTGCTGTGTCCCAGCAGTCAGTGAGGGAAACCCTATTATGCTCATATCTCAAGGAGCTGTAATCCATAAAAAGAATCAGCAAGGAATAAGATCTTGTAGCTTTATTGCTCCTTTGCACCATTATCCCATGGCTTGAGATCTAGCCCATTCTGTGCAAAGCTGCAACAGGCATGAATCTGCCTCTACAAAGCCTCTGTTTACCCAGCTATACTGCCAGAGAAATCCAGGGTATTACCCCAGTATAAAATCCACATGTGAAAGGAGAATTTGACCATGAGATTGGTTTTGTAGTCACTCAGTAATAATATTTACAGTGAATTTCATTTGCAGCTTTCAGAGTACATAGATAAAATGACTTTTCTGTATTTAAAAAGGCCTGATACTGCAATGTATCTGCAGTACTATCTGTTCTTTAGCTCTGGTGTTTACACCTCTGAGCTAGCCACATAGCTACCAGCATGTGCATGTGAGAGAAAGTGGAATGTACTTGCAGCTGAAAAAACAAAATGATGACTTGATCTGCATAGGGCTGAGGTTTACTACAAAACCCTACCAAAAGCTTGGAAGTTCTGTTCAAACAGACAGGTGGATCATGGATTGGATTTACCAGGTTCATGTCCAGTGTGTCTGTGTGGAGAACTGTGGAAGGGTAACAGGGATGAAATGTCTCTTTCGGGAGGGAACATGACTGTATGTGGGGTGTGGAGAAGCAGGAGATGGCTGGGGAGAGGACTGAACAACCACCTCATCTTTGGGGTGTTGTTCAGATTTGCTCTGTCCTGTGCAAAACACAATTTACAGGTAGAAAAGGAATCTATGTGAGTCCCTGATGAGAGAGGATGGAAGGTTGGAGGGTGCTTGGTTTCTTTCAGATTTCCTATGTGGTGTGCCTGGTCAGTGGTGCTCCCTTTCCCTGCAGGATACAAGTGTCACAGGGAACTAAAATAGGTTTGTGTGCTCATTAGATTTTTTATTTGTTAGATTTCAGCAGTGCAAGTAGAAGGAAAAAACAGTTATAATGCCCAATCTGCACAGTGAAACTGAAATGATAGTGCTGGAGGGAAGGAGAATTGGGAAAGGAACATCTTATGGAGCAGAAACATCCTGCAAAACAAAAGAAAGAACTTACTGGTGAGGTGATCTTTAAATATAACAAGTTAATATGTTTAGGTGCCTGTTTTATATATATTTATATACAGACCTTTTTAAAGTCTCACAGAACTACTGTGTCTTTAACCTTTTAGTTGCTAAAGTAATGATACTAGCAGACATCTATGGAGCAGCTTTATCCTAGGTCCTTACAGAGTTTCTCATGGCATTCTCGCAGAGAAATAGGAATCAGCTTCCCAGACAGGAGAATGAAGATCCAAGGCTGCACAGACTGAGTGTTGTATGGCATGGCTGCTCCATGGGTACCTGCACAGGTACTTCCACCCAGTCACCCAGACTGGAAAAGGGCCACCACTCCCCTCTAGCCTGTGTACCTGGGCTTTCCTAGCTCCTACACTTGCCCTGGGATTGATTTGAGTCAGGGCATCCTCACAAAAGCAATGAGGAAGCATTCCTGCACCCTGAGTAAAGACATAATCATGGTAATCAGGGTTAGGTCTGAGACAAGAGTTCAGTTCTTTGTTCTAATCACTTGACCTGCACTTTCCATACACTTTTTGCTGTGGGGAATTTGTAAAGAGAGGTCTTGAGTCCTCATCCATCTACAGCAATGGCAGTTTTACCATGGATGGCTGTAAGCTGAGGTTCAGAACACACATACATAGGGCAAGCTTGCATTTCATTATCCACAGCACTGGTTTTATTACAGTTGCCAAAATGTTGCCTAGCTGTCACAATCCAAAGAAGAAAAAAGCCAACTTCAAACTGCTGGCTTAGGTTACAAAACCTTCCAGGTTTTAATAGGATACTGGAAATAGCTAACAGCCTCAGACAGGAAAACTTCTCCCAAGAATAGCACTGTGTACAAGCAAAACTTTGTATTTGTTTTTGTGTAGCTGGCAAAGAAAACAAACAGTGTTTCACTTACTTTCAGATAACATATGTAGTACCTGAGCACCAAGCTGCTGAAAGAACCTTGACTGCTGAAAGTGGTTTGTGTGCTGTCAGACTACATTTTCTCTAATGGCTGTCTTATGGCAATATTGAATGAGATTTGAAGCTGTTAACACTCTTTTTTTAGACTATTTGTTTCTCTTTCTCTTCTTTCCTAATGCCCCTCTTTCCCAGAGTTCCTTTTCATCTCCCTTGTTTCACACTTCACCATTTTCTGTCACTACACTTTCTCTACCCCACACTCCTTGTACTTTCTTGGTGTTCATGTGATGACAGCTCTCTGTGCATACTTTTCCTTCTCAGCTCTATCCAGCCTCTCTAGAATCTTCCTCTTCTCTATGTTCTGAAACATTTATTTTCTTGGAATAGTGCAATCAGTTCCTCAAGACAAAATCCTAGAGCAGTTCTGCTGCTGCTTTGCTCCCTATTGGCAGTGCAGGTGAGGTGGAACACTCACATAACATCAGGCCACAGCTCAGTACATGCAGCAATGGTGTTTGGCACCATGCTATAAAAACCTCTCTCTCATAGGCCATGACATAGCTCAGTGGAGACCTATGGGACACAACCTGGCCCAGTATGAGTGCAGCCAGTCCACTGTGGAGGTCACTAGGACTGATCAATGTGGCCAACAAGTTGGGCAACATGGTAGGTCTATGGTTTTCTTCCTGCAGGAAAATATTTCAGTAGTGCCTCTCTTCCACAGTGCACTCAGCACCCTTACTGTCTGAGGAAACACAGGATTCACTGAGACTGAACTCCACAGCACACAGGTAGGGTGGAGAACCTCAGGTGCCTGCACTCAACAAGGGTTCTCCAGAGCTTCCAGAGTGCTATGAACCTAGAAACTAGAGCTTAAAAGCACTGGGACAAGATGTGGAAGCTGTAGGGTTTCCAGCCAGAGGTAGTTTGCATGTGATTGTTGCCTGGAATGACAGAACAGGAGAAACCTAGCAGATCCCAAATGACTTGAACACATTCCTAGTGATATCTTTGCTACTCTATTAGGGATGAGGCAGACAAACTTGAACAGCAAATTCATGCAGTCCTGAAGGAATCTGTCCAATTGTGTAGACATCCTAGATCATTCCTTCCAAGATTCTTGGTTTCATTTCAAATTTATTTCAAACTCAGCTGGACCAACACCAAATTTTCAATCACAAAATTTCCCACCATCTGCACATTTTACTGCATTTCAGACAGTTGCTCTATTTGGTTTTAAAGCTGTGGAAATGCAATAATTCCTGTCCTACAGATGCTGAACTCCAGTGAAGGTACAAAGAGTGCCCAGCAAGCTTTCTGTACTGTGCCTGATGCTTGCTTAGCCTGATACAATATCTCTAAGGTCAAGGGATAGTTTCTCATTAAGTTCAGTATTTATTGAAATAGGCCCTGAGTTCTCTTCTCATCTGAAAAGGGTCAGGATACACTCCCTTGATAATAGAATGGCAGTGTTATCAGTAGTTTTAATAACAATGCAAGACTGTAGAAAAATAAAAGTCCTATTATCCTTACCAAGTCTATTTAATGAGCAGAGACTGTTACCTGAATAGGTAGGAACAGGAGGAACAGAGACTGTTCTAATTACCTGTTAATTAGACAGGTAAGACATTAATTTGTCACTTGATACATAGCTAACCACTGTAACATCATAGAAACAGATTCATTTTGATGAAGAGCCAGTTCATGGTGAGATATAAATAGACTAGGAACATCCTTAGTTTTGTTTCATTTTCTTCTGGTAGTTTATTAAAGAACCAAGCAAATTGGTTGTTTCTGGACAGTATGGCAATCTCAGCAGCAGATTTTGCCTGTATATTGTTAGAATTTTATTAGACTTGTGGTTTTTTAAATAACTAGAAAATATATGAGCCCTCTTGTGGCCAAAATATCCTGTATGTGTTTTATAAATCCTCAAAGACTGTGTGGCCTGGTGACTGAAGTGCCTGAGAAATATCTAGAGAGCACTGACTGTTTGGTTAGTACTTCTAATGTCACTTCTCTTTCATTTTTCATAACAATTAAAGTTTTCCTCTACCTATTTCTTAATTTCCCATCTGGAGCTAAAATGCCCATGAAGTTCTGGGTTTGTAGCCAGACACAAACAGGGCACAGAACTCCAAAGTTTCTAATCATAGAATCATTAAGGTTGGAAAAGACCTCTAAGATCATCAAGTTCAACCATTGACCCAACAGCCCACTGCCACTAAACCATGTTGCCCAGTGCAATGTCTGTACATTGTTTGAACCCCTCCAGGGATGGTGACTCCACCACTGCCCTGGGCAGCCTGGGCCAATGCCTATCAACTCCTGCAGGGAAGAAATTGTTCCTAATGTCCAAACTGAACCTCCCCTGGGGCAACTTGAGGCCATTCCTCTTGTCCTGTCACTTGTTACTTGGGAGAAGAGATCAAGCCTCACCTTTCTCCAACCCCCTTTCAGGGAGTTGTAGAGTGAGGTCTCCCCTGAGCCTCCTCTTCTCCAGACAAACAACCCCTGCAGTTCTCTCAGCTGCTCCTCACAACACTTGTGCTCTAGACCCTTCACCATCCTTGCCCTTCTTTGCCCTTCTTTGGACATGGTCCAGCACCAAAATGTCCTTCTTATAGTGAGGAGACCAAAACTGAAGCCAGGGTTGGAGGTGTGTAACTTTGTCTCTTCTGCTATACTTGCCATGAATGCTGCTAGCTAAGGGTGGTGGCTTTTAAGTTCTTTTTCATGACACAGGGTTTTTGCTTTAAAGTTCTCATTGATATCAGTGATTTGAGTCCCACAGGACTAAACATGACTATCAGTCAGAGTTGTCTTTTAGCTATTACTGAACTGGGGCTGAACTCTGTGGTGACTTTGAGTCAGAACTGACTGTATTTCCTTGCCACTTATCACTCTTTCCTCAAATTCAGGGGAGAATAACCCTAAGAAAAATTCTTATCACCTGAGACAATCATTTTCATCCTTTTTGCATTTCTCCTTGCTTCCCTTCATTAAAAGGTGTGGCTTTGCAGTGTAATTCCTCTCTTTGTAAAGAAAGAGGAAAACTTTTACAGCTGTTCAAATCACCTCATGAACTGGACCTTGAGCAATTAGGTAGCAATTTTCATTGATTAGATAAAATATCAGTACTCTGTGGTTAAAGTTATAGTAAATTTACAGACAGGAACAGGATGGTGGTTTGAATTCAAAGTGTGTGTTCTACTCATCACAGATGTTACTTTACTCATCCTTTTCATGTAATATATTAAAGACATTTTAATGTATATATGTCCCATGGGTTGCTGAACACTTGCTGGTTATTGGTTCTAATTTTGCTGATCCATAATGTTTGCTTAGTTATTTCCCTTGAAGCCTGAAAAAAGATACAGAAAAGAGTATTTTTTTCTAACTGGCTATTTTAAATTTGGGCTGGAGAATATTGGTTACAGTATCTTAACCTTCTTCTGTATCACAGTGTTTGTGGGACTTGTGTAAAGTTATTTATTTATGACATAGCTATATATATATATGTTAAAGAAATGCAAACTATCAACACATCTGTTTATATTTTCTGGTTTAATCTGGTCTTTCATTTTTGTTTTCTGTTTATCCCAAGTTTAAAGAAGCCAATTATTTTTTACTAAGCAGTAGTGAGAAATGTTCCTGTAACCTGAAGCCTTTCCTTGAAAGCAATCCTAACCCTGACACTTAAAAACAATTGAAAAATAGGTAGCATAAATTCATCAGTTCAGCTATGGAAAGAGTATTTTGAAAACTGTGACTCAACAGAAGACTCCTCCAGCATATTGTGATGTTTTGTGTTCTGCACAGAGCTTGAGATCTTCCTGATGAACAGTTGCTTCCCTTGCAGAGTGTAACAGCTGCATGGGTAATTGAAGCTGGACAGAAGTAATTGTTCTCATTGCCAGTGCTGTCTGATGTCAGTCCAGTTACAGACTCATACCACAGGGTTATGTGTGCCCTGCAGGTTCTGGGATATTCTGAAGGAATCTTTCACAGTTTCAATAACTGCTCTTCCCTGTGAAGTCTCTTCTTGACAACTGATAAACTGTGTTGAGTGTTGTGTAATGACCAACTTCATCTGTGCTTCCATATCTGAGGGGATGATTAGAAGGTGTCAAGTCTATATGGATTTTCTGGTTTGTACCCCTACATCCTCTCTTGCCATGGATGCTGCTGCTGGAGGAGTGAACAAGACACAAAAGGTACTAAGAAAATGAGCAGTTTTTAAAGAAGAAACAAATCCTCTCTCTCACCTCTTCCCAGTGCTGAGTATTGAGCTACCTAACTTCAGTGGCAAGATACACTTGCAGAATGCTTTAGCTTTCCTCTCCCATGGGCTTCCTGCCACAAACTTTGAAAAGATTTTGAACATTCAGCTGTCACAGTATGAACAGACAGAATTCAAGCAGTGTAAGTGGCTTCTCTGCAGAACATCTCATTTCCACTTCTGTTACTGCTGAAGTATTGACACATGATGCTGCATATTGGACAACAGGCCCAGAGTCCTTATTCAGTGTCTGTGTGAGCTTCCCCAGAGCACATGGAGTTTCAAGAGTCCCAAACCATGTCACTGTCTACATAAGCACACAGCAAAAGAAGAAACTTATCAGGAACTGTTTGTCTTCAGCTTGATTTCCTTCATGACCATATGCAGGTCCCTATGCTCCAGCCTAGCTTCCTCCCTCAGCTTCTCTGTCCTCTGAAGACTTTTCAGAAACAAAACCAAAAAAAAACCCCAGGCAGAACATTCTTTCCCAAAGCTTATGATAAGTGTGAGCCAAGGATGAGGAAGGGGCTTCCCTACCTTTCCACTCTGGAGTT
>VWZX01000334.1:0-10106 GCA_013399015.1 Galbula dea | reverse complement strand
CCCCCCCCCCCCTGGGGGGGGGAAGCCAGGGGAATGCTGGGTTTTTCTGGGGACTTTTGTTAAACTCATGGCCACAAGGAACCTCTCTTCTCTTCTCTCTCTGCTGTGACTTGGGTGCTGCTGCTGCCTCTGCTACCTGAGATGCACGTGGAGCTGCTTTCGGGACCGGGAGAGAGCCGGCCCGGGACACTGCTGCAATTATCAGTATAGAGGGGAAGTGGGTTTCAGTATCTGGGTCCTGTATATGTTTATATTCGTTTCATTAATGTTTGCTGTTGTTATTAAAGCAGTTCTTAGTTTTTAACTTCCAATCCAGTCTCTCCTCTACCTACCGTGTGTGGGGGGGCTGGGAAGAGCCTTTATACCCACCACACATACATATTCATACTATAGGCAGGATCAGTTTATTATTTTTAAAAGTTCATTATCCTAAATCAATTGTCTCCTTCTGGCGCATGTGCATTGACCTCTGGTGATGGTTCTTGAAGAGTCCAGATCTGCTTTGATTGACATGGTTTCAAGACCTAAGGAAACCTTATTAAAGTACTGAGAAGAAAGAAAGAAGAGGACACTTGAAACAAGAGTGCAAACAAGAAACACAAATGTGAAATATTTTTAAAAACCCAAACAAACAAAAACACATACACACAATAAAGAAATTAAAACAAACCAAACCAGAAAAAAACTCACCAAAAAAACCCCAAAACAAAACACACGGAAAACCCCTAAACAAACAAACGACCCAACCAACTACAATTAAAAATAGACTTTGTTGAATTCAAAAGGCTCTAGACACAGATTAGGAAAATTTTACATTAGCATTATAGAGGATACAATAGATCAGCTATAATGAAAGATTTGTACCTTCAGCAAAAGCAACCTGTCAGTTATTGTGTCCATGACCAGCATGTGGAGAACTTTCCAGAAGGGCTGGTAGGCATCAGGTGCCATAAGAATTTACACTAAGGAACACCAGCTGCTAATGGCTCCACTTGTACTGTACACCCCAGGGATTCACAGTGTTGATAACACACTGGTGTTTTGGCTGTTGCTGAGCAGTGTTTGCACAGCATCAAGGTTTTCTACCCCTCCCCCTTGCCTGCCCAGTGAGTAAGCTGGGTGAGGGCAAGAGTTTGGAAGGAAATATAGATAGGACAGGTGACCTGAACTGACTGAAGGAATATCTTACGCCATATGATGTCATGTTCAGCCACAAAATCTTGGAGAAAGGAGGAGGAAGATGGAAGCTTCTGGTTATGCCATCAGTCTTCCCAAGTAATTGTTATGCGTGTTGGTGCCCTGCTCCCCAGTGACTGGCTGGTCATCTGCCTGCCAATGGGAACTGTTAGTTGAGCTATTTATTTTACTTTGCTTGCACACAGACCTTTGTTTCATCTATAAGACTGTCTTTACCTCTACCTACAGATTTTTAGGTATTACTCTTCCAATTCTGATCCCCTCCCACTGAGAAGAAGTCAGCAAAAAAGGCTTGGCTAAAAAGGGGGAAAACTGACAGTTTAATATATGACCTCACGTGTCAATAATATTTACATCACCATACTGTAGCTCTGATTTGTTGATTTCCGCCTGACACAAGAAAGGAAATTTTGCAAGAGGCAGGAGACTTCTTTTCACAAAGGAGAGCACGCCACTGCCCTTTCGTCTTGCAAGCCAAAATTAGCATAATCATGTCTGTGTCTCTGAAAACTGTTATCAAGTACACAGTACTTAATGTCAACCACTGTAAAATTACCACTTTACAAAGATTACTGTTTTTCTTTCTTCACAGTTATGACTATTATGTTGTGCATGATGCTTTGTTTTATTTAGTCTTCCAAATGGATGAAAAAAAATCAGTCTAGCATTTGATGATAAAGATAATAATGGTCTCTCTGAAAGTCAGAGGTAATTTGTAGAATAAAATGTCTCAGGCTTGTTATTTTAACAAGAGGGAATGAGTCAGAACAATTTTTTTCCTGTATTTCCTTTTAGTGCCTGAATAAAACCTTAGTTTTAATATTGTTCTTATTTGGAAACATGAAAAGTTGACAGTTACCTGAACAGTTCTAAAAGTCATCTTTATGATGAGTACAGGTAATCACATAATTTTCAGTCTTTGAGAAAAATGATTAAATTTAATGCCTGGCTATTTAGGCCTTCTGGAAATTTTATTTCAGATGTTTCATTCTCTGAGATCTAACAGCTCTGCAGGAGACTCAGATTTCTAAAAGTACAAAAATAAACAGGAATGCATAAAGAAAAGACTCTGTGGGTTTTTATAAGAATGAAGAGCACACAATCAATTAGAAGGGTAGCAATGACAAGAGTTTATAAAAGTTACATGTTAGCTACTACTGGTATGCTGCAGATTTACACATATATGCAAAATATATGTTGAGGCAAGGGGTTTGTTTTTTTCTTCTAAAGAAATTGCCAACATCCTCCTTTCTTCCTCTGTCTGACAAATTGTCTGTATTATTTTCATTTGTATAGTGATTTAATCTGATAGCTGTTGAATTATGAAACTTGATGATGAGGCTTAAAATATTAAATAAAACCAAAAAACCCCCAGATTCTACCATTTTGAAACTCCATACGACTTTACGACTTCATGACTTTAGTAGTGTAACAGGGTTTTAATGAGTGAACATGAGGATGAAACAGAAGAAGACTTACATACTATGAGACATCTCAAATGACCTAAGATGTACTCAGCACCATGAGCTCTAGGGAATGAGAAACAGACCAGAGATATATTTCACTATCACAGTCCTCAGTCAAATGCTACCACTAATTCATAAACACATTTGGGTTAGTCATCTTACCAGTACCTCAGAGATCTAAGAATATTTGATATGATTTTATTTTTCTTTTCCTTGGTTGTAACTTGAAGTATATTGACAACAAGTTGAGCATGAGTCAGGAGTGTGCCCTGGCAGCCAAAAGGGCCAACCATGTCCTGTGGTGCATCAAGTACAGGATAGTTAGTTGTTTTGAGGGACATTATTGTCCCACTCTGCACTGCAATGGTGTAGCCACACATCAAGTACTTTGTATAGTTTTGAGCACCTCAGTAGAAGGACATCAAAGAAGTAGAGTGTGTACAGAGAAGGGCAACCAAGACAGCAAAAGACCTCAAGAGCAAGACTTAGGAGGAGCACCTGAGCTCATTCAATTTGTTCAGCTTGCAGAACAGAAGTCTGAGAGTTGACCCCATTACAGTTTAAAACTTCCTCAAAGGGAGCAGAGGAGGAGGAGATGCTGATCTCTTCTCTCTGGTGACCAGTATCAAGACACAAGGAAGTTGAATGAAGTTGTGTCACGGGGATTTCAAGTTGGACATTATGAAAAGGTTCTTCACTGAGAAGTTTGTTAGTCATTGGAATATGCTCACCAGGTAAGTGGTCATGTTACCAAGTTTGAGAGTTCAAGGACTGTTCAGATGACTTTCTTAGTCAAGTGTTTAGTTTTAGGTAGTCCTGTGAGAAGCAGTGTTGGACTCAATGTTCTTTATGGATGTCTTCCAATCAGAGATATTCTATGATTCTATTAATTTTAAATCATTCAGAAATATCATCTTTTGTAAAGGTGACTGGTAGACCTAAAGCAGTTGATATTATAGTTTTAAGTCATCTCAAGATTTCATTAATTTGGGAGAATTTACAGGTAACTTGTCACAGAAGCATCCTTATCTTACATACATTGTCTGGGTAACACACGCACATTGTGAAGCAAGATGCAGGAATGTAGCCCTTGTGTTTTTGATTTGAGTAAGAAAGTTTGCCTTGTACCATGGAACAACAGTATGATTTGTTGCATGTGCTGCAGCACAAGAGTGGGAAGGATTTTATAAAACTTAATAAGACAACCACTTGTACTGTCTGTATAAGATATTAGAACTATGCCTTTAAAGTTTTTTATTCCCCAGTGTCTCTTTTCTCAGTTCAGAAATAACAATTCATCTTCTACTTGACTACGTTCAGGTTTTGGCCTTGATTCATACACACTCTTTATTTTCTTAGAGAAGCACATTTGGAGTAAATATTCACCCGGTATTATGAGGAAACACTGTTGCACCAAGGTATCAGTTAATTTTCTTCAGTTCTAGGCTGAATTAAGTTTAGGGGAAACTCTAAATTGTCATACTTACATATTCATACACATATACATGAGATTTACTAGTCTGCATAATTAAACCTTTTAGGTAACAATATTTCTGAGATATTTTACTGGAGACTAATTAATCACCAAACTATTACTAGCTGCTTTACTAGGAGACTTCAGCTTCCTTTGATGTGGAAAAGCCGGGTTTAAATGACAAAAGAGAAACCAAAGCCTGTTTTGTGATGATATTTAAAAAAATAGCAAGAAGAGGTTTAAGCAAAATATTTGACTGATACTTGATGGAAATGTCACCTGACAAATAAGGATGTAGAAAAAGTAGAGGCACTTCATGTTTTTTCTTCAGTCTTTAGTACTGATAGGTGTTAGGCTGCCAGCTCCTCTCAGCTGGAAAGCCACACCTACAGGAACAGTGGCTTTCCATTTGTGGATCCTGAAACTCTAAGTGATAACTTTATCCACTGCCTGGTTGAATACCTGTGAATGAGCCAGCACTTGCAAATTGAGGCCTGAAACAAGAAGAGACAAGGAAAGCCTTCTCTGTGCTCTATATGGTTAAGCAGATGAACTCAGTTAGTACTTGTTTAGGTATTTTTGCAACCTCAGGCACAAAATGAACTGATAGCATAGCTAAGGCTGGACAGGATCAGGTAAGCAGAGGAAAGGAGTCCCTGCTAATGAGCAAGATCATACTGCACATGCTTAGTTCAACTAAAAAACACCTCAGAGCAAACCCCAAAGCCCACTAGACACCCCTGAAGAAGACCCGCAGACATCTAAAGCACATGTGTAATTAGAATGCAAATATTATAATTTGTTCTGAGAAACAGTGTGAATATGTATAGAAATTCCAGGAAATTTAATGAATATATGTCTTTTGAATAATATAGGTTTTGTCTGTTGTGTTTTGTGCAACACACATTACGCAAAAGGCATCCCTGTGTATTCAATGTCACAAATAAAGAATGCCTGCCTTCTAAAACTTCGAATAATAAGGTTTTTTCTTGACCAACTTTTCCTGTATCAAAAGGAACCAGTTTTATCAGCTGAATGGTCATAATCCCATGAGCCCCAGAGTACTGAAGGAGGTAGTGGTTGTTACAGCAGGAACCCTCTCAACCATCTGCCAAGTGTATTGGGAGTCTGTGGAGGTCCTAACTGATTGGAAGAAAGCCTGTGTTACACAATTTATGAGAAGGGTGTGAGGATGTAAGGTACTGAGGGGTTAATGTCTTCAGAACATTGCAGAGCAGCAAAGAACCAGCTGAGGATCCTGAGTAGTGAAATTCCTTCTCTCTCTCTTATTTAAACTGAGCTCCCTACACTTTTCACTCTCCTCTTTCTCTCTCTTCCTCTCTTTATTCCTCCATGTGTGAGGTGTAAGAACTCCCTAACCATGCTGCTGCTGAGTCACCAAGTTGATTGTGCTATTAATGGTTGCTGAGTTGCCAAAGTTTATGTGGTGTTGTTGGTTGATTTGCTGGTGCTAAGTAAAGTGTTGATTCTTCACAGATTCTGAAATTGGTTTTGTGTTCTCTCTCTGGGTTCAGTGTCTAAGACACTTAACTCTTTTGTGCTTCATAGAGGTATATTTAAAAGATCACCTCCCACTCAACCCGCTGCATGGGCTGGGATAGAGGGAAGATCTGTGGAGCTACTGACCTGTTAGTCTAACCTCAGTACCTGGAAAAATGATGGAGTAGGTCATATTGGGTCACATTGAAAGGCATTTCAAGGACAAAGCAATGCATCAGGCACACGGGTTCACAAAGGGAAAGTCCAGCCTAAATTATTCGATACCCTTCTATGATAAGGTCATTCATCTAGTGGATGAAGAGAAGGTGGTGGATGCAGATTTTTTTAGATTTTAATAAGGCTTTTGGAATTTTCTCTCACAGTATACTTCTGGCCAAGTTGTCGAGATGTGAGATGAGTAGGTACACAGCATTGGGTGAAGAACTGGCTGAATAGAAGGACTCAAAATGCTGTCATGAATGGGGCTACATCTGGTTCACAGCCAGTCACTAGTGCTGTTCCTTGGGGTTCAGTTCTAGGCTAGTTTAGTTCGACATTTTTATTAATAATCTGGATGCAGGAATTTAATGCACCATTAGTAAATTTGCTGACAGTACTAAACTGGGAGGTGCTATTGACTCCTGAGGGACAAGAGGCCTTGCAGAGGGACCTAAACAGCTTGGAGCATTGAACAATGTTTTATGGTTTGAAGTTTATGAATGCCAGATTCTTCAGTTGGAATGGAAGAAGTATAGATTGGGAGAGAAGTGGCTGGAGAGCAGCACTGTGGAAAGGGATCCAGGCATGATTGTTGACCATAGGCTCAGTATGAATCAGCAATGTGCTGCAGCAGTCAAGAGGGCAAACCACATCCTGGGGGTGCATCAAACATGTTATAATCATCTGGTCAAAAGAGGTGATTATCCTGTTGTATTCAGTATTGGTGTGGCTTCACCTTGAGTATTGTATGCAGTTCTGAGCCCCACAATTTAAGAAGGTCCTTGAATGCATCCAGAGGAGAGCAACAAAGCTGATGGGAGCAGCAGCCAAAAACTCTGAGTTCGCTTAGTTTGAAAAGAGGGAGATTGAGGGGTGACCTCATTGCTCTCCACAGCTTTCTGAGGAGGTGAAATGAAGAGGGATATGCTGTTCTCTCCCCCCTGTGATCAAGCGACAGGACGCATAAGAATCATTCAAAGCTGCATCAAAGGGAATATTTCTTTAACAAGAGGGTAGTCAAACACTGGAACAGACTTCCTAGAGAGGTGGCCGATGTTCCATGCCTCTCAGTGCCTTAACAGAAGGCGTCTGGACAATGTCTTTAATATCATGCTTTGACTATTGGTCGTACCTGAAGTGATCAGGCAGTTGTGCTAGATGAAAATAGTATAGGTCTCCTCCAATTCTATTCTGTTCTGTTCTATTTTGTTCTATTCTTTTATATTCTATAAAAATCAGAGAATTGCTGAGGTTGAAATGTACTTCTGGAGATTGAGTAGTCCATCCTTGTTGCTCAAAGGGTCAAAATTAGGTATTCATTGCTACTAATTACTACCATTCTAACCAGAATTCAAACCTTAGAGGTTTCTTTTCAAAGAAGAAAAGTCATGCTGCTCAAATGATCCCAGGTAAAATACACGACAAAAAGTAATCGAAAGCTTTTTTTAAAGTATATCTTTATGAAGCTTAAGCTGAGTAGGAAAAGTCCTTGGAAATTTTCACAGAAGTTTAAATTCAATAGGGAAACGTTGAGATTTTCAGAGAGAGTAAGCACAGGAAACTGAATCAGAAGAGAGGTTGTATTTGCCGGAAGGCAAAACAGGTCACCTGAGAATTGTATACAGCCCAAAAAGGAGTTTGAAAATGAATAGAAGAAAGATATATTAGACACTAGAGTGAAGTAAAACAAAGATTTATTTTTTTTTTAAATGAAAGGACAATTATGCTGTAAAGGAACCAAAGCCATAAATGGCCTATAATATTACTAAAAAATTCTCAGAAGAATTACATTTTTTGAGCCATAAATAGCTACAGTAACGAAAGCACAGATCCTTCAGCCACTATTTTCTTTGATATTGGAACTGTCCTGCACTTTGAAGAATTTAGAGTTATTATCTTAGTGGATGATAACAGAATAATTCAGGTAGAAAGCACTTCAACAGTTGATCTGCCTATCCCTCCTGTTTTTCACCAGTATGTCCCTAAATATATTTCATCACCAAAGTGGATTTTTGGATGGTAGTAATGTACTATATAATGTCAAGTTTTAGACATATATTAAGTATAATTCTACCATACAAAATATACTCTGCAATGGTAAAGCCATACATTTTATGTCTGGAAAGAGCCTCATAAAAGCACACTCTTATCTTCCCCTTCTGAAGCAGAATCAAATCCATCAATAACCTGCTTGTTCTAAAAGCATGGAGCTTCCTTGCACCCTTCTAGCATTCTATCCACATGTTTAACTATATTCATACTGGAAAGAATAACATTGAAGCTTTTCAATTGAAGCATCTGAACTCAATTTTATTTCTCCTACTATTAGCTCATGTGTGCTTATATATAATGATCTAGGAGAAAAACTGAAAAGGTTCTAAACCACAAAATATTATTTAACCATTATAGATTTATTTTTCTGCTCAAAACAGAACCAAACAAAATTTTGCTGAAAAATTGACGTTTTTTTCAACACCCACAGATGTTTTTTCTAAATTATATATTTTTTTATGTAATACCTATGCATGCCCATATTACTTCACCAAAGTACCAAAATTAGAACATTTCAGTTGACATTAAGGTAATTTATACAGAATAAATAATTAATTTTTGCATTTAGATTTTACTATAATGAAGTATTTTGTTTTTGTAACAGTACTGAGCTTTCCTCTTTAGAAATATTTTGTACATCACATCTCGTTCCTAAGAAAAGAGAGAATGCTGAAAATGTGATGGAGCTAAAGAGAAAGAGCACTAAAAATAGTGGAGTACATTAAAAGATAAAGAATATGTAGAAAGGCAATAGTGATGGGAAATAAATCTGATCATGTTAAAAATAAGAGGCAGAGGTCTTGTGCTTATTGTTCATGAAATATGGACTGATCTGAGGAAAAGATCATTTCAAAACAAAGATCACACTTCTTCCTCCTCTTTACTGCTGCATATTGGCAATTGTAACATTTTCACTATACAGAATACCTGTATGTTACTTCCTGTTTGACATCTGATCTGGACAATGGTATTGGAATCCTTCTATTTGGAAGGCAGTACACAGGAATGCGTTCCAAATGATAAAGTTTTTTTTGCTTTACAGCCATAAGTCAAAACTTATGTACATTTTACTTATATCTACAAATATTGACATGTATAATGTATTTCACTTTTTTCTGAGGTTGCCTTTTCTGGATTTACAAAACCATATTTTGAGTAATATGCAATTTTACTGTATAGCCATCTGTTTAGCACTGGGCCAAACAACCTACCTTGGACATAGGGTAGTGAAAAAGGAACAGGCATATTCACAATGTTCACAGTAAAAATGTTATTTCTGTTAACTCTCTGCCCACAGTCCCAAAATATATGAAAATATTGTGATAACACACATAAAAAGAATGTCAAGCACCTTTTAGAACCCCTACCATAAAGATAGACACAAGATACCTGTGGAGTGTAGAATAAAAATAATTCCAATTAACTTCACAACTATACATTAAATGATGAAAATCTGTGAACTTACTGCATATTGCCTTATAAATAAGACCTGGTTTTGTTGGGGTAGAATCATAGGCCAGCCATAGTATGCAGGCTGGTATTGGTTTTGAGTCCAACTGGAGCTAGAGCTGGGACAGGCAAAAGCCAAGAAAGATGACACAAGCTGGCTCACATACAACATAAACATCATGATCATTATAAAGGGAGATTTTGGCTAAGGATTACTCCTACTCTTTTTTCTCCTCTCAGGCATCCTTATCTTCAGGCAGATGGAACAACCCTATTAGGTGAGGGAGAATGGAGACAGGTATCTGATCAAAGAGGTAAGAAAAAAACTACCCCTCGATCCCCATCACCATCCCAGATACACTTACAGAATAGGTATGAGGTTCTAGAAGTAGAAGGGAATGATGATGGTAACGGGGATCCATCCACTGGGTCACCCAGGGCTTGTCACTCACCCCCACACCTTAGGACTTCCTCAACGAGGAAGAAAAGGAGAGTTACTGTAGTAGGTGACTCTCTTCTAAGGGGAACAGAGGGGCTCATCCATCGACCAGACCCATCCCACAGGGAAGTCTGCTGCCTCCCTGAGGCTCAGGTTAGAGATGTTAAAAGGAAGCTCTCTGCTCTGGTGCAGCCTTCTGATTATTACCCTTTGTTAGTTATCCAGGCTGGTAATGATGAGGTTGCAGAGAGAAGTCCAAAGTCAATTAAGAAGGACTAAACTGGGTGGAGTGGCTGACACACCGGAGGGT
>VWZX01000330.1:123751-182154 GCA_013399015.1 Galbula dea | reverse complement strand
AACCGTAATGATTCTGTGATTCTGTGTGATTCTGTTTTGGTGCTCCTTGGTCAAACATAAATGTCACCAGCAAGCCCTGCCTCATATAAAGACTAAATGCAGCTGAAGCCCAGCACTGATACTATTCAGAATTGACTAAAAGGTCTAAAACCCCATTTTCTACATTCCAGTTCTTGTATGAAGTAATCTCTTCCTCTTGACTACTTTATGAGTGCAGCTAAAACTATGTATATTAGAGGCTTGACTGAGGCACTTCTCACACGTTACAATGTATTGTGATTCACACCATGAGAAGTAAAGACTTAGTGAACCCGTGGCTGACTACTGCTGAGCAGCACCTATCACTTACAGCAAACAGCTTACAGCTGAAATCAGTACATTGTGACTCAGTGAGGTAAGGGTCCATATATTCAACAGATCCAAAAAGGATCTTCTGCAAACAAGCGGCAGACAGAGCTCAGGAGACAACTCATCTCCTGTGTAAGAGGTAGAAATCTACATCTGTCTGTGAGGTTCAAATAAACTTATTTTTACATATTGAAAGACCAAGAGGTCCATTAAACAGTAGAACCTCTAATATATTACAAGGTTAGTTCAATGACCAAGAAGTAAGGCTTTAGATTTCTAGAGATCTATGTAATCATTTGCTCCAGTGTTAACTTGAAAGCCCAAGAAATGAGACTTCTCTAAGAAAAATGCCAGCGGAAATCAGAATCACAGTAGACCAAGTATTAAGGAATAGCAATTGCAGAAAACTGCAGATATTTAAGCTCATTTTAATAGACTAGTCCAGGCCTAACACACAAGAAAAAGAGCTTATAGCAAATCTTATAAAGTTAGTTTAGAAAACTGACAGGGCTAGGAAAAAGTTGATTTAAAACCAAAAAAACAATCAAAACAAAACCAAACAAATTTAACAATGACTGAAGCAGTCATTGAGCTGTAATTCTGTAATTTTTACTTGGGGAACAGACACTGAACAAAATCACTATTAACACCCAAATGGACAACAAAATAACCCAAAATCTTGAATGGGCATAATGCCTAGCAAAGGTATCAGACACAGCATAATGCACTGACTACTTGCCATAACAATTGTCCACAAACTCCATGCATGGAAGGAAATTCAAAGAAAGGATTGAAAACCCACAAACAGTACTACACATCTACAGGCTGTTTAACTGTGCTGTTGCAATCTTCAGTGTTTTCCTCACTATGAAACCTAAACTACATGAGTTCTTCATACTGCTTGAAAAAAAGTTCAGTACTTTCTAGTTACTTGCCTGAAATCTGCATTCACCCATGGATTTGTCCTGATACTTTTGAGAAACTCTGATATATATAAATGTTTCTTACATTACCACATAGGCTGTAATGTTAGCCCAGCTAAGAGTAATGCACCTGTTACCTCTGACTCAATCGTGCAAATCTTGCCCTAAGCAACCATAGGTTTTAATATTATACACAAATGCAATAAGAGGTACACAGCAAGGTGGGAGTTTTCAAGCAGCTGCCATACGCCACAGTGACTAACCCTGTGCAGCATCTGGGAAAACTGGCTGTGCCCAAAGGACACACCAGTTGTCTGTCCCTGGTGCTACCAGCCAGCTGTGGAGATGTGGTAACACTGCAACAGGAGGGGCCCCAGGCTCTGTGGTCCCTGAAGCAGTGCCTTTCCCTGTGATTACAGGCTTGATGTCCCTCTTCAGCTACCCTGCCAACAATGCAGAGGAGCACTGGTTTTCCTGAAGTGAATCAGATGGTCAAAATACCCAACTTCTATTTCTGTTGTTTGGGTTTTTCTGTCTTTTTTTAAATGTAATCTCAAATGTGTCTGTGAAGGACAAAGTTACATGTAAGTCCTCTGAAACAATGAAAAGCCCCAGGAGCTCTTCAAGAAGCAGCACAGCTTGGTCCACCTGTGGTGGGGAGGCAGCAGGACAGCTGCCTCTCTCAGCCTTCTCTCTGAACCATGTGTCCCATTAGACACGTGAATATAGCCTCCACGTCTAGGTTGGAAAAAAATGTTACTGCATGGGTGGATGGATAAGTAACCTCTCCATGTAGCAGACTCCAAAATATGGACTCACTACAGCAAGTTACCTTTGGGATTAAAACGACCGCTGATGGGAGAGAAGAAAAGGCAAAATCAGCAGGGATGTTCTGACTTTTGTGTTTCAGACCTGCATGCTGGGCCTAAGCCTGGGCTGCAAGTTTTAAATATTGCTGCTGTATCTCATGCTTCAAACAAGCTGGTCAGAAAAAAATAGACAATGCCAACTAGTCA
This sequence comes from Galbula dea, assembly GCA_013399015.1. Classification (NCBI taxonomy): domain Eukaryota; kingdom Metazoa; phylum Chordata; class Aves; order Piciformes; family Galbulidae; genus Galbula; species Galbula dea. Next base: position 179,867 of record VWZX01000330.1, on the reverse strand, counting down.
AAACAGAATCTTTCCACACTTTTTTGTTAATTACACCTGTAAATGAGAATACCAGAAGAATTGTTTAAAATTTTAAAAACAGTTCAATTTACTGAATTTTAAGTGCTCCACCTAAGCTTTAGATGCAGCTATTTAGCAAAACTGCATAACTCACCATGGTCTGATATAGACCATAATAGGCTTTGTACTGAATTGTTTGTGCAAAGAATACATACTTTTGGCTTCCAAGCTACATTTCCAGGTTATACATAATATCGGGTAAACACTGTCATCTCAGCCACAAATTGTGAGTAAGTTAATCATAGCTACTGGACTCCTGTAGGTTATGTCTGGCAGAGAACATGACTAAGAAGCCAGATCTGGCCTGGAAAGTCAACAAAAGGGATCAAAGAGCAGACAGACAGCCCCCATCCCTGACTTAAATACAGTCCCTTACCCCAATATAGGTGTGGACCAAAACACTAGTTTAACCACTGACTATATATGGCAAAGATGTGGATGTAAGAACCACACCCCAATCTGGACCTCTCTGCTCAAATCCAGTTTTCAGAAGGAGTGCTCTGAAGAGGTTGTGCTGCTCACAACATTTTATCCACCTGTGCAAGCTTTGCAAGGAAAAAGCAAATGCCAGGCTCCTCTAGTTTGGCAGCACTATGGATTGCAAAATAGGTTATAGGGGCTACACAAATTGCAAGCATGGACTGAAAAAGTAAGTAAGCACAAGTTTTTAAGTTTGTACAATGTTTCTTCATCCTATATGACAAGAACACCACCAAAAGATTCTCAGAGAAATCTTGAAAAGGAAACAAGCTCCACATAAAAAAAGAATGCACTGTTGCATGTCACTGTTAGACCATAGCTCTCTTCAATTCTGACAAATTAGTCTGAACCTGCAAATATCATTAGTCCATTTACTTTGTGAGCCAGAGAGGTACTTACCACACTGATGACACACAAAGACTTGTTAGGCTCCTCATAAGACATAAGGAAATACTCAACCTTTATATCCTGTAGTTCTAACATAAAGAGTGATTTTACAGACTCCTAGACAGGGTGCAAGAGATAAAACCAATGCATTGTGCTCAACATTTATACATATGCAAAAGAAGCCAAGCTTTGTTCTAGATTTAAATTTCAACAGCATCCTGTAAGTCAAACTTCTTAACCAGTCTTCACCAATTTACCTTGATTTCAATGAACACCTCTGTTATTAAACACCTAATGTTCAACTCCATGCATATATGAGGTGAATTACTGATTTATACTTGTCGCTAAAGCTTACAGTTCAGCATACATAGGATACTAAATTAATGGCTTTATTACGTGTTTGTAAAGCTAATCAAAGTACAAAAAATACACCCCCTTCCCCTAAACAGATTAATACAGGCTCAACAATACAACTGAAGAGTTATGTGCTATCAAGGTCTTGCTTTCAGCCTCCCCTTCCTTTCTTCCTTACAGGGAAATTCAAGGTACAGCTGGGGAGAAATATTCTGGGATCACAGTCGATTTTCACAGGGAACAAGGATAATTTCCCATTTAACTTAAAGGGTGCAGGTGCACAGCCATTAAACTGCTGAGTTTTTCTTAGCCAGGGGTGTAGCATCACCTGTGATTCATGCTGTGTGTGAGGAATCCTCACACTGTGTATACATGCATTGGTCTCAGCCCATTTGCGGCATGTGCAGAACATGAGGCTGCAGGAGCTGACCTCTCTAGCATGTTATTCCTTCTGTCTTACAAGGAAGGACACCTGCCACTCCAGCTCAGCCTGTGTCCTCTCACACTGGCCTAGTCAGCCAGGCCAGAATGACTAAGGCAGAAGCACACATCCGTTAGGTTAAATCCTCACACAGCAGTACTTTCGCTAGTAGGTCTCCATGTAACTTGTTACTGCTTTTGTTTTTCTGTGCTCAAAGGATTAAACACAGGGGAGCTGGATGACCAAGTTAAGCCTTCCTAAAGAAATTAGTGCTTATGTGTTCTACAAAGAGACAGCAAAATCCAGGCAGAATATGACAATTTGTCCTTGCAACATAGTGCACAGCCCCGAATTTAAGCATGAACCACCCTTCCTGACAGTTACGTGGTTCTGCGCATCCTGTAAAACTGCCACAAAAGGTTGCGCTAAATTACTCTCTTCTTACTAAGTGAAACATTGAAGAATATTGCCACTCTCTATTTGTCATGTTTCTTCAGGTTTTTGATGACTATGCCATTATTCAAAGCCACAGGAATCCCATCACCAAATGGCAGACAGTCACACAATAGCACCACCACCACCCAGAGATACTTAAATACTGGAAGGATTGATAGAGGTCTCCATGGTGGAAAATGTAGCTCAGGAAATTTTCTGATAAATCACCTGCAACTACAATTCTCAACAAGCAGCACTTGTACTGTTGAAGAAATAGCATGCATGAACTTGCTTTTACAGTTATGTTGTCCAATATTGAATGCTGAGAAGGATACAAACCAGAGCTTTTTCTCTCTCGTCATGATATACTGTTATTCAGTGTTTTTATGAGTGTTTCAAAGTCACATATTTTCTTACTAAGACTTGAGAGAAATACATTAGCCTAGGCAATAAAGAATCATATCTTTGCATGATTACTATTTTTATACATTTTACTGCAATAATAGGACCGTTTGCCATAAAGATTGTAAATAAAACACAGTAGTGTACTTAATCCATTAAGAATTATCAGATCTTCTGTAGTATTTCCTTGGCAGAACAAGTCTTTAGCTGAATTTGAACAGTTAGTCAGAAACAGTAGTATGAAGAGAGCACAGGTCAAAAGTCAAAACCTCATGAATCCTAGCTTTGCAAATAAAGTACTACTGGACACTGAGCAAGTCACTTAGCACTGAATCAGATCAGGGACATAATACCTTAACAACTTCAATGTTAAGTTTTTGATTTCTTCTGTTGCATGCAATGCAAGGAAAGGAGCCAAAGCAGTAGCTACCATCACATTTTTTTTCAGTCACACACAGATATGATTTGTATTCCCCCAAGATGCCAGCTTGGTTGAGCTGTCAAGGAACAGACAGAAGAACATCTATCTTCTGGACTTGACTAGGAGTCAAAAATGAAAACAGGGCTGAGTCACTCAGCTCTGTCAACACTAAATACCTCTACACATCCTAAACCAGAAATGCATCTGCCTGTGGGTCTTCCAGATCAAGAATTTGTATGTTTATGGACCTGACCAAAACCAGAAACTAGTTTACCAAGGATTTTCAGGACTAGACAACAGGAAGACAGTTTCTTCTTCAGGGTCTGGGCCACTTGTGTCTGACCCTCCCTCTGCAACAGGTAAAGACTTTCCCCTCTAACGATGGTCTGTGTCAGACTAAATGCTTCATAGCTTCACTTAAGGGTGACAGAGCATTTCCAACCTGTGAGAAGAAGCAGCTTCCTAGCTTGTGTCCTGCCTTTTCCTCTATCCCAGTCTTTAAAGCCGACATTTCATGAGTCAGGCTGAGGTGCTAACTCTACACTTATTTAATAACACAATGGCAGGCAGAAGATAAGCTCAGTCCTGTGAATGAGGTATTATTTACTACTGCATTAGAACTGAAGACATCATGTACAAGTAAAACTGCTAACATTTTCTACACAAATAATGAAAGTGCAAGAGGCATCTAAAAAACCCACTACTTTCATATGTTGGCTAGATCACACAGACAAACAGTAAAATGCTGAATTATGTTTATACAAAGTGATACAAAGAATAACATGACTGCACGGTTTCCCCAATTACAAGCAACAGAACTCTCAGCTGCTCCTATCTGAAGTAAAAATTTCCACTTCTGCAGCAAGCACTCTTCCAAATATGTCCTTCCATGCCAATCTGCCCTTTCGCCTGAGCTATCAAAAATGCAGGTGGACACCAAAAAGTACATGAATATGGGAGACTGGTCAAAACAATAATGATCTCCCTCACCTTAAAAAAGAAACAGCAATTGCACAAAATAGCTTGCAACATAGTTTTTAATAAAGGTCTTCACGTTTTTGTATACAGAAAATATTTTACTTCTTATCTAAGTACAGTGATTAAAAACTCTGTTACAGTTATCAGAAATTCACCTGAAAAAAACTGAAGTAAACCTCTGGGAATCCATAACCCCTACCAGACACACAGACACTTGTGAAATGCACATACATTACACAACACAGTATGAAAAATGGCAATTTAAACCCAACATATCAGAAATTTTTCAAGAGGGGAAAATCACTTACAAAACACTGATTAGATAATACGATTTTATTTTCCTAAATGATTTAACGTTCTAGAAAACCTTTTTGATTTGAGCATTTATTTAATTGTAAAAGATTTCTCAGATGTAAAAACCAATTTACTTTATTTCAAAATGTTTATCTCAACGTTTCAACTTACAGTTTCATTACTGTTGTTCAGTCTGCAGAAGAGAAGGCTCTGAGGAGATCTTATTGTGGCCTTCCAGTATTTGAAGGGGGCCTACAAGAAAGCTAGTGAGGGACTATTTGGGAGGTCAGACAGTGATAGAACCAGGGGAAATGGGTGTAAGCTAGAGGAGGATAGATTTAAGTTGGATATTAGGAGGAAGTTCTTCACTATGAGGGTGGTTAGACAGTGGAACAGGTTGCCCAGGGGGGTTGTGGAAGCCTCATCCCTGGAAGCTTTTAAGACAAGGCTTGATGGGGCCCCGGGGAACCTGATCTAGCAGATGGTGTCCCTGCCAGGCAGGGGGCTTGGAACTAGATGATCTTTAAGGTCCCTTCCAACTCTGGCAATTCTATGATTCTACTGTGGGTTAATTTTGCTTTTCAAATGAGTATTTAATCTACTCTCACTTCCTATTTCACATTTTAACTTAATTAGATATATTTTTTTCCACATTTAAGTCAGAAGGATTTTTGTAAAACAAGCCAAAGTAAGTGTTTTGTAACCCATTGCAGTTATTGATCCATTTTCTGCACTAGAAGGAGCATGAGACCATCAAGTTAAGCCCTTACTTTGAGGAGCTCAATGTTGACTTACTTTTGTAGGAGCTCATGCCTTTTAATGAGGCAAGCTTCTATTCAATTATCAGTAAGAAATACAAAACCAACTGGTCAGTATGGGCTGCACGCTCCTTTTATGACCTCCTCTACAGAGTGATTTGGAATTAAAGAACTGAGCTTTGTGATGAGCTGTATAGACTCAAATTATACTGCAGCGTTCCCCAGGTCAGCTCTCAGTGCAAGGGATGGCAGCCCTTAGAAAAGCAAAAATGCTAGTCTGAGCCTTCCAGCACTTTAAATCTGTTGTTCTAATTAGTATGAAACAAGTTTCACAAGTTGGCAGCAGCAGCAAATTAATAATGGCTGCATCACAGCAGCAGTAAACAAGGAAAGATGCAGAGAAAATCTGGGCCTAAGTACTTATACCCCAGCTTGGATGGGAACTTTCTTAGATGAAGAAGGGTCTAGAATTAAAAAAATCACACACGGTAAGGACTCTTTTCCTCTTAGTTGTTAAGCTTTTCTGCTAAACGCTGAGGCATCAGTAGCAAGATGAACTAGTCACAAGAGTCTGAACAGTCCTGGATGTAGTGTAGGAGCAGTGTCCTGTGGATAGTTAATTTTGTATTGTGCTCGCACAAAATATAGCAACAGGTGATCTCCAAAAGCTACCAGTTTATGGCAGACAGCATCAATTCTACCCACCATTGCTGGAAAAAGTTAGAAGAGATGGCAGCAGAAAGCTCAAGATATTTCAACCAATTACTATTTTATGATCAGATGAATCGCCGCTTCAGCAATGTCTGTGTCTGCCTGTGTGTCTCTATCCACCAAATTTGGAGAGCCTAGACAACTTATTGAGGAGAGACAAATGTCACCACTAAAGTGCAGAAATGACAACAGGACAAGAGCAAATGAAAAGAGCTCTATGACACAGTCCACATCCACACGGCAGCCTTCCTCAGTATCTGTGTAATACAAGAACTCTAGTTGCCAACAACCAGAGGTTTTCACATAGGCAAACAAAAATGATACACGGGTTTTAAAGTATGCTAAGATACTGGGGCTTTTTCTAGGAAAGATTCATCTACTAACAGTGATTCAAAAGGGCTTTCAAATTTCACTTACCATACTTTTTTACTTGCTATGGAGAAAAGCCAAAGTGCACATATTTCTGTAGCTTAGGAAGAAAATCAGTATTGTTTCTATTTGTACATGATGTCGCTATTCAGAACATATTTTGAGAGGCATTATTTTAAGTATATTTGAAGTTTTCCAGATACATTACAAATATATTAAAATCTGAAACAGTTTAGAACTTAAATAAATGAATAGGAAAAGTCTATTTTGGTAGAAGAACCTATATTTCAAATCACACTGAGAAATAAATGCTACAGTCCACCAATATTCAGTATCTTCTGAACTCTCCTTTCACTCTTTAAAGTGTAGTATAATTTTGGTAACCTAGGCTCTAGTGAAAATTTTAAAGAGTGACTCTGTTTAATTATTCACCACTTAAAATATACTTTAGGCAAGAACAAAGGCATATAAACAAACTTTCAACAGCTGACCAGCTCTACTGAGAGACCAAATTTAGTGCAGGTATCCCTCACTGACTTTGAGAACATGAAAGAGAAATCAGGCTTTTGGGCTTTTACATCCCTACCCATACAGGTATCTGATTTTAGAAACTTTATTGTTTTAGTTTTGCTGACAGGCTGGTACATTTCTGCATGTACTTGAGAACCGAATAAGTTATGCTTCACTTCAAATGGACAGACACAATGTTAACTTACAAGGAGCCTGAGCAGGCATTTGGGCCCAACAGTCATCTGGTTTCCTGCTAAACTCACTCTGCTTCCCAGGGACACTAACCTTGCTTTGTGGAGTCTGGGGAATTGGAAGCCTGTAATTGCTGGTGCTCAGATCCTTGATTGAAAGCTAGGGCGACCGGAGCATCACAGTAGTTATAGGACTGTGGGACTCAAGAAGAGCCTTGAGAAGTACTCTAGGCTGTCCAAATCTGAAAGTGAGACTTAATAAATCACGTAGATAGAGATTCTCCTGGTCTGATTGCAACAGGACATGGGGGAATGGCTACAAGCTGAAGGAGGAGAGGTTTAGGCTGGAGATTAGAAGGGGGTTCTCTACCCAAAGGGTGGTGAGGCACTGGAACAGGTTGCCCAGAGAGGTTGTGGAGGCCCCATCCCTGGCAGTGTTTAAGGCCAGGCTGGATGTGGCCCTGGATGACCTGGTCTAGTGCATGTGGCGTCCCTCCCTATGGCAGGGGGTTTGGAACTAAATGATCTTTAAGGTCCCTTCCAACCTCAGCCATTCTATGATTCTATGATTCTATGATCTCTTGTAATGTAATTTTGAGAGAGTATTTTGTTTTGAGGTGATTAACATACAGTCATCTTCCAGTTTTGACATTCCATAAATATTATTCCTTCAATGATTGTTTCTTTTGAAGTTCAAAAGAGAGTTACACAGCTCGTTGCCAAGCAATAAAGATTACTTTTGTTGACACTCATGGAAACCTCCAATTACATGAGTCACTGGAGGTTTACAGCTGAATAAACAGTTAAGAAAACTGGGAAAAACTGTACAAAAGAGATAACGTCTGATGAAAACTGTGATGCTCAGCCATTTACTCATGTCTTACATGAAGCATATATTTACAAAGCAAACAATGATGTAATGCAAAAGTGATGAGTTCCTATTAGAATGAGTTGTTTGGGAAGATCCACCAGTGTAAAAAGCATTGTACTGAACAATCTTTTTTAAAAAGGTGGGGGTTTTTTAAGGTCTTGATTTTTTTGCAAAATTTGCATATTCTGATTAGAAAGCAAGCCCCCTTTTGCACATAGAAATCTATATTCTGCCACATTGTGAGTTGTTCTTTTTACTGTTATGCTGAACCACTATTTTTTGAATCTTTAGTTTTGGCTTTAAGGACCAGATATGGCATTTAGCTTCAACAACAAGGGTTATTTTAATGTCAGCAATAACTCAAGAAATCTTTCCTTGACAATTTACTAACACAACACTTAAGCATGTGCTTTATTCACATGCCTCAGCATCCTGCCTGGATAGGACTGCTTCCCTAAATCTGAACCATGGAAAATACTTACCTATCTGCACATGAGCGAGCACACAATTATTTCTGTTTCTACTTTTTTTGACTTACTGAAGAAAGCAACAAAATTCAACAGCGCCACAGAAATTCCTTCAGTCAACTACCACTTCTCCCCATATGTAGTCCCTAGTACTGATTAAAAAGACACCCTGTAAGATATCTAAGTGAAATCACAGAATCACAGAATATTAGGAGCTGGAAGGGACCTTGAAAGATCACCTAGTCCAACCCCCCCGCCACACCAGGATTCCTTAGACCAGGCCACAAAGAAGCACATCCGGACGGATTTGGAATACCTCCACAAAAGGAGACTCCACAACCTCTCTGAGCAGTCTGTTCCAGTGCTCTGGCAACCTCACTGTCAAAAAAATTTCTACCTGTATTCACACGGAATCTCCTATGCTTCAGCTTACAGCCACTGCCTCTTGTCCTGTCACTGGGCTTCACTGAAAAGAGCCCGACCCCATCCTCCTGACACACACCCTTCACATATTTAAAAGCATAGATGAGGTCACCCCTTAGCCTCCTCTTCTCCAAGCTACAGAGACCCAGCTCCCTCAGCCTTTCCTCAGAAGGAAGATGTTCCACCCCCTTCACCATATTGGTGGCTCTGCGCTGGACTCTTTGCAGCAGTCCCCTATCCTTCTTCAACTGAGGGGCCCAGAACTGCACACAAGATTCCAGATGCGGCCTCACCAGGGTAGAGTAAAGGGGGAGAAGAACCTCTCTTGACGTACTAATCACACCCCTTCTAATACACCCCAGAATCTCATTGGCCCTCTTGGCCTCAAGAGCACACTGCTGCCTCATGGTCATCTTTCCATCTACCAGGACCCCCAGATCCCTTTCAGCTTCACTGCTCTCCAACAGCTCATCCCCCAAACTATACTCTTACATGGGGTTGGTCTTTCCCAGGTGCAAGACTCGACACTTGGCGTTATTGAATCTCATCAAACGTCTCCCTGCCCAACTCTCCAGCCTGTCTAAGTCAAGCTGAATGGCAGCACAACCCTCTGCTGTGTCAGCCACTCCACCCACTTTAGTGTCATCAGCAAACTTGCTGAGAGCACACTCTGTTCCCTCATCCAGGTCGTTAATGAATAGATTGAAAAGTACTGGTNAGACAGAGTCTAGTATAAAGTGTTCCATCACCTTTCCAGGGATGGAGGTGAGGCTGACCGCTCTAGAGTTACCCAGCTCCTCCTTCTTGCTCTTTTTGAAGACTGGAGTGACATTTGCCTTTCTCCAATCCCCAGGCACCTCTCCTGTCACCCAGGACTTACCAAAGATGATGGAGAGTGGCCTGGCAATGACTTCTGCCAGCTCCCTCAGCATCGGTGGGTGCATCCCATCAGAAGAGTCAACTTATTCCTACTTTGCAAAACAGGAAAGGTCAAGACAAAAGGTCCCATTTTTATGCCGCACAACCTTTTAAGTTTGGACAGATGTAACAGACAAAGTCGTAGCAGAGATTCTGGAGGAACTGAGTCAGGAATGGACCTGCTTTTCTACTAACTCACATCAACAGCTGCATTCCTCTGCTACCAACAGCCTAAGTGCATGTCTGCAGAGGTGTATATTAACAAACAACTGAAGCTGAAAGTTTTATGTGTTTTTTTCTAAAGAAAATGTTCCCTGTGGAAAATAACATCGTATATTTTAGCTGAAGTCTACAGCATAAATGGAATATCAGTGATTTATGCAACACCATCCACTTGGCCAAGTACTGATTCCCACAACAGAAGTAGATGTATGCTTATAATTAGTGTTTAATGAGTTATTAGTCTGGAAATTAACCAACCCAGAAATAGTTTTTATCTATGATTGTGCATAGGTAAGATGTGATTTGTATGGTATGTAGCAAACCTTTTCTATACACAATACTGGTAAACTTCTCTAAGGCTTTTCTAAAAGAAAAATAATTTTTAAGCACAAGCCATTATTGCTTCCTTGTTCTGCAAGAAAGATATTCTGAGAGAGTAATGACAGCATATACTTTTGAATACCCATCTGCAGTTCAGAAACTGTACAAATGAAGCCAAATGTCACCAAATGTAAACAAGAAACAACTAATTTCCAGGTGAATTCTGGTTTCCTACAGTACCTGGGACAAGCTTGCCTGTATCAGCCTGAAGGAGCTGGGAAGCGTTACACACCCAGGAATCAGCTCCGGATAGAAAGAACAGACAGCCTGGAAGAGTCTGAAGGGAGAACTGTCTCTCAGAGCATCCTGTTCTTTAACCATGTTTTTAGGCAGAAATTGAATACAAATGTTGCTCCATGCTTTTGTATGTTCCTTCTGCATTCACCAGGCCTGTGTTGTTCTGGGATTACAGCTGGGTTGGCCCTTTAAATAGGGCAAACAAAAAAGAACAGGGTATTCATGCTCTTCCCATACAAAAGCACACATGACACAGAGGTCAGGGACAAACTCACTTGGAAACATCGCAGCATTTCTTTGAATGATAGCATAAATAATGTTTATTCTTTTCTTTTAAATATTTGTTCAACTGTGTGCAATAACAGCAGGTCTCTGACATAAACTGATTAACTCTATTAACAATACTTTCCCATTCAATGAGGTAACACTTAGGAGCAGGATACTTTTACGCAAACAAAATAGTAATTTCAGTTGGGGAGAATCTGGAAAGTTCTCTAAATGGGAAAAAGCAAAAACATTTCCCAGTTTATCTGCAACAACAGCAATAACAAAAAGGCAAAAATTTGATGTGGAAAACATGAACAATGGTAGTATTTCCAGTATGCACACTTTCTGCAGAAGAAGCACACCTGAGTTTCAGCAACATGTCTTCAGCTTCTTGGGAGACAGCAGGAGCCAGTTTGAAAATTAAGAACTGGGTGGCCATCAGCATGAATCTGCACACACCCACACAAACACACACCTGAAACGGTGGTGCACAGAAAAAGATGTGGTGGAAAGAAACCGAGCTGCTTCCTTATCTTTTTCTACAGTCATTGACAGCTGATAGCATCTGCAAAACGAGATGAATGTATACTTTTTCAGAAGTTTAAAAAGTTACATTGCTCTGTCTAACAAGTAGAAATAAGTACTGGAGTACTGCACAATTTAACTCGGGTGAATAGAGAGGGTAAAAAGAAATGCATTGATGGGATATAGTTAAATATGGTCTCTGCTGGCTGGGAAAACAGTGCAACATTGAAGTATGCTCAAACAGGCAAGCTCTTTGGGAGTGTATTTCCCAGTCTCCCTATTTTCGTAGTGTGCCTGGGAGTTCAGGTACCTATGGGTGTTACATAGTGCTAGACATAACCAGCTTTAACTGTTTGGCTTTCTCTGAGAATCTGGGTCTATCTTCTGAGGACCAGAAGCAATCTGCAACCATAAAGAGGACTGCAGCCACAAGGAGCATACCTTTCTGCACCAGTACAAAGTGGACAGCATAGGTGGTGCAGAAACCAGTACAGAGCCCAAAAACAGTATAGCAAGTTCAACAGCAACACTGGGATAGTGTTGCAAATGCAAAGCAGAGCAGCACCTCAAATTTGAGAAACAGGGTTTATTAGCATGATCTTATTTCTGAAACGATGTGGCAGTTTACTGCTCTGCATTGCACAGGGTAGAAATACCAAACAGTTGTCCACGCTGAAATTTCAACTCTGCGGAGTCAAGGGCTAAATAACTGATTTGGGAGCTTGAGCGCTCTGCAAAATTTACTGTCCTTTCACTTGCAGTTTTTATTCTGATGTTTTGTCAGGCAGTGGTCATCTTATTTGTTTTGCCTGAATACTTTAATATGCAGTAATGCTAAAACTCTCCTTTCCTTGTGCTACCAGTGCTTTTCCATCACATATGAGGAAATAAACTGAAGATGTGCAACTGTTTTATATGGATGTTCCCATAACACACACAGGGATAAACTTTCAAATACTAGTATTCTGAATGTTAGTTTTCTGACCCAATCAACTTCAATCACGCATCTAATCTAATCTAAATAATCATATAAGTATTTTTCCTCTTTGGTTTTGAAATTCACTCACTTTAGAAATAAAAGCATAAAATCTATTTTTAAAAAGGTAGAATTCCTCATGGCATATTTTTATTATATATTTGCTACCAAATATTGACTTACTGCATTGGTTATGTGCCACAACAAAGATGTGAAAGTGTCAGAGCTCACTTTTCCACTGTAGGGTTTACTGATGTTACTTTTGCCATCACTGCAGATAGGCACTAAAAAATGTTGCTGGTCTTGCAGATGGTACAGAAGGACGGTGGCTTTGAGTTCAGCTCTCATAATCGAAGAGGCCATAAAAAGGAACAGAACTATGTACCTACACTCTGCCTCATGGTACTAGCTGTACAGAGGGAGTTTGAAATGCATAAATATCAGTTACACTACTGGACCAAATAAAATTGTACTGCTTATAGATGCAAGTGTTGTGTCACAGATAGATCAGTGAGCAAGTGAAACGGCAGTGCAGAAGAATACAACTGGAACACCACAACACATTTCAGGGAAGGTGCTCAATTTATATCAGAGGACTGGTAAGGGGAATTTTATCAAGAAACCATAAAGCTAAGTATGGACAACTAGGGCCTGTGCTCATCCGGTCATCCTATAGACAGTCTGACCCAGTAAGATCTCTACAGAAACTGAACTAACATCACTTACAGGATGCTAAAGGAAGGCAGAATAGGACTCTTTGTCCTCTTTCAGGTAAATTAAATCTCCTCTCATTGTATAGCACTGATCTTATACAGGAACAATGAACATCATATTAGAGTTTTGACTATGAAAATCAAAAAATTTAGCCTCTCAAGTCATAATTTTGTAACCATTCATTCCTAAATTAGTGACAAGTATCACTAAGCTACATACTCCATACAACCCTCTTAGGAGAAACTCTTTTCTCCAGCAAATAGAAAAACAATGCAAGATTTTCCATTTACTGCCAACAAGCAAAACAAGTAAGCAACACATCCTTCAGTGAATTATATATACTCAGTATGTCTGGACTTTGCAACAACAAAAGCACTTAAATTGCACATCAGAATAATAGTTGATTATGTATTATAGTTTCAGTTAGAGATATACTTAGTGACCACACCTACAAAAAGAGTCTTGATACGCAAATCTGTCCAATATGTCAGTAAATAAGGAAAGCTATTGTGTCTATATAAAAGTTCTATGAAGGGACAACATTTGAAGATTTGCAGACCTCTCTACATTGTCATCATGCATCAGAAGCAGAAACCATGTGACTATAGCAACAGAATGTAATGTATTACAAGAAAAACAAGAAACAAGTCCAAAAATAACTGATGTAATGCATACAATTTTAATTTGTTTGGATGGTAAACATATGGTCAAATTTTTTACTTGGATGAAATGGTGGCTTCACCACCATTTACGTCAACCAATCTAAATAGTGTGGTAGTTTTAATGTAAATTTGACCACTCAAACTAAGAATGTCAAATCAGAGCCATACATCACTCAAACCTTTGTAACCATTATAAAAGTCAGTGGTTTTATTGGGAGCATAGAGTCGAAAACCTAAACAGTCAGTTATAGGACTGTTATAACTGAAGGAAACTTACGACTTATAACTTACAACAGAAGGAAAAAAGCCCACAATAGCCCTCAGTAACACAGCCTGTGGTATCTTTGGCACAGTTTACAAGTATACTTCAGGATCATTTAGCTTTTTCTTGAACACTTAAAATCTATTTTAAACATTGTTTCAGAGGACAAAGCATTTTAAAATTCTCAGATTGCAACTTCAACCTTTAGGTGATGATAAAATATTGTTAAACTATGCTTAAAAAGAAGACATTTAGACAGATTTTACAATATTTTCAGAAGACTACTACTGTAAGTAAAGAGAATAAGACATGACTATCTGCAGTGACAGATTACAGAAAATTCTTATCACAGAAGCACAGAATCACAGAGTATTAGGAGTTGGAAGGGACCTCTAAAGATCATCTAGTCCAGCCCCCCTGCCACACCAGGATTCCTTAGACCACCTCACACAGAAGCATGTCCAGACAGGTTTTGAATACCTCCACAAAAGGAGATTCCACAACCTCTCTGAGCAGTCGGTTCCAGTGCTCTGGCAACCTCACTGTCAAAAAAATTTCTACCTGTATTCACACGGAATCTCCTATGCTTCAGCTTACAGCCACTGCCTCTTGTCCTGTCACTGGGCTTCACTGAGAAGAGCCTGACCCCATCCTCCTGACACACACCCTTCACATATTTAAAAGCATAGATGAGGTCACCCCTTAGCCTCCTCTTCTCCAAGCTACAGAGACCCAGCTCCCTCAGCCTTTCCTCAGAAGGAAGATGTTCCACCCCCTTCATCATCTTGGTGGCTCTGCACTGGACTCTTTCCAGCAGCTCCCTATCCTTCTTCAACTGAGGGGCCCAGAACTGGACACAAGATTCCAGATGCGGCCTCACCAGGGTAGAGTAAAGGGGGAGAAGAACCTCTCTTGACGTACTAATCACACCCCTTCTAATTATCCCTCTTGAATGACAGAAAAACCCCTTTCAGTAACAGAGTGTAGCCCATATATTTTATTTGATTGAAGCTTTTTAACTGCTTTAAATTTTAATCTCTTCAGGAAAACTTATTTTATATCTCTATTTCAGCAAGATTGAAAAATACTTTTCTTCAGTTACATCACACAAGACTAGTAACACAATACAATGCTTACAGTTTGATCTTAAGTTCTTGGTAGTACTTACTTGGTATTTAATGTACACTTAATTGTGTACTTAATTTATTTAGTAGAAAAGAATTAATCTAGTGCCCAAAACCTGCAACTATACAGATAAAAATTAGAAAAAGGGCACATTTTTAACAGTAAGTTTAATTAACCATGCAAACATAACTACTTAATCCCCCTTCCTGAGGTTTTCAAGACTAAATGTGTTTCCTTAAGGGATATTTTAATTATCCATAATTTATTGGTTTAACTGTATAGAAGTTCCCATTGGACAGCTGGGCCAGATTATGTAACAGACTGTTTTTACTTTACCCCTGTCCCACGAACTGTAAAGAGAGATCTGTCCCTTTTGTCCTGTGTTAGAATATTTACTCATTTGTCTGAGAATCTGCTGTACTGTTTCACACCTGTGAATCATAGCTATAGCACAGAAAAAGCAGTTACTCCAAACGTATTCAACAAATCAGCTGCAGATCAGCTGAACTTTTAATCTCACTAAAAATCCCTGTTTGTGGGCCATTTCCAGGTTTCACTGAATATTAACAGGAATGAGTCAGTTCATTACATGGTAAAGATTCATCCTCTTCCTTTTGTACATAAGGAGAGTAAGAATTTTAAATATTGGGACATAAAAGCCTAGAACTTAATTTCTATCCCTCCCCACACTGTTAGATAATGTTCTTATGCTTTCAGATGCTGAAGTTGGAGGTTTAGACCATTAGGGTATACTCCATGCTAAGTATTCTGGAAACCTAACTCAGGCTGTTCACCTTCAACAAAAACCAAAAAACCAAAATGGTAGGCGTTAAGAAATGCAATTCAGGAGTCACTTTCTGTTTAGCTGAGTTCAGGCACTTTTTTCTCTCTATTTTGAGGTACAATTATTGCAGACATTAATTTTAACGCTGCTGCTGCTCTAAGTGAGACCTTTAGAAGCAGGTATGTACACAGACCAGCCACACAAGCAAAAATGCGATAAAAGCACCCCCTCATTCTCAGTTTATGTGTCTCTAATTTGATGCTGCAGGCTTCATTTGCACTGCAAATTTTCCAGTGCTGTGCATGGTCTTCTTGAGACTGTGTGATTACATACACATATGAGGAAAGGCTGAGGGAGCTGGCTCTCTGTAGCTTGGAGAAGAGGAGACTAAGGGGTGACCTCATCTATGCTTTTAAGTATGTGAAGGGTGGGTAGCAGGAGGATGGGGTCAGGCTCTTCTCGGTGAAGCCCAGTGACAAGACAAAGGGCAGTGGCTGTAAGCTGAAGCATATGAGGTTCCATGTGAATACAAGAAAAGTTTTTTTCACAGTGAAGGTGCCAGAGCACTGGAACAGACTGCCCGGAGAGGTTGTGGAGTCTCCTTCTCTGGAGAGATTCAAAACCCATCTGGACACACTTCTCTGTGACCTGGCCTAGGGAATCCTGCTGTGGCAGGAGGGTTGGACTAGATGATCTTTAGAGGTCCCTTCCAACTCCTAACATTCTGTGATTCTGTGATCTCTACTGTTGTGTCCCATTAAAGTGTACCTTGCGTTACTGCTTACATAACTGATAAAACAATTAACTAGGTATTGGTAAAAATGAAGATAACCACAGCCAACAGTTACAAGAATCTGCCTTTTATTCTTTGTTTGGTTGGTTTTGTAACAGCTCTCAATGCAATGCTACCCTAGATCCCTTCTATACTGGGGAATCCCCAGTGAAAGCAAGTGATACCATGTCTCAAGAACTGTCTTCAAGTTGAGAAAACATCCTCAAAAGCACTATGACACTTACGAGCAAAAGATGCTTGAGGATCTAGTCCACTGGTTATTTTATTAACTTGACAGAAAACATTCTCATATATGTAGGTTAAAAAATTGTGTTGAGATACTGCACTATCTCAGAAATAGCATAGGGCTACCTGAAATGTCACCAGATGGCACTATTAACATAGTCTTCTAGTCTTCTCAAGTATGTGAGCAAGTTTTTAGTCTTAAAGAAAACACACCTTTTTCATTGTTGTTTTAGTTGTGATATACGTGGGAGAAATTATTGCAGGCAGCAGACTTGTGACAGCCTGGGGGACAAAGACCCTCCCAGAGAATGAAGCAGTAGGGAAGAGACAGACTATGACTCCTGGATACAAATATTTTTTCATTTACAGCTCATTCAGGGATCTGTGCTTTCAAGACACCTCTAATCTTACTGAGGACTGTAGATCTCTTTCCTGAGCCTTTCCACAAGGAAGACTGTTGTGTTCAGAGGCACAATCTGTTGTCAAGGAGCACCTGTGACAGCAGGGTTGAACTACCATGTATGTCAACGTGCCTGGAATGTCATTGCTTTTGGCCGTATGAATAAAATCTCTATGTACATACACACTTTCCTTCCTCCTGTCTCTCAGGAGGCATCATATTTTTTTAACTCTGAATATAAAATTATAATAGAGACAGAGAAGAAGGTATAAACTAGAAACTCATCTAATTTTACTCAACTTTTGCAATGATGTGAGCTATACAGCAAATGTTCCTTTAAAGTGACATAACCTGGTGCTACCATTCAGTGTATAGACAATTCATGTACCTAAAAATATAGAAAAGATTCTGAAATTTATATATTTTGTTCTTTGCATCACTTTCGTACTAAGTCCTAAATTATTCTGTTTCTAAAGATGGAAAATTATAAAGCTAAACATGTTCAATTGGGTGGTGTAATGACAGTATTTTGGCAAACTCTGATTTTTGTCTTGAGCAATGTTCATTCCTGTTTTAATATTTCATAACACTAAGTCAGAAACACTGAAGAGGAAAACATCAATGAATATCCTGCAAGTACAGTCAATGACTTCTCCTTTGCCTCTCAAACACATTTGCAAAGCGGACTCCTCAGAAAGACACTTGAGATACCAAGTCTTGAAAATATTTTTTTTAGTCTGGATAGCTATATAGAGTTACGATGACGCTCCACATCTTTATGGAACACTACCCACTAATCTAAAAACCATCATGCAGAAATAAAAGGTTAACACCTCTGACTGAGGGTTATTCTACATGCTTCAGATTTAGTATATAAGTCTCAAACCTTCTGACAATCCTCTCAAAGAATGTGCTTAGGAGTATAATGAATAACTCTTTGCATTAGAAAAATTCACAGGACTTTGATCAGTGTCCCAGGAAGCATCAGGTCACAATGAACTGTACAAGCTGATTATGGGTTGACTATCATCTGTCTATGTTTAATCACTGCCCTTGTCAATTGCCAAGTCAACCACAGCAAAATATACTCAGTAATAACCATCCATATCTGATGTGCTAACTAGGAGTTTATCTACTTAATTTATATTGAAGTAATTGTAAGATCTTTCATCTATCAATCTAACTCCACAGAATGTGAAATTAAGCCATAATGTGTTATAAAGAGATAAAAGAGACTTGATTGTTAGTGGTTCATTTTGTTGCTGATTTCATAAGAGAAGCTCGGAACTCATATCTGAAACAAGCCAGAAGAAGTTTTGTATTTTTAAAATCTGAATCAACAGCCATATGCATTTTAAATTAAAGGACACAGTTATTCTGTTCTGTGATCATTCTTTTCCATTCCATAATCAGCCTATGAGTTTAATTACTAATAACTAATTAAAAATATGAAATACAACAAAGCCATGAATCTACCCATCTTCTCCTTCTCCCTATATTAAAATGGTCTACTATTTTCATTATATTTGGTCTTGTGCTAACAACTTCTTACTGTATACATCACACTGAGAATACAAAAGCCTGTGCAAACAGTCCTGAGAAATGGGTACGGCTTATGTCCTGCAGAGCTCCTTCTCTCTTGTTGGACTAGTCTCTTAAGAGACTGCAGAACACTGCTACAGACCATAATTCTCAGACATCCTGAGAAACTGAAGCCAAAGTGAAAGCTGCACTTTGTCAGAAAACCTCTCAAGAAGTTTTTTTTCTCTGCCAGCTGTTTATCTGTCCTAGCCACATAAACAATTACATGGTGCCACAGGGCAACATCTCTTTTTTAATTAGACACAGTCCAACCTAAATAAAATAACCAAGATACAGCTGGCCATAGCTGTGCTCCCATAAATCGATATTCAGGAGATGAAGAGCGAGCCTGTGAAGCTGACAGAGTAGGCTAGAACAACTAGGATCCAGCTCATAGGATACAACCCCTAGGGTGCAGTGGAGATCCTCATTCACAGCTCAGTCCTTATCCCTCCTTGTCTTCACAGTATCACAGTATGTTAGGAGTTGGAAGGGACCTCAAAGGATCATCTAGTCCAACCCCCTGCCAGAACAGGATTCCCAAAGACTAGATCATAACAAAGCTTCCCTAACCGGGATTCGAACCCAGGTCCCAGCAGTGAGAGTGCCAAATCCTAATCAGTAGACCACCTAGTTCTTCAGATTGCACCAGTCTTCATCTTATGCTGGCCATGGATCTGTACTTGGATCTGTACAGTTCTGTACTGCTCTGTTCTAGTTATTGGGTTTGAACCATTTGCCCATGCTCTGCTTAGATTTCCATTCTAGCCCAAATCCAAATTTACATCACAGACCCCTCAGGTTGTGGATTTCTGCCATTGGACGCCAGACACTATTCACAGGGTTTTTGAAACAATGCATTTCTTGGTCTAGGGACTGTAATTTAAGACAAACATGATATCCAGCTCTACCTTTGGCCACTGCCTATGTCTGACCACTAGAACTGACTATGTCTCTTGGCAAAGGAGATATCCCAGACACTTCATTTACTCTAACTTTAGGGACAATATAAAGGTTACAACTTTTTTTCTGTTTTGTTTGTGAGGTTTCTTTGGTGGTGGGGGGGATGATGTTACTTGAAAAATACACTTTTCTCTTGTCTCCACTGTACTCAAAAACACTTGAATCAATTTTGCTCAAATCTGAATAAACACTAAGACCATAAGCATCAATGATAAATGTTGTTGATGTATCTACTTGGGAATGCATGAAAAAAGATTCTGCTTCTTGCTGTATTCTTCTTTACACTGTATTCTAACATTTTTATTAGATCCACCTAATGTTTGTGTAGGTAAGAACCTCTGCAAAAGACCTCTGAAGTACAAAATAAAGCAAATTATACTATAGAAGAATATGGCAGTATCATCTACAAGGTATGTGGATGTCAGGTTGGTAAAATAGGGTTTAAAAAGAAACAGAGACAACCAAAAATGGGAGCTACCTCTCACTGCAAACAGAATTCTTATGTGTGTCTCATCACCTAGCTGCAGAAAGATCTAAGATTTTGGAGCAATGACACGTGCCCTGATAAAATTATAAAAAGGTTGTTTTCAACACATGAAAATTTTGGGGGCAAAAGAGTGCAGGCTGCTTATGCCTTTCCTTAAGAACTGGACTTCTAATCTGGTGGCTGGACGATATCTAATTTTTTTCCTGCAGAGTGCTTAGAACTATTTAATACCTCACTGTTTGCAATGGACAAGTCACTCTGTTAACAGATTGCTTTCCTTTAGGGTACTAGACTTCTCACACTTCCCACCACTGTTCTACAACTTTTCAACTGGAACAACAGAGGTCTGCTCATTTCTAAACTGCTTAAAATCAGGCAGCTAAAAACTGCAACTTACAGTCAGTCCTTCAGGTGGCTCATTCGTGTTCTAAGACAAGGGCTTTTGAACTTCAGCTGCAGTTCACTGGAGCCAAGGAACTCTGTCTTCACTCAGCTTCTTACCACAAACAGCTAAGCATCGAATAGTGTGCAACTCAGACTTCAGATTGTTCATTTACCTAACTGTGAATTCCTATTTGTGAGTCAGAACTGTTCAACTTGAAAGCTGCTGCAATTAAGCTGACATGCCATTCAGTGACCTTGGCATAATCCTAATGAGATCTAAGTCACAGACAACAATTACTGGAAAAATAGAGGTACGGTTCAAACAAAGGAGAAAGTACTAACATTTCCCGTGAGCAAGATCGATGTACCTTACAGCAGCGAAACATAATAAACTGCCTTATCAGCTGAGTCTCTTTATCACCACAAAATGTGGCTTGTACCTGGATAATACATCTGGCAACAAAATCAGGCAAACAAATTCCTCTAGGAGATTAATTGACTGCATACTAAGGCCTTTACAGTATTTCTTTCAACAGGCGAAACACAACGCTAGCATGACTTTTAAAAAAGTCAATAATCAATACTACTCTGCAGTCAGCTGAGTTTTGTAGTTACTGTTGTACACTGGCAGGAAAAGCCATTTATCCATGTCGCTGTCATTCCTATTGATGGTCTCCTGCCCAAAGTGAGAAATCAGTTTTGTTCTCTGTTTGAGAGGTGATCAGCCCTTGAAACAGAGATATTTTCTTCTACTTACAATTACCTGAAAAGTGCATTTTAAAAGACAGTTGCCATTTGATGTGTTTGTTCAGTAACACTGAAAAAGCTTCCATGTTTAAGAATGCTTTTTTATCACTGATAGTAGGTTTTATATTAAAAAAGGAAAATACGTGTTTAATATCTTGATAAAACAAAAGAGTTATTAAGCAGATACTCCAAGACTGATATAACATACTAATGACATTGTTAAGCAATGACAGCTATTTTTATCAGAAAAAGTGAAACCACAGGACAGTGCATGTTGTTCTGTCATTTTGGCCTCATTTAAAATGTAAAAACCCAATTGGCAACTGCAATTTTGGTGCAAATTCAGCAAGATGAGAGTCTTGCTTACAGCTCTAGCAGAGGCAGCTTTAGTTATTCTTAGAAGGTATGGTGATACTTGGGACTTGATTTCTGTCAAATATTTCTGAATCATCCAAGTTTCTCAATAGAAATCTGCTATTTCTGTGAACGAATTACTGTCCTGCAACTTAACTGTTTGTAATGGCCTAAACCTGTGCTACGTTTCAATACATCTCTAGCAATCTAATTAATGGTCTGCCATTCATATGCCACGTGGTATAATTGCTCATACAGATGAGAGAAAAATTTGTGATCCTCCTCAACAAGTGGGTATTATGAAACACCACCACTTAAAACAAAGGGCTAAAGTAAGTAACGAAAGTAAGGCTAATATGTTTTTATTACGACAACCCATGAAGACCATATACTTGTTCAGTAGCCAAGACTGAGATATTTTGTTTGCTGTTCTAACAGGCAGCAAATGGAGCCAGTGTGCTTTTCACAAGACATATGTATAAAGAGATTTTTTTAACAAACAAACACAGAGCTTTCTGAAATCGCTGTTCTCAAAAAAACAATCAAAATATTTGTTTACATACCACTTACGAATCAAAATTAAGCAAAAGAGGTTTTAAGCAGCTGCTTTATATAAGAATTTCATGCATAACTAGCTTCAGATTTTAGCACATGCACTTGTGTGGAAAGCCAATGGGATCAAACCTTACATTTCCTGGGATGGATCTCCTGTGAGATAGGTATATGGGCCATGTACTTACTATACACCTGCATGCATGTCTGGATGCATCTCATTAACTTTTAGAGAATACTGAAAGAATGGCATGATAAAATCCACCTGACCTCCCGAACACCATAAATAAGTTGTTCCAGGTGTTAATGACATTTTCCCCAAGAGGTGATGTTCACAGATGGTCAGGTATTTCACTGTGAAGTGCTCAACAACCTACAGAAAATACAGCAGAAACACTCTGGTTTCTCAGTTGTAAGGACAGTGACCAAGCTCTCTGCTGCTTCCCTACCCTTCCACCTCATTTCACACCTCAGCTGCAAAGATCGTACCCATGATCAACAGCTGATTTATAGTAAAGTTCGGGTTTTACACCAAGACAACCAATGTACTGAGTTTAATAGATTCAAGTGTATTTCACAATGTCATAATCAACTAGGAAAAAATACTTCCAATTTTTAACAGGTCTTTTTTTTCCTCTTAGCAAGTACACAATCACAGAATCACACAGAATCACAGAATTTCAGGAGTTGGAAGGGACCTCAAAAGACCATCTAGTCCAGCCCTGCTGCCACACCAGGATTCCCTAGGCCAGGTCACACAGAAGCACATCCAGATGGGGTTTGAATATCACCAGAGAAGGAGAACCCACAACCTCTCTGGGCAGTCTGTTCCAGCGCTCTGGCACCCTCACTGTGAAAAAATTTCTTCATGTATTCACAAAGAACCTTGTATGCTTCAGCTTACAACCATTGCCTCTTGTCTTGTCACTGGACTTCACTGAGAAGAGCCTGACCCCATCCTCCTGACGCTCACCCTTCACATATTTAAAAG
The DNA here is from genome assembly GCA_013399015.1 of Galbula dea. Lineage (NCBI taxonomy): Eukaryota > Metazoa > Chordata > Aves > Piciformes > Galbulidae > Galbula > Galbula dea. Next base: position 156,785 of record VWZX01000330.1, on the reverse strand, counting down.
CATGCTCCAGAATTTTACTGTCAAAAATTGGGGCTAATCTACAAAAACTGCCAAACAATTTACAAATTAGGCTTACTTAAAAAACCACCAAAGGTGTTGTACAATTCTTACAGTTCCTTCTCATACACAGGCAACAGGTACACTTGCAAGCCACCAAGATACTAACACTTAGCAAGTTACTACCTATTAGTTGAGTTGTAGTCTATTCCACATGCAAAATAAAACATATGAAATGCAAAACTCTGGTAATGCAATCATTTGAAACTAAATGCCCATATCCGTAGATTAGCTCACCTTCTGATGCTACAAAATCTTATATGTTAGCAAATGAAGAAAACTACAGTATTTTTTCCTAACTTTAGAAGTTGTTAACGCTGCTAGCAGCTATGGTATGACCAGAACCAGAAGGCAGAACCTCAGAAGATAAAATTTTATCTTAACCTACAGGCTAATATAAATGAAAATGCTAAAAGAAAACAAAATAAATAGATAGATAGATAGATAAATGCAATACCTTGTACCTATTCCTTACCAGGGACAGATGTTTCATTTATTGCTTTAGCTTTCCAAAAACATATGTGTCTTTTCTACACACGTTGAATATTTCACAGCTTTCTGTGCAACTTTAAGAACACACTGAAATTATTTTCTTCATCTGCATTTGTTTTTGAAGTGGTGACTGTTTGGGGAGAAGGGTTTTATGGCAATGACACAATGTTCTCTCAGATCATGACCTTGAAAAAAATTAAATTACTGCAAATTTATAGAAGAGACAATGATTTTTCTGGGACTCGAGTCAAAACATCTTTCTTTTTGAAGATTTTAATCAACTTAAAAAGCAAAACCTTCTGTTAAAAAGTTAGATCCACAGTTCATTAAGACAAATTGCACTTTGTCTGAACTTCTAACTTCAGAAGGAAAAATATGCAGTTTCCGGAAAGTCTACAGATCAAGCAAACCGATATACCAAATGAGTTAATGCAAAGAACCCCAAGTACCATTCAAAAATTGGATGAGTTCAAACTACTTAATTCAGCTTACTGTTACCATACAAAGGGATTTTTAAAAGTAGCTCTTTAAAAAAGACCATTCCTTTGAATAAAAATGAAAACTCAGGGAATACATAGTATCACAGGGTATATATTCCAAACCAATAGTAAAGAGTCATATTCTAAAACCTCACCAAAACTGTTTCTTCCTCAGTGTCACTCCAGAGTTAAAACACAATAATTGAGTTTGTGATTTTCTTCAGAACTTAATAAAGATTATCTTGTTCTTTTCATAGCTCATGTCACTAGTTCACTAAAGGAGGCTCCTGGGATCACAACCTTTTATGGTCTTACACTGACAGAAGTGAGCTGACTCTGCTTAAATGCCAAGCTTGCGAGATACCTGCCATAATAGATCCACATACCACATATCCATAATTAGTATAGAGGTCTGCACAGAAATTCACAAGGGCCGTGAAGAGAAATCTTCACAACTAATAAAAAACCCCTGTCTTAATTCAGTCTATAAAGGTTTAAAATTGGGGGAAAAAATGCAAATTGCAGGTATCCATACAACAAGAACAGCCAAAACTTCTGTTATTTTCCTCGTCAAGACTGGAGGGTAGCCAATGTGACTCCCAGCTACAAGACATCCACCTACAAGAACAGTTGGAAAGAGGATCCTGGGAATTACAAGCCTGTCAGTCTGACCTCAATAATAGGGAAGAAGTTAATGAAGTAGATCATCCTGAGTGTGATCAAACAGCATGTGAAGGACAACCAGAGGATCAGGCCCAGCCAGCATGGGTTCATGAAAGGCAGATGCTGCCTGACTAACCTGATTTCCTTCTGTGACTAGGTGACCCACCTAGTAGAGGAAGAAAAGGCTGTTGATGTTGTCTACATAGACTTCAATAAAGCCTTTGACACTGCTTCCCACAGCATTATCCTGGAGAAGCTGGCAGCACATGGCTTAGACAGGTATACTCTTTGCTGGCTAAGAAACTGGCTGGATGGCCAAGCCTAAAGAGTTGTGCTGAATGGTGTTGTTGGCCATGTGATGTTCCCCAGGGCTCAGTTTTGGGGCCAGTCTTGTTTAATATCTTTATCAACTATCTGGACAAGTGGATTGACTGCACCCTGGGTAAATTTGCAGATGACACCAAGCTGGGCAGGATTGTTGATCTGCTTAAGGGTAGGAAGCCTCTGCAGAGGGATCTCAACAGGCTGGAATGATGGGTCAGAGGCCAATGGGAAAAGATTCAACAAGGCCAAGTGCTGAGTCCTGCACTTGGGTCACAACAACCCCCTTTTGCAGCCTTGGGGCAGAGTGGGGGTGTGATTTGATAGCTGGCTGATCTGCCAGACTGGGCCAGGACTGTGCCCAGGATGACATGAACCAACAAGATGTGCTTGCAGCTCAGAAGATTAACCAAATGCTGGGCTGCATCAAAAGAAGTGTGGCCAGCAGATCAAGGGAGGTGATTCTGCACCTCTACTCTGCTCTGGTGAGACTCCACCTGGAGTGTTGCATGCAGCTCTGGAGACCTCAGCATAAAAGAGACATAAGAGGGAACCTGTTGGAGTAGGCCCAGAGGACTGTCACAAAAATGATCAGTGGTTTGGAATACCTCTCCTGTGAGGAAAGGTTTTGAGAGTTGGGGTTATTCAGCCTGGAGAAGAGAAGGCTCTAGGGAGACCTTATTGTGGCCAATTAGTACTTAAAGGGAGACTATAAGAAAGATGGAGACAATCTTTCTAGCAAGGCTCATTGAGATAGGACAAGAGGCATACTGGCTTTAAACTAAAGAAGGGAAGATTTATACCGGATATAAGGCAAAAAGAATTCACAATGAGGGTAGTGAGGCACTGTGACAGGTTGACCAGAAAGATGGTAGATGCCCCATCCCTGGAAACGTTCCAGTTCAGGCTGGCTGGACAGGCCTCTGAGCAAAGGAGCTAGTTATGTCTCCCTGCTCGCAGCAGGGGGATTGGACTACATGACCTCTAACAGCCCCTTCCAATTCAAATCTTTCTATGATTCCTTAATTCTACTTTTGCTGTCTTCAAACCCTTGCAAAGACTATCTGCAACATATGACCACAATGCTTCTTACACTGTTAAGTGTAAAAGAAATGAAAAAAATAACTCTAAAGCTTTCTACTGTGGGTGGACGAAGGATTAGGGGAGAAGATTAGTTTCCAAAGAAGCTATCAACATTTTTCAAGATGTGTGATTATTCAGTCTCAGTATTCAAGATCAGTGTTGCACTCAGTGGCCCTTCAGCAACTCTTGACAACCAGAAGCAGAAGGAGCAGACCTCTGACTTCAGACAACATGTCAGCTCTCACAAATACGCATGACAGACTTTTGAGAACCTTATCACAATCAAAACAGAACAACAATATTGCAGATGGCTTGTTTTTAATTTGGAACCAAGCTCTTCACTGATTCACTGAAATGCCACATTCCCAACCCAGTCTTCACAGAGATTCATTTAACTGAATTTAACAGTCTGAATTTAACCGGGTATGTTGCATATTTTCAATCACTTTGTCTGCACAGCTATCAATTATAATGATTTCTATGGTATTTGCTCAATCTGCATGTTTCTTTCCTTGACAGGTTATATGAAAATGGACCTGTTTCACTGGTGCAGACTTAAAACCAGTGTCACAACTTAACAGCTCACATTGTTAGTTTACATAATGGATTCAGACCACATTTGTCGAGGCATTCAAAAGCCAAGTGTCCTTGTGAGTCAGTCAAGGCTGAGCATCCTTGTTCCCCAACAGTGATTCATTTTTAAGAAAACGACTCTTAATAATCTCAGCAGTCTCAACATAAATAAATCCTTAATTCAGTTTACAGATATCCCACTCCTTTAAACAAACAAAGCAGACCTCATGTTTATGCCATCTACCAACTTTTATAACAGACTACCATCAAATACCTTAGACAAGGTTCAACAAGTATGTCTGAATCACATGGAAACTGTAAGATCAGAGGACTGAAACTTTCTCATACCAATTCTGTAAAGCCACTGGAAAGAAATCCATGCACTTTTGCAAGCAGACTTTTCATGGAACAAAAGAAGCCTTGTCTTTTTACAATGATGCAACAACTACCAGTCAGAACCAATGATTTTTTTTTTTGTCAGCCCAGATAAGCTTGTTTGCGTAGTTGTAATTTCTTAAAACAGAAATCTGAATGTCACTAGGAAAACACCTACGCTGGCAGTAAAACAGATCTTGAAGAAGAACAGTGGCATTGCTTGATGTTTACATCTGATAAACCTTGAAGACAATTTTACAAGTATTAAACAGTAAAGAATACAGTAAAGACACAAAGCATTTCTTTTGTTTTTTGAATGTATTTATAGAAATATACCAAAAGTACCCATAAAGGCACACTGTCATTTTTAGCTTGAGCTTGTGCCAGCTGATGACCAACAGAAAGCATTCGAAGAGGGAGAAAAGAGAGGGAGAGAATTATAACAACTCTTTGTATCCAGCACACTGCTTCATGGACAGATGAGGAACATTACATTTCAACATTTCATGCAGAAACAGCTCTTAAAAAAGAATTTCTTACCACAGTAACATCTCTTTAAAATTATTCACTTGTGATCCTTAACCTCGTAATGATGTGTGCTAATTCTCAAGAGCTGGGTACTCACAGAATAAAGTTGCTATATATCCTTAAAAATCACAGAATCACAGCATATCCTGACTTGGAAGGGACCCACAAGGATCACTGAGTCCAACTCCCATTTAGGCACAGGACAACTCCAAAGTCACACCTTGTGTCTGAGAGCAGTTTCCAAGTACTTCTTGAATTCCATGAGAGTTGGTGCCACGGCTGCCTGCCTGGGGAGCCTCTTCCAATGCTTGTTAAGAGATAATCAAACCTAACTTAAAATAGCCTACAATAGGCAGGAAAAACAAGCACTTTTGGTAGATAAAGGGCATATCAGAAAACAATCACCATGTGCCTATACTAATGCTTAGCAAAACCAGATGCATTGAATGGACCTGAGACCCACGGCAGTTCTACACAAAAAAGTCACAGCATCTTCACTAGTTTCTCTTTCTGAATTTCCTTTTCTCAGTTAGTTCAGCACTCTGCACAAACACAGACTGCACTTTCACATTGAGTATGTCTAAAAATACTTCTGTTTCCATGCAGTCTTGTTCAGAAAGGCTTGTTCAGCAGTTAGTTATTCAAGCCCTGTCAACACAAGATCAACAGTAACTACATTTCTATAACAGAGGACTCTACTGCACTGGCTGAATTGGTAATAATCCTTGTCCAAGATGCCTCTTTCAACCATTTATAGGGAGAGCCCACTATAGTCATGTTCTGTCCAAGAATTTTGGAAACCTAAGCTGCAAGCATCTATCTGTAGAAGTGCACAAGTTTTTGCATCTGTCAAATGCCACTTCAGTTAATTCGGACTACAATGTTAGTAAAACAGAATTGCTTTAGGAATCAGAGTGAATCAAGCTGATTCTTGTCTTCCTTATTGTTTGGGCTACTGTTCCTGAGGATCAGGGGAGACCTTATCGCTCTTTTCAACTACTTGAAAGGAGACTGTAACGAGTCATTCTCTTTTCCCATGTAACCAGTGATAGCACAAGAGGAAACTGCCTCAAGTTGCACCAGGGGAGGTTTAGACTGGACATTAGGAAAAATTTCTTCACCAAAAGGGTTGTCAAGAATTGGAACAGGCTGCCCAAGGAAGCGTTGGAGTCACCATCCCTGGAGCTATTTAAAAGATGTGCAGATATGGTGGTTCAGGAGATGTTTTAGTAGTGGACTTGGCAGTGCTAGGTTAAGGATTGGGCTTGATGATCTTGAAAGGTTTCCAACCTAAATCATTCTACAAATATATGTAAATATGTGTATAAACCAGTGTTCAAATTATGCCATTGAAATCAATGGAATCACTAAGTTATGTTTCACTGATTTGGGATTCTGTCTGAAAGAACCTCACTTAAGTCTATGAGACTACTGCTGGGCAACTTACCCTTTAAAAATTCACAAGATCAGTTCCTGTAAACATTAAGTCTGCAAAAATACCTTGAACTAAATCTGAATGCTGAAAAAAATATCAAAGAATACCTTAGCTTCAAAATATATTTGCTTTGGATTTGTAACATATTTAACTAGGGCAATCATATGTGCACAAAAAGGTATGTGGCGTTTTTCCATTTCTTAATTACTCTGTACAAATAATCCAAAGACTCTTCTGCCATGCTTAATTCTCAACATTTGTTTTTAAAGCCTATGTGCACAGATAAACCACCAGACTTAGCTGTCTGGGAAGTTTTCCACAGAGCTTCAGAAGCATTAATTAAACCTCTAATCCTTAGGAAATCAGTGTCAATCACCTGAACAAACCCGACTCTGTATTTACCTTTGCTTAACATTGTATTTCCTTAATGAGGAAGTAACATTGTAATACACACTATAATCCAATAACTAGTCCCCTCTACTTCTCTATACTTTCTTTAAAACAGAAGAATGTTTTCTGAGAATGGTTTCTGTTATGACTATACCATAACTCACATTTTCTGTTTCTCCATAAGATATTGTTAGGTTTTTCTATCAGTAAATTAAAAGCGTCATAATTTACTTTGTTCCTGATACAAGTCCAGCCATCATCCAAGCAAGGATGTTGAAAATGCAAGTAAAATTGGCAGAAAAGAACAGAAGTTACCTAAGAATATGTTATGGCTTGCAGAGTAATCCAATTTCCAAATACTTCACACAAACATGCTACAAAACTACAAGTTTAACATTAGTCCCCCAGTTTTGAATTCAAATAATTTTCCAGTTTAAAACCCTAGTATTAAAAAAAAAACAACAAACCAATCCCCCAAACCAACCCCTAAATTTTCTGCAATTGAAATTTTGGCAAATGCAATATTTGATTTGGGATTCCTCATTTCAAGTACATGAAATTTTTAGGAGTGCTTCATTTTTTTAGTTTACTGTTTATATATAGTTTGGTACAGCAGTGAAAAAATCTCAAAAAATGTTAAAATTATTAAAATCAAGATATGGGGAAATGAAAATAAATAACATATAATCTTTGTGCCTATCCACAAGCACAAAGAGTTAACAAATGAAAAACATTTCCACACAAACATAAGTGTCTGTGTGATTAGAAATGTTCATTGTTATTTTTGGATCACTCACAGTCAGGTTCTGGATGGTAAGCAAAATTAAAAAGATGCATGATTGAAAAATTTCATTAAAAATCCATCTTAAATTTTCCAAGTATCTAAGTGAAAAGGCAAGAAAAGCTGGTTCAAATACTAACAGGAAAATCAAAGTATTCACTGGAAGAACAAGAACAAAATTAGATAAATATGCAGTATATGTATTATTATCCTGTACTTTAAGACACTAATGGCATTGTGTTGAACCATAGCTCAGAACTTACAGAAAGCAAAAAGACTGAATTCAGTTTCAAAAGGGGAAGCCTTCTTAGTGTACCTGAATGAAACTGCAAAAGGAGAGCCCAAAATCTATCTCCAACAACATGCTGTTGTAATTTATGCCAGAATAAATTTATTAAGCTTATTGTTTCCATAGCATGACAATAAGGCTAATTAAGTACTTCATATTGCAGCTAAACTGGAAAAGTACAAAAATACTCACTACAAAAGACAAAACACTGATTAAAGATTAAGCTTTCAGGTACAGCCAAAGACAGCAAAAGGTCAGCATTTTGTACTTGAAAAGTACAAAAATACTCACTACAAAAGACAAAACACTGAGTAGAAAGTAAGATTAGAGGTACAGCCAAAGAGAGCAAAAGGTCAGCATTTGGCATTTACTACTGTGGAGTTTCCACAGCTACCAGGAATTCTACTTTTTTTCTAATCCCAAGGAAATCTGAGGGAACCTCAGATACCATTGTGTGGTAACTGCTGGCAAGCATTACACATTTTATCTCAAATACTGGCATACTAACTGCTTGCGTTTCAACATCAAATTTTCATTCAACTTTTTCTTCTAAACTTATTCCTGAAACATACATGCTAATGCACAGATTAATAAATTCATCACACTTGAATATGCCATACCTATTTTATACAAAGAAGTTTATGAATAGACACTAAATACACATTACCATGTCATGAATAATTTTCTTTTAGTCTTTAAAACAGGTCACTGAAAAGAAGAACGCGTTCCAGATGCATCAATGAACACTAAGGGTTTTCTAATACATTTCTAACAGCTATTTAATGAATTCCCGTTTCAAACAAGTCACCTTCAGGTGAGGCCTCCTACATGCACATACTCTTCAGCTTCACAAATTTCCATGTAATAAAGCAAGGCCAAGAATAGTCACCTACACTGGCTTCCCCTATAAAACAAAATGCAGAACTTCATGGAATTAATGTTTTTTAAAATTAAAGTGCATTTTTTACAACAAGAACTAATCTTATAAAAATGGGCAGGAATGAAAAATACTCCATCACTTTTAAGTTCACAGAGAAAGTATATTGGAACAAATTGCTGAGGCTAATCTGAACACACAGCTTCAGCAGCAAGTTCAACTAAAGCTGGGGGAAAAAAAGAGTCTGATTCACAGAAGAACAATGCAAAACAACTCTATCAGGACCAGTATGCAATTATTTCCCACTCCAACCTAGTTACCTTCGTGCAGAGGGACAAGTATGTTCTGAGTTTTTGACCTTAAGAATGCTTGACTTTGAGTTTAGTTCTGATTATCATTGATTGTCACGTGTTTTTTATGTGATTCACACTCACCCTAAAACATTTATTTCCCAAAATCAAAGACGACTGCTCATCCAGAACGATAAAGAATTAGTGACTAGAGTATTGCTTTTAGCTGTAGTTTTATCACTTCAAGTTTTTTTCACATAGATAAATAGAAACTAATTCAGATATGGCAAAACAAATGCTGAGGTCAAAGGAATATGCTATTTGGCTCTCATTTTAACTACAAGCACATCAAATACTGCAGTCCTTCATAATGTCTCTTCTCAAATAAATGACTTCATCATCACAGAGAAATAACAGTGAAGAATAAAATGATTTTATGAAGTTCACCTTAAATTAGCTGTGCATGTGATTCCATATTATCTCTATTAGTATTATAATAATACAACCTAGAAGTAACTCAGATATTGTATTACCAAAACCTTGCAAAACTTGTTGAACTATCACATATATCTGTTGGGATATACAATACAGTGTATAATAACAGAGTTTCAGCACTTAGCTGCACAGAAACAAGTACTGCATGATAAATATACTGATGATGTGATGTGATGGCAATACATGCTTAGTGAGAAGACTGTGTCTTGCAAAATGCTAGAAACTATCAACATATAACCATGCTCACACCATGATTAGTGTGTGATGTCACTGAGGTGATTTGTTTATAGGATGTCTTGATACATTACATTAAGATAGTTCCTTCCAAAGACTTGACTATAGCCTCTGTAGTAAATGTGGTTGGTTCATGTAATAGATGTGTATTTGGCATTTTTCCTTCCCTGCTTGGTCCACTAGACTATCTGTTATTAGTCTGCAAACAGTAGATATAGATTTTTATCTTTTAATGATTTTAGAGAAAGAGGCATTCTACACAAAGAACCAGAAAATAAATTATAGAAAGACCCTTGGCGGGCAAATAAATATTTTGAATGTTTTCATTTATCACTTAAATGCATAAATTCATACAGATTTGTTGAAAAGTTACAGATTTCTTCCACATATATATTTCTTTTTTAATTACAGAGATCATGTTTCATGATCATCTTGCCCAAATTATTCTCCCGCATACCTCACTTGAAATCACAGTTTCAATTGTATTGATATAATTCACTGCTTGGTCAGAAAGGTATGAAGTCTGGCTGAAATGCGGTTTCCTAAGTACATTGAGAGACCTCCAGTCCTTGGTCCCTTGGCATTAGAAAGCCAAAGTTTCCAAATACACACCATTTGTGAAATGGTAAAGGAAGAAAGCAAAGTGCTTCACTCATATCCAGCTAAAGAATAGCATTTCTGCATGCTTGTCACAATAAATGGGACCTGTGTTCGAGATTTACACCCACATTATGAAGGTTGTCGTGTCACCCTGACTATTTCCACATTTCATTACGTTTCTAAACATGAAAGCAAGATAAGCTTGTGGATACTGCTTCTGATATGAAAATTTCTTTTGGTAATTTCCAGAAATACTTGCTGGAGTAAAATTAATCACACTTTCTAATGTCTATGAAAGCAATCACTCTTTGAGAAACTAATATAGACATCAATTTATATTCCACAACATATGGACATTTTTTTTCCAAGTGAATAATAATCAGCACTTATTCCTAGAAATTATATATTCATTGTTTTGTTAGGTTATGCTGAGGATTGCAAACAGTACTGGTGATGCTGCTTTCTGCTGACACCAAATAGGCACTTTTAAGGATAAGCTAACTGTCATCCAAAATACAGACTTTACGTAAGGCCAAACAAGAATTTTAATTACAGACATTATAGATGGCTCACTGGAGTCTAAACATAAACTGATTCTAAGGCTTACTGGCTAGATTGTTACTCCATACAGCAATACATGCAAGAGATTGACCTGCAGTGACCCTAAGAAACCAGCAAAAAATCCATGACTTTGGGAGTTGAATGCTCACTGCCAGAATCTGTAAGCAGAGAAACTGATAGGTGTTTTATTTCTACACCCAATTCCTGTTTATGGAAACAAGATTGTGGACCTAGTTTTTCTTAGTAATGAAAAAAACAACTGCCCTAAAAAACACCCAACTCTTCTCAGTTTCTCATGGGAACGTTATACAAGATCCTGAAAATTCCTTCAAGTCAAAAAAGAGTAACAAGAGGTAAGAGTATTTCAGGGTAGTGCCATTTACTCTGCATCACTTTTCCCACATGTATCCTTCAAGCAGTAGTCATGGTACCTAAGTTTTGCTTTATGAAGGTCTACTGTGTTACTTTTGCAGTTTATGGAAAAAGTTTATAAATTTAGAAAGTAGAATTTTTCTAATCCTATCTGTTGGTATATATCAAATTAAAGAATACCCTTCCTTTCTGTCTATGTGGAAAGACAAAGCAGTCACTCATTCACACAGACCAGTTAAAAAAGAACACAGTCAACTAAGAAAAATAAAGGCAGAATTACAATTTCTCTCTGTTTTTATGAGTAATAGCCTGTTATTGGTAAGAGAGAATTTAGACTTACTGTGCATTTGTTCGGCTTCTCTCCTGAGTGGACTCTCATGTGAATCAGCAGTTTATAACGGGCATTAAATGGCTTGTACCTTCGTGGGCACCCTGCCCAGAAGCAAGTGAAGTCTTCTCCTTTCCTGTGGTCTATATGTATCTTCTCTATGTGCCGCACAAGTTCCTCTTGCTGGTCATATAGCGCACCACAGTCAACCCAGCGACAGCTATGCTTGCCATTGAAATCATCTAGTTCATCATCTTCATCAAGCAGGGAGCCTGGGGCAGGAGGCACAGGCAGTGGGTGAATGTGACTGGGCAGGCTCTGTGGATGCTGATGCTGGTGACCATGATATGGTGGGGGTGGCTCTTGTGGAGGAGGTGGTGGCAGCAGGGATGCAGGAGGCATGTCAACCATATGGCCTGAAAAGTCATCCAGCCGTTCATTTTTCAGGACTCCCACTGCCTGGTCGTCCACCAGCAGTGTGCCCTGCTGGATCACCATGTTACTTGTGGCAGATAGCTGCAAGCTGGCTTGCTCCAGCTGCTGCATCCGCTGGTACTCACCAGTCTCATTCTCAGCGTACCCTGGGAAGGTGATGTTGGCATTAGCCATGAGAAGACCTTTCTGGGCAGTTGGAATAGAACAGTTTTGGGGTATACAGCTTCCTCTCACTCCCAAGAAATGTCCATAGACCTCAGGCTGTGGGGACACATTTGTTGGCGATGTCCTGGAGCTGTTGATGTAGGCCACCAGAGAGGTTGGGGACGTACGGATGATTGTATTGAAGTCAATCCCAATGCCATCAGAGAGAGGAGACAGAGAGAGTGCTCTCTTTTTGGAGCGGGCTGATGGAGACCGGGCTGAGGAATGGCAAGGACTAAAGTAAGGAGAATGCTTATTTTCCACGCCATATAAGTAGGACGGTAATGAGTTAGAGACACAGCTACTGGACACAGATGTTCCAGGTGAAAAATTCAGTAGATCCCCCAGCTCACTGCCATGTTGTAAAGCTTGTTCAGGAGGAACAGGAGGAAGTGTCCTATACCCATGCAACCACTCCTGCTTAACACTCAAAGTGGACTGACTTTCTGACAAGCTTAATGTCGTAGAGGCCAAAGACTCATGTGACAAGAGCAACCTGGAATAAAGGCAAAATAAAGTAAGTAAACAGCTAGACAATTTAGCAGTGGTTCTTCTATCTTCACAAACACATTAAACTAAAGGAAGGCTACCTGTGAGAAAAGTTCTCCCTAATTTTAGCTACTCAACTTTAGCGCTCCCAGCCTGTAACAGCAGTACACATGTAATAAGGTCACTTAGGAATTTTGAAGAAAAGTTGCTGCAAATGCTCCTGACGCATCACTGCAGAAATCAATGCACATTTTTCCATCAACTATGGTGTAAATGGGTTTGGGTTGCTGATGTCAAAACATTATGCTCCTGCCTTGCATGAAATACACATTGATTTGTGTTGACTATTATTTTTGCTGGCAAGGAAGGGAAGAAAACTGATTAATAAAAAACAAATATTTAATCTGAATTACTTTGCCATTTGTAAGGCACACAAAGAGTATTCTTCACAGAAACAGCTCATTTATAAATACAGATAATATCTAACTTTACAAAATAAACAAAATAAATGAATAATGTAGAAGAACTGGTTGAAGGAGTTTGTTTAGTTTTGATTTGATGATGTATCTGCTTCCAAGTCAGCAATCAAATCTTTTTCACAAAAGTGTAGTCTTGCTGTTATCATTGTTTTTTACAGAAATATTATTAAACTTGTTTATGCTGCAGATGTCCTACAAGTAGCTTAAAATTAGAACTCACAAGCTCTTAACAATACTGTTTTCTACAGAAAGGTCCAAAAATGAAATACAAAAACATCAGGGTCCCTGATTAATGGCTGTAAATGCTGAGTAGAGGCCAAATGGATTTATGTCTTTATGTTTCCAGTTAACATCTTGGCAGACTTGGATTTCCTGCAAGCCAGTGGTGTTGTCTGTATATTGGATTCTAATTTTAAGGGTCTGTAATAGTAGGGAAAAACTAGATAAACCTGGACATCTCACAGACACAGAAGCCTCTGGATTTTGTATTTTGGGCATTAATTCTCGGGTTTATTATTTTCACAATACATTTTGAAGAAGCATAGACTTTCAATGGTGGATCAAGTACATAGGAAATTTGGTTTGTCTTCTAAATATAAAATGTCTTTTTTAAGTTGAACAAGTCAATGACTCCTTCTCAGCTTTAAATATACAGAACAGTTCTTCCTATCATATAAAGACTTCAGGAGGTCACCTTAACTTTACAAAAAGAGAGCTAAGAAGTGCTAATAGGTACCTTAAGTACCTTAAATACCAGGTGTTGAAAAATATTTCTTAAGGTTCTAAGTAAACAGTATATGAGATATTTACATAGAATAATCTAAAGGAACTGTTATGTAGGCAAGGAATAATTTATTCTTATTTGCAAAGGTAAGTTCTTATAGTCAGTTATTTTCAATTCTTTTGGTGACTGGTTTTATGTTGCTACAAAGTTCACATTTCCAGAAGAGAAAGTATGCACCATAAAGAAAATTAAAAAAAAAAAAACAAATCTCATCTCTTTGTTGATATAGACACAGTTACAGCAATCACCTCTGAGGAGGCACTTCTACCTATTTCACTTGTTTGGGTTGGTTTTTTCTTTATAGGGAAGCAAGCTTTGATGTCTACTCATGTCAAGCAATATTGCAGTTGCTCCTGAGTTTTTCAAGATTTTCACTGCTTCAGGAGACACAGACCCATGGGACACATATGCTAAGGTTTACAGTTCCATCATCTGTGTGCACCACACCTCTTCTGCAGTGATTGCAGCTTCCATGGAGATACATTAAACTACTTAATTGAGGAACTGGTGGCAGGCTAAAACTGGGGATCTAAAACACATTTGAAATAGTATCAATCAACCCAAGACAGCAACAACAGATTGTAAATAATAGCTATGGAGATATTCCCAATGAATATGGAAATATTTACCAAATTTCCATGATTTTGCTTGGTAAATCAACTTTTCAACTCTGGCTTCTGGGAATTATCTTTCAGCTAGATCAGCAAGATTGACAGAACATACAAAAACACTATGTAAAGTCGTTTAGGCAAAAGAAGTGTATGCAACTTTCCACATTCAGTTCTAACCACAGAGCTCAAAGATGAAAATTCACATTATGTTTGTTATCTTATTCTGCCCACCACTAAGCACTCCCTGAGTGATGAGGGATTTTCCTACTACTTAGCATTACAGCATCTTCCAGCACTTGAGAGTCAACCAATAAGAAGAAAGAAAAGGGGTTTTTGCAGTGACTTTGGAGTAAGAGCTGGATCATGCCATGAAAACACAACCCAGGCATTGCCAAAGAGCTGGAGGAGAGGAGTTTGAGGGATAGAAAAAGGAGTTTGCAGGTGCTGTGGCTGTGCTGCGATAGATCACAAACAGTGAAAATACAGCTTTAAATATCACCCAGCCTTGCTGTGGTGACCTGTGGGAGAAATGGAGAAATGCTCCTTTGCTCAAGAGACGTCCTTTAACAGTTGATTTGCTGTATCAGAGTAAGAATAAATCCTGTTCAGACTGAATTTCAGCATAAGGTACTCTTATGGAGGTTATGTTACTACATCAGGGTTTAATTGGCACTTTCAAAACAGAGTACTGAAGAAAAGCACAATTACCATGCTGACTACAATTTGCTTTGAGAGAAATGAAAACAATGGGATTGCTATATCAGGTTAATCTTGTGTAAGATTTAGACCCAAAAGGATAATTACTTGTGAAAAAAACTGATTCAGGCTGTTGGATCTGTTATCAAAGTGCTTTGTTAAAACACTGTTCATTACAGAGCAGTTAAATCATGTTAGTGTGCTGTGACCTCAAGTACAGATTCACAGTCTTCAGCAGAGCAAGAATAGTACATAAGATTTGACTTTTTCCATGCTAGTCTACATATCTTTATATCTGTAAAGTATAAATGGTTGGGGAATCTTTTTGCCAACACGATTATATTTTTTTTTCCTCTTTTACAAGTAGGGGGAAAAAAAAATCATGCATCAATGTAACTTTACTTTTGTAGCGTCAAGACACAGTAGCACCAGTGCCATTCAAAAAGTTCCTAATGCCTAACAAAAAGAGACATACCCATCAGTGAAGCTGAAGAAAAACTGCGTTTTAAAAGTCTCATAACAGGACAAAAATTAAAAGTTGGCCCAGAATTTCAGGTGTATAATAAGTAACACCTAGATAATCTGAAGAAGTTTGGTTCCCACTTAAGCCTCTAAATTCAAAACTAACAAAGATTCCAGTTTCCCCCTCCCCAACAAAAATTGGTTGAAAAAACAGCCTGCACTGCGACAGACTCGTTTTCTGGGGAAAAATGAATATACCTAATATGAAAATGAAGGGCCAGCTATGCCACTGTGCCAGATTCTCAGATGGTATTAGTCGGCATGACTGCATATGGTAATTTAAACCAGCTTGAGTTTGGACCAGGTCTTTTAGGAACATTTAAAACAGATTCCTGCAATTACTTTCTATTTTTCCTGTATGTACAGAGGCCACAGTGCCAAGTATTACCCAGAATCTTAAACATAAAAACACGAAGAGTGAAAAATACGTCTTCTAATCTTTTTGCATGGTCTTCTGTTATACTAGCCAAGAATCCTTTGCTCTTTCCTAGGTCCTTTTCTGACTTGCATCAAAGTATATGGCAGTATTATACCTGTTTCAGGCAGTACAACTGAATACTCTGAAAAAGCTTTAGGGAAACACTCAAACAACATGGGAAAGATTTTATTCATCATGATCTATATACCATAATCTCATGTCATCTGTAGCAAAACTCTGGCTTAGCCAACTTTTTTTCTTTCTTCCATCAGTCATTTTAGCTTGAGCCAATTCAGCAAATGATCTAGTCTGGATTGAGCTACCACAGTACACCTCACAGTGCCTGACAGACAAAATCCAGAGAAGGTACTCATCCCAAGAGGGTTATGGAGTCACCTTCGCCAAACAGTTTAGGCAGGTGGAGTTCATTGCTGATTATAAATAAATAAATAAATAAATACAATCTGTCTTTAAACTTGGGTTTGCCCTATAAAATAGTCAATTTGAGGGCAAAATTGCTGAAATGGCAACCGATTTTACAAATTCTTCATTGATAAATCATTAAAAGACACTCTAGAGACACTAGAGCCTTGATCCTGCCAGAGTTTCAACACCAGTTTGCCCTTAGTAAATGTTTCTTTAAAATAAAAACAAAATGTATAACTCAGCACTGACATAGCACATTCGACCACATATTTAGATGAAAGTAACAGTGTTTGGAACCATATAGACACATCTAAAACTTATTCAGTAATAATTAATTAATGATATTTTTATATCATCAGTTTCTTTGTGTCTCAAGGGCATGTCTCTGGATTTGTTGTAATTCATCATCTTAGCACTGACTGGTTCTCCCTGACACATTTACATAGGAAGCATAATTAATTTTGTAAATCATCTGGGGGGACTAAATCTTCATAACTGAAGTGACAGAAGTGCCACAAACAATATTATAGCAGAGTAAAGCCAGGTTTTTCTTCCAGTCACATAATACCAATTTTGATTGTTCCAAGACTGTTCCCTTTTTTGTAATAATGTGATATAGTAAAATGTAAACTGTTATGAGAATAAAGATTCTTGTGGACTTTGGTAAGTAAGAACAGTTACATTTCAACTCAGTAAGCAACAAATCACATTTACAAAAGTGGAAATGTAGCTTTTTAAATAACACACCAGAATGTTTTCTCACTCTGGGACAGGGTCCTAGAAGATGAAGGGGCCCAAAATAGTTGGTTAACATTCAAGGACCACTTCCTCCACACTCAAGATCAGAGCAACCCAACATGTAGAAAATCGAGAAAGGGAGCCAGGAGACGTGCATGGTTAAGTAGAGAACTGCTGGACAAACTCAAGTGGAAGAAGAGAGTCTACAGATCACAGAAGGAGGGTTTGGCTACATGGGAAAAGTATAAGACTGAGGATGCTTAAAACAGGTCACTGGTCCTGAACATGTAACATGTGGTCTACTTCTGCTCTCACCCTCTGTAAAATTTCCTGTCCTCAGTACAAAAATACAGTTAAGTGACGATAAAAATCTTTATCTAGCAAATAGCTCTATGAAAAACAAAAAAGCTGGCAAAATTTCACCCATAATTTGAATGATGCAAACAATATGATTATAGCTGATGTGAATTAATTTGCATTCAATTAGATTTCCTGTGGCAAAACAGTATCATTTAGGCCATTGTAATAATCAGCAAGGTTTCATTTAAATTACAGGATGATTAAAAGACCCTCTTTTTAAAGTACTGAACATGAAAAAAATAACTCAGGACCTTGGAGAAGCACTCAGGCTGGAAGCATCCACAGACCTCTGTAAGCTAGGGCTGATCCGGTTGCATGCTGTTGAAACCTTATCAGCAGAAGGTGAGACAGGTGCCAGCTGTTGAACTCTCAGGGGACTGCTGGTGACTATTACATTGTTGCAGCTGCCTTTTCCAATGGGATCACACTGGGGTCCATAACCAAGATCTCCTAAAAATAAACAACGCAGGTTAGTATTCATCTCCCGTGAACCCACGATGAGGCCACAGAACTCATATCACTTTGCAAAGTAGGAAAAGTGACTGGAACCGAGTATCTTCGGATGTGGACGAAATAGGGGACCAATACAAGGATTCTGATTTCTCCAAACACAAAAAGCAATATTCCAAAGGGGAATTAGTAAACTATGCATGTTTATAACATATGCCTAAGTACATTAAGTAAAGACCAGGCATCACAGATAAACATCAGAAAAACCACCACTGGAAGAGTCTGTGTATAAGAGCAGCCCCCAGCTAAGGGACAGCCAAGGCAAAAACACACCTTTCTCTGAAGAAGGCAGAAAAAGAGAACTTAAGGAGCCTGCAGGAACACCACCATGCCTTGAATCCTACCAAACCCCGCAGCTCCAAGCCATTGCAAGCCCTTCCACCACTCCTACCACTAGCCATCCAAAAAGTAGGTGGACTTCAGACATGCATGCAAATTGCAACCCCTGCAATAGGTCTGCTGTAGCGAAACACACAGGCTGCATAGTTTCCCCACCAGGAGAGAGACACAGCTGGAACCCAGCGAGCCTCAGAACTCTGTGTAGAGGAATTTGAGCTGGATGAAGCAGAGAAGCCTTCTGGACTTCTTCTTAAAAGGCCACAATCTGCTCTTACACGCTACCACCATGTCTCAAACTGATGGTTATTACACAGTAGCACAAGACAATTACAAAGGTAGGCAGCAAGCAGAACATATCCTCCGAATACACTGTGCAGTTCATGTTCTGATTTAGGTCACAGATAGTGATTTCCAAGAACCCCTGCAATAAAATACATTAAGATGAAAAAATTAAAATGCAGGTTATCATGTGGAAGTTGTTGGGTATCTAGCAAATTCTCATCACAGTCAGAAAATAATTATTAGATGATTCACACTTCTAGCTGCTTCCCCATGTTCAGACTAGTCCCCAAAGCAGCACAATACCATCACGGCAAACAGTAAAAACTACCTCAGTTTAAACCATTTTCTAAATTAAATCTACCCTTGACTTGGTTGTACAACTCACATACTAGTATTTCTCAAGGATGTTCCAGCGGGTTATGAACTTCACAAAGTACGTTAAAGGATTTATGGCACTCACTACCATAGAAAGAAAATCCAAATCCTTCAATATCCTCTAGTTGAAATGGGATTATCTTAAAAATTTGAAATTCACTGTAGACATTTCAAATTATAGCTTTTCTTCTGTTTTTTAAAAAAAAGAACAAATAGATACATGTCTATTTCATAGGTCTATGCCCTCTTTTCAAATTATTCTTCTTCTCTTTGACAAATTACCTCACTTTTATGTGAGGAGCACTGGGATCCTGAGTGCTTTGTAAATTCATCTGCAGATGTTAAAAGTTACTCGCATGATCAGCCACCAAAATGTACTCCTTGGGATGAAATATGGCTGCCCTTTAAGAAAAGCAACTTATCATTGCTACTACTTCAAAATGTAAGTGAAGAACATAGCATCCAGATGAAAACACAAGGGTAAGGAAAGAAAAAAAGACATTTAATAACCCTTCCTGAAATTTAGCTAGAAGGACTGGATATTTCCAAGGACAAACATGTAAGAATTCCTCATACAGCACCCAACTCCATTGTGGGCACCAGAAAAAAAAGCTTTTAAGCTTTGCAGGATTACTGTCTGCTCTCACTAAAGATGTCCAATTAAATCAAAGAAATAAGAGAAGACATTTTATTTCCTGTGAAGCTGTTTGCATTTTGAACACATTAAAGCTGAATCACTGCACTATTCAGCTGTTGCTTTTATAATGTTACAGAGCACTAAAATGGAACCAGTCACCAAAAATTAGGTTAAAAGTGTAATATGCCCTTAGTAATAAATAATATGAATGCTACTCCTCTTAGCAAAAGGCTGCATGGGCTGAAGTTAAAAATTTCCACCACACATTGACATCACATAAAATAGATACTACTACATAATATGCCTATTTGTCTGTTATATATTGCTATATATTACTGTGTATGTTGTCTGTGTATATACGTGTCTTTAGCATGTAGAAGTAAAGGCTTTCCGTGCCAAAGGATATAAAAGACAGAGAAGCAAGCTACAGTAAGAAATCCAACTAGTTTTGACCCTGAAACACAGGTGTAACACTCTTGGAGCCCATATATACTGACTGCTTCACAATATGTAAACCTGTTATTAAACCTAGCATTGAGAAAAGCTCTACCTCAAGAATGTACCAAATATATACTGATTTTTCCCTGGATGACACCATAATGCCCTTCACTCATAAGTCACTTTCAATGCATTTCAGTGGTAAAATTAACATCTACTTTATTGTATCTAGGAAATCGAGGACTGTGAACTTGTAAGATTTTCCCTTAGGGACAAGCTACATGTCAGCTGAAATAACAATCTGCAACCATATGGTTAAATTGCTATTTATATGAGACTAAACCCGAGCTGCTTGGAATTTACATGTCAGGGAAAAAAAATCCCAAAAGCAAAGCCAGAAAAGGGAGTAGTGTCAAACCAGTACTGTTAAATACAGAACGTTGCATTCTTAAGAGATCCTTGTCTCCCTTTCAGTTACAGGGTCTGCTCTTATTATCTATGCAGAAACAGCATGACAGTGATGCTGAGAACAGCTACGACAATTTGCTGTATAAGGATAAGGATCAAGGCCAAAGATAGCTTAATCAGTGGTCACTGAAATGAAAATAATAGAAAAGGAGTACATTGGAGAGAATGTATTACTGAGATGGCAGACAAAACGTATGCAAGGCTCTGGTCCTAATAAACATTTGTCTGAGCATCTCTTGACACAGAAGTGGTTTTGTCCTTTTTATCATTGATAAACATTTATGATTATGGGGGAAAATGACAAATTTTCCACTTAAAAACCCAGGGAGAGGGAGAGAGAGTATCAAGAAATAATCTGTCATCAGCTCCCACCAATGAAAGAGACTGCACGTCAAAAGACTACCACTACAAAAAGCAAAGTTGTAACATTTCACCCAATGCTTCATGCAAATGTAAAAGTGTGAAAAGACCTCGTCTGTGTCCTCCAGGTCACTGAGCAGTATTAATTTGATCTGAATCAGGCTCAAGTATACAATTACATCTGTTGACCTAAGCACAAGACAGGAAGTTTATGCTCACTTTGACCCAGTTGCACGAGTACAGACCCATCTGATCTAGCATAATTAAATGGGTGCGACTTGCACCTCTGACCTAGCATGAGCCTGCTAAAAGTCAAGCTTTTAGTAAGCATTTTCAAAAGTGCTGAACAAATCTGTACTGGCAGAATGGCTATGTCCTACATCAGCATTTGGCATCATACACCCACTGTGCAAGAGGAGCCCTCAGTACAGGTTTGGTGTATCATTGACTCAAAGCTGGAAAATTTCAGGACAGTGAAAGGACAACCAGAAATTCCTTAATGTCTTCAATACACATCTGCTGAGATGAATGGGAACTGCTTTGGAGGACATCAGTGAGTTTTGAATGAGGCTGTAGAGTTCAACAAAAATATGTGGACCTAGTATTTTAAATGAGGAAGAGAAGAAATTTCTTTTGTTATATATAAAGATATAAGTCAGGAGATAGTTCAATAAAGGCAACAACCATTGAGAGGCAGAATCAGTCCTGAGCTGGCTCAGAGGAAGGGCTACAGTTGCTTATCATGCCTTTTATTCCAAATAAACACATTACATATAAATCAAAACTGCTCTCTATTATAACTAACAGTAGTAGTTAAAAAGTATAAACAGTCAACATATTTTATGGAAATATTTTCATTCATTTACTTCCTCATTCATTAGCTTGCCTATTTTCCCTGTTTATTCTCTACAGCTGGTTAATACCTAAGCTTCACTCATCCTTGACATGCAAAAAAATTTCACTGCAATCTTCTGAGGAACATTCAAAGGATACAGAAAAAGATAACTGATTTACTTATACTGAATTTCAGTTGACATTCTATTAATCACACTCATACTTTTTGACTCAGACTCCAATATGAAATTATTTCCATCTAAATACATTTTCTTTTATCAGATATTGATTGAGAACCCTCTTTAAGTGTGTTAAACTGGAGCTTCAAAAGGGGAAAAAAGACAGAATAGGGAGAAGATTGACACTTGTCTCTATTAGCATCGGAACAGACAAAATCTTTGTCTGCTTGGGAATCTAGACTTTACACTGGTATCATCCCCTGAGCCCAAGGGGGTTTTTTTGGGACACCTGGCAACTTTTAAGGAGAACTACACTAAAATTTGGTCAAAATTACATTGGATATGAGCAATTTTTTTATGGCATGCCATCTGGAATTCTTCATGGTACAAGTAAATTACAAAACTGTGGCTAAAAAAGTTGCCAAATTACAATTTTTATTGCAAGTCGTATGAAATACAGTCATTTCTCAACTATACTATACCACACAGACACTACATGTAAATGAAAGTCATTCTTGGTCATTATTTTCTTTAGAAAATAAAACTAAAAAGAAAATCAAGGCTTTTTAGTTAGAAAATTCTAAAACTGAGATCCTAAAACTTCACAATTATGATCTTAGCTCATTATTTTAACACTTAAAATCAGCAATGCCTCATTAGTAAGAAATTTCCCCCACAGCCTCTGACAGTGTCTACTCAACACCAAGTTAGACAGACCATTAATCTAAAAAGTATTGGCAATTCCCACCTTCTTAACTGTTTGCAGAGACTTAATCTTTACAATCAAGAAAAATAATGTGGAGGAAATACACTAAACAGAATTATATGACCACATTGTATTACGAGAAAATATTATGTACGCACTTTAAAAGCTCTCCACGCTTTGAATCTTGGAAAGGCAGTTTTTTCACTACCAGAGCACTCTTGGTGAATTAGCTTGCACTAATTTCCAATGCTATTTGCCACTTATTGCATAAAGTAATCAAGCATACACTTCCAGCAACTCTCCTGTGAGACAAAAAAGGCTGACAAAGCACAATGAAAAACAATGTCTCCCTTCAAGTGGAACCACAGTAAAAAATTATCCAGATCTGACCAGTGAAAACAATACCTCACAGGTGATTAACTTAGCTGGTTTAAAGCAGACAGCAATGAGATCACCTACTTCTATGGAACACTTTAACCACTAAATTTAAACAAATGAAAACAGTGGTCTTGTAATGACTAAACTAAGAACACATTATGAAACAATAAGGTTCAGGAAAATTCCAGGAGAAAACACACAGTGTAAAGCAAGGATTTTTAATTAGATCTGAAGACATAGTATCTCATTAATTTTCAATCAGATTTATTTCTATCAGGAAGGCCTCCCACTCATTAAGAAGCTATTTTGACAGCTACTTTGTTTCCTTATTTTGCATAAAGAAGTTATCAGTTAACTACTGCACAGACCAGTAAATTTTTAACTGAATTAAAATATAAGTGTTTTAGCTGCAATGGGTAACCCCTTATTTGTTATCAGTGACATTAGATGACTTCTGCTTTTGTCCTTGTTAGGATAATATACAGTATGTGCTCTTCTACTGAAAAAAACATACAACTTTATATCTTTGGTTTATGCTACTACTTCTGTACAGTATTAGTTACTCATACCAGCTTCTAGTAAATTTCTATCTATCTTAGCCTGATTGTTTAATTAGTATTTCTGAAAAATGAATGCACTGTGCAATCCTCATATTCTCCTCTAATAGTTGTTATGAATCAAAAAAAAAAATCCACCAGTAATGTAATATATTACTCTACTGGTATATTAATATAATAGTGAATAATATCAGTTAAAAAAATCCCAAGTTTCACATTTTAGATTTCAGTATTGGCCAGCTCCTTAAAATACCATTACAATAGAGACAGAGGAAATTATTATAGTCAAAATGAAAATTTACAGATATTTGAATGAATAAAAGAGTACTGTATTGGAGTCAGAGATAATACCTTCCAGTTCCAGTGCCACTGGGAAATTACTGTTTGAAAGTGACCTAAGTGAACATAGAGCATACTTTTGTATATGTGTGAGCACACAGATTCTTATTTCAACTGACTTGTAAGTGGCATTACTTGAGGGCAAAGGAAAAAAATAATATTGTTAAAACTTCCTCATCTATTATGAATGGGGCAGGACTATAGAGAAACACTTTGCCCACTAGATAGTGTTGCACTCAACTGCAAAATGAATGGATGAATGTCACCAGTGTTGTTGGAATACTTCTTTGTTGATATCACCTGACTGCAATGCAGAGCAGCACATAGTAGGGTAGCAATAAGAATCCACCTTGGAAAAATAATTCTCTGGACTCTGTATCACTTCATCACTCACAAAAGCTTCTAGGACTGTTCAACCTTCGCTGCTCATTTGTGCTTTTCGTCACATCAGAAATACATACTTAGCATTTTTTCCAGTAATTCCTGAAGGTTTTTTCCTCTATTTTAATTAAGAGACGCTCAGATCAGATAATTTCTGTTATCTCAATATCCTTAGTGTCCTAGAAAATACTACGTAGGAGCTCTGCTGTCTGTAACCATTGACACATGCAGATCTATTACTGAAAAGCCTTTACTGTCCCATTTACTGAAGGAAAGCGGCAAAGCAATGTACCACCCCCTGTTCACATGGTAATTTCTGATTTCTTGGTGTGTTCACTGCACTGCTATCTAACACAAAGGCAGCCTTCCTTGTGCACACCTTATACTCACTTCTCCTGTCAGCCTGCTTGTATGGGCAGAGACTAATGTTGGAAGCAGACTCCTTCCATCTTTCAGACTTCAGGCAAAAGGAAGATATTTTGTCTCCTTCACTCACTTAGACACAGGGATGCTAGCGCTGTCCAGCAAAGCACCAAGTGTAAGGGGACAGACTCTCAGCAGTTTTAGGTTGCCTTAACTCTAATGATCTATGATCATTCTCAGAGGATGGAAGAGCAAGGAAGTTGCTTTCTATTTCCAGGTCTCACCTTTGCAATATACATCACTGTCAGACTGCACTGCATGTTATTATACAGCAGGATCCATCTGTTCAGCCAGAAAGTATGCAATAAAGGCTTTGTTCAACGTTAAATTGTAATCCCATGTTAACCTCTCTTTCTAAATCCTTACATATAACCAAAGGTTATCACTTCTTGACCACTTCTTCTCAGAAAAACATCTTTCCTCCTTTAAGAGACCGAAATGCATAAGTGTAGAGGGTTGAGGCTGGGTTGACCACCAACCCAATGACAGAGAGACTTGTGGATTGGAAAATAAAACTAAAACTACTTTAGTAATAATAATAATATTGATAAATAAAATATATACAAATATGTACAAAACCCAGTACCAACCCAAACCCCACTTGAAGGTAACTACGTTACCTCTGATACTGTGGCAGTAGGCCTCAGCAGCAGATAAGTCCGGCTCAGGGGCTGGATCCTGGTACTGGATGCAGGGATGTACAGATCACCGAAGAGCAGGAGAAAAGGAAGACCAGAAAGGAAGAACAGTCTTGCAAGGGAGAATAATCGCAAGGGAAAATAATCTAGCAACCTAGCAAGGGGAAGCTGACCCCCAGATTATATTTCAAATATGACATATATGGGATGGAATACTATAGCTGGTCAGTTTAGGATCATCTGCCCTGTCCGCTCCCCCCTGAAGGTGCAGTCTTTACCCTGCACCCTGCAACGTGAGACACAAGATTTAGCAGTGACCCTGCTCTGCATACCAATCCTTGGCAGTAAATCCAAACATTAAGCCTTATCAGCTGGCAGTGTCTGCAAAATCATGTCATCAGTTTTCAGAAAGTGCAGTTTCTCAGAGGAGTTCCAACTGAAAAATAAAATCACTGAACAGAATTTGTTCTGTTCTAACCCAAAAAAGGACAATAAGGATGAGAAGAAAAGAACAAGTAGCAACAAACATGCATTAGTGATACTAATTGAGAACAGGTGGCAAATGTTAACATGGAAAGAACTGCAGAAACTGGCTCTTTCAGTAGGCAAGCAGAAACGTAAGTAACTTACAATTACATTCAGTATGGTTTTTGCTTCCCAGATGAAGTCCATTGTTCAAGAATAATAAGGGGCAATTTTTAAAAGTGCTTTGCCTCCAAATTTCTGAGCAGTACAAAGAAACAGTTGTGGTTTTTTCATTAAAAACAAGATATTGTTTAATACTGTTTAATGTTTCTCTTAAAAGACAGTAAAAGAACATTATCCTACTTGTCACCTTAACCAGGCAGAAATAACAAGCATACAGCCCAGATAAGGTATGTATTCTAAGATGCATTATACTCAGTTAATTAGTTTAACCATTCCTTTCATAGTTCATTGAAAAGTTTCATGCTTCATTAAATGCCACTATGCTTTATCACCTCAAAAAACTTTTCCGCAAAAATAAAACTCTTTTCAAGTGATAATCTTGTTAACTGATATATACATTTCAAGCATGTCTATCAGACACTATGAAAGTCTGCATTGCTACAGTAGCAGTATCTCAAAGCATTATGTACATCTCATTCCACACACAATGGAAAGACTTTTTTTTAATGAAACAAAAGTACATTGTCAAGAAAAAGAAAATGTTTTTGACACATACTATTTTTGTCATTAAAAAAGTTCCCACATTGATCTGCGGTTGTTCCACCCTCAAAACAATCAGCTGAACTATACCTTGGATTAAGTAGCTGTTTCTGTTTTGTCATAAGTCCTTAAGTTCAGAAATTCAGAAACTCATGACCTTATGGAAGCATAAGATCAACGAAACTAACAGTTGCAAAGATATAGAGGCCAAAAGCCAAATGCAACTCATAAAAACAAACTTCTGAGGTTAAGAGAGCATTTTGTCTCCTATAAAAGTTTACATACTTATGCAGAATATACATTTTATCAATTCAGGATAACCTCTGAGCATTTTAGAAGAACATTTTCCAGACCAACAAATTACTCCTTAAAAGTCCAGCTGCATGATTACCACAACTTTTCTGGAAATTTCTACTATATTCATTTGCCATCTTTTTCTGTCAAATATGCGGTCAATAAGGTTCATTAATGATGGCGATTCTTACTATTTAGACTGACTTTTAAGTCATCTTATATCCTATTTATATAAAAGTTGAAATGTTATTTCATCAGGATTCAAATAAAACCTTCCACTTGTATTTCCACTCTTATCTCTTCAAGTCAATGAGAAGCAAACCCTGGGAAGACTATACAAACAGCAACAAGCATTTAAAATTCATATTGTCACTACATGCTTCCCCTCCTCTCAAAGCGTTAGACATTTTTCTTTCCATTTTATTCTTTCATTAACCCAAGGCATGCTAATTAATTGGAATTTCCCAGGTCTTTTGTTATTGTGACCAAAAAAAGTTAATTTCATCTTGTTAAAGTGAATCCATCTATATTCCACAAAACTTGGGTAACAAGATGCAGGATTAAGGCCACTCAAGTGGTTTAGGAGTAAAGACAACACCAGTTCCCACCCTTAGCCGTAATCCTTGCCAAAACTGATTTACAGAGAATGACATCTTAACCACAGCTATTACTTTGTGAAGAGGAGGCTGTTGTGTTGGCAGGGCTTGGCATCCAAAGTTGGCTACTGAGAAAGGTCTCATGTGAAGACACAGGAAACCACACTGGCATACCAACGCAATGGGGTGTGTGTGTGTCTGCAAGGGCCTTCTGAAGAGTGGAAAGATGTGTTCATGGTCAAAGACATAAAAAAGGCAAATGTCTGTATGCTCCGTTCAGCTAAAGCATTTGTATGGGTGCATACCCATACAAATGTCCTGATGGGAGACTGAAATCTTCTTAAGAAGCTGGTCATCTCAACTCTGTATCCCTCCTCTATGCCTCTAAAAAATTCAAGTGATAGCCATCTTTACATTAGTTTGATAGAGAGAATGTGCAATATAGGTAAGAGTAAAACATTCAAAACTCATTATGTGGTTTTTGAGGGCTTCACCCTACTGACTTTCAGTGAAGTTAAATTCCCAAGTACGTAAGTAATTTTTACAAACAAAACTAGGCCTTACAAGCTGCTTAGGTGATTTTTCAAACTTCTGTCATATGCAGGTGTTCACATAGTCTTCTTCATGCAATTTATTGAGTGTGTCTTTAGTATTCTGGAGTGATTTTCATTAGATTGCATGGATTTGACTCCCTGCAATTCAGAGATCGCAGTTCCCTGAAGTTAATGTGAATTGGTTATAAAACAGCACCTCTTACAGTGAGCTGTGGTCACATTTCAGTATTACTGAAATTCACACTCTAGTCTATAGTTTGTAAAACTCAACGTTTAAAAAAAATTTTGCTTTTGAAGTATTTCTGATGTGAACTCCATGCTACAGATGCAAACTGAAGCCCAATCCGCTTTCAAAAAACTAGAAGACTAAACTAGGCCAATGGAGAAGAAGAGTTGAAGTGCTTATAATTAAAGAAAAGACAATAGCCAGAATAATGATTATAGTATTTTTCCTTTTATATGACTATGTCCTCTTCTTCATGCAACATTCAAGAATAAAATCTGCACAGGCAGGTTTAGATAAGAGTGAATATAGATAGAGCGCAGATTTGCAATGCAGGTTTCAGAGAGTTTTCAATGCTCAGATGCAGCAGGTGAACCTTGGCTGTCTGACAGACACCCAACCAGCCGGTCTCTCACTCCTCCCTCCTCAATACTAGAGAAGACAAAAATAAGACAGAAAAGTTCCTGGGTCAAGACAAGGACAATTTAATAAGAAAAGCAAAAGTTATATGCAGAGGCAAAGTATAAGGAAAGTACTCATTACTTCCCATCAGCAGGCAGGTGGCCTGTCCTGGGCAGCAGGGCCGCAGTATGTGTTGATCAGAAAGACAAATGCCATCACCACAAATGCTCCTGCAACCTCCTCCTTTCCATCAGCTTTCACTGCTGAGCACAATGCCATATGAAACATCTCTTTGGTCAGTTTAGGTCATCTCTCCGAGCTACATCCCCTCCCAGACACAGAAAACTTCCAACAACTCCTCAAAGACCCTCTTTTTAAGTCCAGCTTTAATTCCATATAAATGCATGAAAGCACCAGGTGCATACATGAACGAGATATCCTTCCTTTTGGTAGCTCTTCTTGATTGTCCTCAGGATCACAAAAGAAACAACAACAGAGACTGCTTTGCTCCTTCTCCCTAACATGCAAGGCAACTCCTACATGGTTTCCTAGGTGAAAAGGCCAACACCATATATCCCAAGACAGTTTCAAGGGGCCTAAAAACTGTTGGAGGTGCTCCAAATTTGTCTGCTGACTCAAGATTGTGGGCCCTTTTACAATTAGTCAGTTGCTGAAATCTGGAAATCAGCAGCATTAACTGCCAAATAGTTATGTCTAAAATACCAGATAACTATGTCTTAAACCCTACCCACATACATTATATTGTGACTTTTTTGCTCCTAAGCCTAATCAGTTACCTACTTAACAGTCCCTTGATTTCTGGTCCACAATAGTCAGTTGAAACTAGTCAGTTTCAGCTCCAATTTTTACCTTCTGTTATTTAGAGCAAAATTTTCATTAAAATGTATTTCTTGGGCCATTGTTTTAATTTCATTCCACAAGAAGCATAACACAATCACAGCTTCATATAACAAATAGCTTCTATACTAATAATGTCTTTGTTTCTCTTTTGGTATAATACAGGTGAAACCAAGCCATTTTTCATTTTATCACAGACAAGCATGTTTTATCACTTAATCAATACATACACAGGGGCAAAAGTACAGCTACATCTGTGTATTTAACTTTGCCAGTTCCTAAATTAACAATTCATAAAAAAGCGCCCATCAAATCTGAAGTCTCTATGACCATATTTGCATCCTCTCCATGATTTCTGCTCTTCTAAGAAATCTTTTCACAGTCATCAGAAAAGTGTTAAGTACATTGCCAACATGTTTTTCAAAAGTCTGCAGCTGAGGAGCAGGAAAAAAAAGAATTCTGAAGTTATCAGTGGGCTGAAGTACGGTACTTCACTGAACCCACCATGCAATGTTTATAACATTAGTTTGGAAAGGTACAATGTGATCATCCAGATGGATGAACAACCCACAGCTTGAACACGTGCAGTGAAGCAAATTTTCTGGAACAAAGCATCTGCCATCAGTGCAGCTGTGTAAATTCTTAAAGGATTTATGGAAGTGTATCATAGCTGTGATCAGAGTAAACCTACACATTTTATTAACCTGAACAACTAAACCATATAAATCTCAACAGCTACATCCAAGTCTTCTATTTTAAAGAAAAAAAGAACAACACTTTATCTGGAGCGTGTTTGTTAGGACAGTAACTTAGCCCTTGGTTTCTTGTTTGGAACTCCTACAAAATTATTTTTCTCCATTATTTTTTTTTAAAGAAACACATCTTAGTCCAGCTATAACACATTAAGTAGTCACAAAGGAAAGAGGAAATTATTACCATTATGTTCAAGTCTGGTTTTAACAAATCCCTTTGAAAGATTCCAGCATCTAATTCAAAAGACTCATTTTAGTGATCTGGGGGTAAAGAACTATTCAAATCATCCAGTTTAACCATTAATGAACTTATAGGTTAGTATATGGTGAAGGAATCCATGACAAGAGCAATCAAGTGGAAAGAATCTGCTCATGACTATTTATTCTTGTTTTGCAAAACTTTTTTTTTTTTTTAAATCCAGTCAATATGAATTGGTTCCTTCTAGTTTAACATACTATAAGGTTTCTTAAGTTCCCCAGAGACTGAGGAATTCAGAATCTCTCATGAACCAGAATCTCAAAAACTGAAGAAATGAGAAATGCAGAATGAAAGATAACAGAGAGGGGTTTTGCTTGTAGGAAATCTACATCCTAATGTTTGATGCATTACTGTGCAAAATTCAGCTAATTGCTGTAGCACTTAAGAGAGCACTTTTATTAGTCAAAATTCAGAATGTATTTTTCTTGTATTCTCAAACCCTCTCATTTATAAATCAGCATCTCTCAATAAAAGTAAAACAAAAACAAAAACAAAAACCAAGTTTTTCTATAAACATGAACTGGGGGAGAGGGAAAGTTGAAGACCACACTTAATACATTGTTCACTAGGTCAGAAATGTATCTTTTCCCTAGAAATACATACATAGTTTCACACACATCTTTTTCTCGATGATACTGCTGAGTTATTCATTACACACAGGAGAGATAGAAGGCATTGCATGCCTCAGTGGTGTTTGACTTGGCATTTATCAACATTTTTCAACCACAGAGCTGTTTCTGTACTCAGGTACATTTTCTTTTCACAGTCAAGCTAAAAGGGACTGGTGAAGGTACCGAGAAGACCCTGCTTGCAACACTAGGCACACTATGCCATACATTTTGAACTGCCACTTGGTATTTGCCAGCTTACTCAAGCTCTTCCCCTACCTGTCATCAGGAGGTAGAATGTAAAGGGAATCTGAGATGCTTCTTGGCATGGTGAGCCACTTCTGCAAACAGAGGAGGTCTAGACTCAAGAAGGACATGCAGCCTTGGAGCACACAGTGTATCTCCAGGTGCCCACTGTGTATAAGCCACTGCCAGACAAAACAGTCTCCTTAAGTTAAACAAAAAGGAGTTTTTTCCTTGGTTGTCCAGACCGAAAAAGCATGTATGTCAAACCATCCGCAGGCACTGGGAAAAATGAAACCTGCTATAAAATACCAAAGCTGCAAGAGTTTTTTTAATGTGTTTATTCCTAGTTTCTTTAGCCAGAAATTCAGAAGCTGCTATTCACTTCTTTCCATGCTAGCTTGTAATCAACTGATCATTACACATTTGAAAGATCGAAAAGACCGTGCAGTACCTTTACACAGTTTTGCATGGTGCCAGCAAAACAGACCATTTTGTTTGTAATATACAATTATACAAACTAATCATATAATTAGTTAATGTTTGCACAGTGCTTTAAAGCATACATATTTTTCTTCAAGAGTTGCTCATTTATCAGCTAGCAATGTAAGAAAACCAAGAGCTGCACTCTGCACTGCAAGAACCAAAATGCGATCACTGCAGACATGTGTGGTCTGCAACAGCAGCAAATTTGCTCAGTCCACTCTCAGTAGAACTTGAGTACAAACACGTCTCACACCTGCATTGCAGTTAGTCCCCACCTCTATTTCTGAAAGTGTAAAATGAGAATTTCAAAAAGTGCCAATAAGGTCTTTAAGTCATATCCCCTACTCTCTGACCTCAGGAACAGTAAAACTGAGACCACCACAGAAGGTTTTTTAAAAGGCCATCCTATCAATAAAATGTCCAAATGGCTGAAGCAAATTAGAGCTCATCACCAACATAGTCAGTGTTTTGAGACACAACTCTCCTGAAAGGCTTTTGTGGAAACACAAGAAACAAAAAATATTCAAATATTTTAGGTCCTTTTAGAACCCATACACTGTAAGAAGAAGAATTGCACAATCTTTGGTATAACTCTTTTGGTATTTTTCTGCAGGGCATGTTGTGCTTTATTATCTTTAAAAGAAATAAATCAAGACCAGATTTAGGGACTTCGGGTGGTTTTTTTTGGTTCGTTGGTTGGTGTTCTCATTTGCTTTTGTCTTCTTCCTTATAATGCACAGATTCTAGCCTATTTTATTGTCTTTCCCAGAATCACAGAATGTTAGGAGTTGGAAGGAACCTCAAAAGATCATCTAGGGCAACCCCCATGCCACACCAGGATTCCCTTAACCAGGTCACACAGAAGCATGTTCAGATGGGTTTTGAATACCTCCAGAGAAGGAGACCCCACAACCTCTCTGGGCACTCTGTTATAGTGCTCTGGCAACCTCACTGTCAAAAAATCTTTTCTTNGTAAAGAGGAAGAAGAACCTCTCTTGACCTACTAACCACACCCCTTCTAGTACTCCCCAGAATCCCATTGGTTCTCCTGGCCACAACAGCACACTGCTGTCTCATGGTCATCCATCCACCAGGACACCCACGTCCCTCTCCCCTTCACTGCTCTCCAACAGGTCAGTCCCCAACCTATACTGATCCATGCGGTTGGTCTTTCCCAGGTGCAAAACTCAACACTTGGTCTTGTTAAATTTCATTCAGTGGCTCCCTGCCCAACTCTCCAGCCTGTCCAAGTCACACTGAATGGCAGCACAACCCTCTGGTGTGTCAGCCACTCCACCCAGTTTAGTGTCATCAACCAACTTGCTGACAGCACACTCTGTTC